>JAPJBO010000403.1:0-197788 GCA_030068145.1 Diplonema papillatum | reverse complement strand
TGGCACTTTTGTGCCCGTTGTTGGTGGAATTCCTGGACGATGAGCTCAAAGATGAATGTGGTGAGCTTGATGTGTCCGAGGGGTTGCGGTGGCAGTCTAGAGTTCAACAGTTCCATAGTCGAAGGCTGCAGAGGATAGACGATGCCACAGGAGAAAAAACACTCGGGTTTAAACTCGAGATCGCGGTTCGCCGGGTACGCCGCGAACGATAAAGCAGTGAACCAGAGGACTGTCGATTGTGCGGGTGTCCGTCAATCTTGTATCTCTCTTCTGACATGCCCCATTGCGATGTCACGGTCCGAGTGCCGTTTTCTTCGCAAATATACCTCGGCACAAGCATTGCCGCCGGTCAAGTGCAAAGCACTATGTCGCAAGCACCGCGAACGCATCGCTTGCCCTGCGTCCTTTTAATGCCTCCTCAGTCGAGTCTCAGATACGTCCCTACTAGTAGCTGCTCCAGGCGTCGGAAGGCATAGACGCGTGCACTGCCCGCGGACTGGTTCTGTGTGATAATCGCACCACAGCGGCAAAAAAACCCCCCGACATGCCTTGCCGGTAAAACCGCGCACGGTTTCGAGGCTGAGGCTGTGCTTGTATCCCGCGTGCTTCGACTGCGTCCAGCAGGAGCTGGCTAAAGCTACGCAAATCTTGCTGTTTAGATTGGCACCAACGTCAAAGTATCACGATATTGCTTGCCCAGCGCACCAACCCAGCACCGGGCATAGTCGGCTTCAAAGTCAATACACACTGAGGTAAACAACGTCTACGCGATTTGCATCGCCGTGAAGTATCGGTGTGAGGAACAGGTTTTCGACTTTTCCCGAGCCGGACACGCTCGTGACTACGCCTGCAGTCGCTCTCACGACCGGTTCCAATGCACAGATCCCAAAAGTTTTTTTTTTGCAAAAGTTTTTTTTTCGCAAAAGTTTTTTTTTCCCGGGGGGTTCCAAAAATTTACGCGCGCGCGGACATGGGCCAAAAAAAAAAACCGCCTACCCTAAAAGGAGAAAAAAGAAATTGTCGACAACGAAAGAAAGAACAGAAAAAACAGAAAACGGGAAAAAAAGAAAAAACGAAGAAAAAAAGACTCTGCATTCCGCGAAGAAGACTTGATGCTAGCATCAAACACTTAGAGGCAAGTAGCGCCTGAACACGAAACTAAGATTTTTTTCCCCCCCTCCGCTGCTTAACAGTGCTCACGTGGGCGGTGTCTTCGGACAGCACCTCGTGATGTTCGCATCACAAAACAAAGAAGACAGTGAAATGGTCGTTACCTGGTCGGGTTTCGCTCGCGACCGTTTCCTGAACAATCCTTCACTAAATCCGCGGTTAAATAACCTGGCCTCAGTGGTGCAAGCACCACGCGCTCTTCAAACCCAAGAAACATTTCCCCCCCCCCCCCTCCTTGCATCCCTTTCCTAGACGACATCTTCCTCGAAGAAGACTTGATGCTAGCATCAACCATGCATGAGAGGCAGTGCTTTGCCTAAACATTAAACTAAGATTTTCCCCCCTAACACCCCCCCCCCCTCCTGCAGGGCCTGTGTGCAGCAGGGTGGTGACCGCTCTAAGGTGGTTTCCTCAGCAGCGACCAAAAAAAAAAATTTTTTTTTTGTCGTATAAGACGCTAGTCTTAGAAGATTAATATTAACCGACTAATGATATACTGTGAAACAGGGCCTCTCGCTCCATCACACAACCGCTCACGCTCTTGCTTACCCACCATCCCGCCCCCTAGCTTTCCGTGTGTCCCTGAGGCGCCACGATGGAAATGTGGCAAACACACGAAGATTAACAGTTGGTTCGTTTTCTACTTACCCTTTTACGCAGCGGCACTGAGACTGGAGCTAGTTGCAGCACGAGACGCACACCAAGGAGGAGAATATTATTGGCCCAAATCCTCCCAAAAAAGCACTCGAAAAAAAAAGTTTTTGACCCACTTTTTCCACCATTTCACCTTTGAGAATTTAGCTAAGGTGTGGGACCACAGTGGGTTGCACCAGGAGGGGGGGGGGGGGGAGGGGGGGGTAACAGATATTTAACATTTGCACATTTTTGGTTGTCTAAAACGACAACAGTATCTGGTCCTGCTACGGTTCGGCTACCCGGAACTTTTTTTTTGACAAATCGAATAATATTGGTTCCGAGGTCGAAAGATACGGTCCATGCAACGAACCGGAAGGCAGGCCAAAGGAACCGCACGCTGTGCCTTTCTGCTCTGTTTGCATTATTAATTACGATTCGTGATGAAGGGATGCTTGCTGCTTCGACTGGCACCAATTGAGCACTTAACCACTTCCGGACGAACTACCACTTTAGTGGTAGTTAACTAAAGAAAGCTCGCGGGTGTCAAGTTCACGGGCGAGAGGTCAAAGAATGGTCGAAAGTGGTCGCTGTTTGCTTTATTGGAAAGATCTGACACAGATCTTTGAGTTGCGTCCTTCATCGGGCAGAAATCCTGCTCCGAGCTCTCAACGGATACCTGATGATATGCCTTGGAGGCCCCCCCTTTTCCCAAATTAGCCCTTCCCCCCTCCGTCCATAAGTGGTTAATAATGGTTAAGGCGTACGAAAGTGATAGGCATCGAGAGAGCGAAGAACACCTGCAGCATAATATGAGGGACCTCCAGGCAAAACCTTGCCCCACAGTTCGTGTTGCATCCAATCAAATCTTCAACAGCACCAAAAACGAGGGCTGCAGCATGTTCACAAAGGTAGCTCAGGACAGGACCGGATTTTGCACAAACACACACGAACACGCATTCTCGTCCTTTCTCTTTCACTGTGCACGGTCTTCTGTGGAACACTTCTTTTCAGTAGTGTGTGTTGGTGCAGAGGAAAGACTGACTCTTATGAGAAGAAGCCTCTCTGCACCGTATCTTTCTCTCGGCAGCCCACATCCTCGCTTCTGGCAACAACATGTACCCCACTGTCATGTACATGTCCCAGATACGGTATGTCATGAAGGGAAAGCTGTCAGGGGTCCATTGGGCACCGCCTCCTGGCCTCCCCGCACCAAGGGTCAAACTTTTTGGAAATAACAAAGAACCCTTTCCTTTCTATTGGGCTCGAGCTATCGTCCCTTGAGTGTGGCGCAGTAGGCGGGTACAAGCACCTGCTTTGTAGGTAATGCTTGAGGAGGCTGCTAAGTTGCGAAATCTCAAAACTCGGAAACACAGGCCCAGCCCGGACGAAGTGCGTGCCCTTTACAGGGTAGATTCTCATCGCACCCTGCACTGCAGCGCACCACTAGGCTTCGACGGTTCGAGCCGGAGAAAGTGTATGAGGGATATGCACCGTCACTTCAATGTACTTTACTGATTTCGTGCTCAGGTAGTAGGATGCGAAAGCAAAAAATCACGAAAACAGAAAAAGAACGGGAAAATACAGCAGTTTGATAGCAGAACCGCCACCCAAAAGGAAGAAAGACAAGAAAGGGAAGGCACTGATGAGGATTCCGCATACAGACGAGACTTGACTTTGTTTTTGTGTATGAGCATGTTGGCATGTTGTATTGTTTTTCCCCCTCTAGCCTCCTTCGAAGTATGCACAAGGCAGCCCCTCGAGTATTTCTCATTAAATTCCGCTCCTTCGAGGGGTCATTCGAAGCTGTTGCTCCTACTCGACGAGTCCCGCACATTTAACGTACAATTAGTGCCGCGTTTCGCCCAAACAGAATACGTGGTTACGGTCCTTAGCTGGCCTGCGGTGCCACTCCCTCCATGCGGGACCACCTCGTGTAACCAGGCACTCAGAGCACAAAGGACATCTTCCCATATTGACGAAGGCCACCCGGAGACTTTAAAACCCCGGAGGTTTCAAGCGACAACTTTCACTCTAGAAAAAGCCGGAATTAATCAGTAGGTGGCCCCGTCGGAATAGGGTTAAGCCGGACCTATCTGTCCGTCGAGTTGGGTTAAAATATTGATGAAGCCGAACACATCTGTCCGTCGAGCTGGGTTAAAATTTTGATGAAGCCGAACACATCTGTCCGTCGATTAGGGGTTAGCATTTTGATTGAACCGGACATACCTGTCTGGTTTCGGTTAAAGTCTTGTCATGTCACCGTACACCCGTGGTACGTGCAGGTTTCCCTCCTCTCCCACCACCCGATACGGCAGCCGGAGACTTTACAGTACACCGACTTCGTACATGCAAGAAACAGACGAATTGGTGGCTTCGGGTTTACCGGCCTCCCCCACATCCCCCCTTCCTCTTATACACCTACTTCGACCCCTTCTCCACAAGCCCGCCCCTGTCAAACCGGAGACTTTACAATGCCTGTCATTTAAACTTCTAAAATGCTTTTTAAAAATTGACCTTGCTGGCGCGCCTGTATACTGGTCGACAACACCTTCCCCCTCCTTCATTTACCACCCTCCTGCCCACCTGGAGGTGCTACAGATTGCGACATCATAAATCGAGGCATATCGATGGCGTATGCTAGATTCCTTAGGTGCTATGCTCTTTTTTGTGTTAACAATGCATTGTTGGTACTAAAAATTAGTAGTTGACAGCGTACTACATGAAACTTACCAAAGCAGGTGAGTTCCGCTAGTGCGCACAAACAAAAGAAAGCGCCATACTAGTTTTTTGTGTCAACGTGTGCATACACAGCTGGCAGCGTACTGCAGGAAACTTAACAAACGCAGACGCACAAAGGGACGGTGCCACGGCATGATTCGGCAGCCGCTGCTAACGAACATCGACGTGGGCGGCATAGAGAAAGAAGAACTACTCTACGGCACCAGAAAGTCCAAAAAGACCATGGTAAAGAAAGTAGAAGGAGAAAAAAGAAGTTGTCGACAACGAAAGAAAGAAAAGAAGAGAAATAAGACTTTGCATTCCGCGAAGAAGACTTGATGCTAGCATCAAACACATGAGAGGCAAGTAGCGCCTGAAGACGAAACCCCCGAAAGCCGCGTTCGAGATTACAGTTAGGATGTTATTCCTGCATCCCAAGGCGCCCACCAGATACGAAATTCCGTCCGTCTTCCCAGGTGCGTCCTCTTCGCTTTGCCCCCTCCCTTCCCGTGGGTTTTCATTTTCTTTTACATAAGCGCCAGCTTGAAAGGAAATGCTCGACGATGCTGCGTGACAAAGAACAGAAGGGATCCAAAGTGCTGTAACTACCGAAGCACGTGTTGAACAGACGTGAGGTCATGCGGGTCTACCTACACACGGTCGTGTAAGCGAAGAACAAATCAGATTGTGTTTGTATTGTATTTGCCCCTTACCTCTATATTTCCCCCCTTCCATTCGGAGTCGAAGCAGCTACGTCGAGTATTTTCCATAAGCGCCAGCTTGGAAGGAAAAGCTCGACGAAGCTGCCCGACAGAGAACAGAATCGAAGAGGATCCAAGTGCTGTAACTACCGAACCACGTGTTGAACGGACGTGAGGTCATGCGGGTCTACCCCTACACGACAAATCACACAAACGCAACAGGTCAAAGTCCTGAGTGAGAAAACAACACACGGTGGTGCAAGCGAAGAACAAATCAGATTGTATTGTATCTTTCCCCTCTACCTCTATATTTCCTCCCTTCTATTCGGAGTCAAAGCAGCTACGCGGAGTATTTTGTTTGTAAGCACCGGCTTTGTACGTAATACTTGAGGAGCGAAATCTCAACGGTGTCGTTCTCATCGGCATGCCGATGACTCCCCACCATCGCAAAAATGTTCCAATCCCAAAGGAGGTAAATGTAGCCCACACGAAACACAAGGTAAATCTGGGTTGAGTGGCGGACGTAAGCGTTCGACAACAACGACCCACTTTGTAGTTGTATTGTGTTCTCCCCCTCCAGCCTCCTTCGAAATGAGCACAAGGCAGTCCCTCGAGTATTTTTGTTTTACATAAGCGCCAGCTTGAAAGGAAATGCTCGACGATGCTGCCCGACAAAGAACAGAAGGGATCCCAAGTGCTGTAACTACCGAACCACGTGTTGAACGGACGTGAGGTCATGCGGGTCTACCCCTACACGACCAATCACACAAACACAACAGGTCAAAAAATCCTGAGTGAGAAAACAACACACGGTGGTGTAAGCGAAGAACAAATCAGATTGTGTTTGTATTGTATTTGCCCCTTACCTCTATATTTCCCCCCTTCCATTCGGAGTCGAAGCAGCTACGTCGAGTATTTTTGTTCTGATGCCTACATATTTCGCTTCCTGTATTGCGTAACCTTTTGGTACAGATGTCACTGAGATGTGGTTTGACACTGTGGCAAGGTGCGAATGCCGCCATCCGTGTTGACACGACACCAAAAGCCGAGGTGCCACTACAGCAGATATTTTAATGCACGTCAAGATAGCGCAACTAAGCCTCCTGCTCAATCGGCTTAAAATGCATACCTGCATTAGATACACTGGCCTCAGCCCTTTTCCTGCGCCGTAGTGAGACTGGTCGTCACATCCCTACTCCCGCCTCCAAACCTAATTCTTGTCCCTCCTGGAAGTTCGAGCACGTTGGGTGTTGGGTAGAAGCAGGGCTTGGCACCGATTACAGACACCAGGAGTCCATGTTCAGCTGCGAGGTCGTGCTTTTTCATCAGAAATCCGAATAAAGGCAACATGCTTGCGTTTACTCAGCGCTCTCTACATTCACGCCGCCCCTTTCCCCCCCTCGCTAAACATGCAGTTAAGATCCCCCAACTTTTCTTCCCACGCAAGAAGTTCTTTTCGAAGGCTCTTCTTATCTCGTCTCAGGTTCTTTCATTGGTTTCTCAAGAACGTTGAGGTTTCCTTCAGGCCTTTAGCCTAACGCGAAACATAATCAACAGCATACATATTGCGCGCGTTTTTCCGTGGAGCACTTCTCATTAGGAGTAGCCAAACGTAGGTTCAGAAATTGTTACCAGTGTACTTTGATAGCCTTTGAGCACGGTAGTTTCAGGACCATGTGACCATGTGTCTGCACTGCTGGTGAGCTCGTCAAAGGGTTCCTCGTGCTCTTACGGATGCGTTGAACAAGTTTACTGCGGATTTGGTGAACAATCACTTCACTAAATCCGCGGTTAAATAGCCTGGCCTCAGTGGTGCAAGCACCACGCGCTCTTCAAACCCAAGAAGCATTTTCCCCCGGGTTGCACACATTCCTGTACCTGGGAATCATCTCCGAAGCGCATTCAGCGGTGTTGGTCAGATTAACTGCGGGTACGATCAGGCACTACAACGAGCAAGCGTTGTGAACAAGGCTAGTGTGGTACTTATTTACATGCAAATGACTCCCCACGAACGCAACAACAGGATGGAACAATGTAGAAAGTCCGTTAGGGCTGACTATTTTTTATTTTTGGCTCGCGCTCGGGCACCTCAAAAAAAATCTGGGCGCGCGCGCTAAAAAACAATAATAGGGCAGAAAAATACAAAAAAAATCCCGAGCACCCCCCTAAACGCGTTAGGGGACTTCACAAGGTTTCACAACGGAGTGACACAACACCCGAAACGAGCTGCACCCTCTCACTTTTTCTCAACCCCCCCGCCATACTCAAGCCTCTACGGTCAACCGGAGACTTTAAAATACCGACCTTCTAATCCACAAATAACGCTAAAAAAAAAAAAGTTTGACGGACACCAGGTCTTCCAAGGCGGGGACATTCGCGTCCTAGATGACTCGAAAATTTCCGAGTGCCCGAAGTGGTCCAGTCAGGTGACCCAGAAGTGGCGGAGTCGTCCGCCTGCACAAACTATTCTTTTTTTTTTCCAACTATTTTTTTTTTTTTTTTTTCGAGGTTTCGCAAAAATTCGGGCGCGCGCGAGCGCGAGCCAAAAATAAAAAATAGTCAGCCCTTACCCAAGCCTCCAAACCTAATTCTTGTCCCTCCTGGAAGTTCGAGCACGTTGGGTGTTGGGTAGAAGCAGGGCTTGGCACCGATTATGGACACCAGGAGTCCATGTTCAGCTGCGAGGTCGTGCTTTTTCATCAGAAATCCGAATAAAGGCAACTCAGCGCTCTCTACATTCACGCCGCCCCTTTCCCCCCCTCGCTAAACATGCAGTTAAGATCCCCCAACTTTTCTTCCCACGCAAGAAGTTCTTTTCGAAGGCTCTTCTTATCTCGTCTCAGGTTCTTTCATTGGTTTCTCAAGAACGTTGAGGTTTCCTTCAGGCCTTTAGCCTAACGCGAAACATAATCAACAGCATACATATTGCGCGCGTTTTTCCGTGGAGCACTTCTCATTAGGAGTAGCCAAACGTAGGTTCAGAAATTGTTACCAGTGTACTTTGATAGCCTTTGAGCACGGTAGTTTCAGGACCATGTGACCATGTGTCTGCACTGCTGGTGAGCTCGTCAAAGGGTTCCTCGTGCTCTTACGGATGCGTTGAACAAGTTTACTGCGGATTTGGTGAACAATCCTTTCACTAAGTCCGCGGTTAAATAGCCTGGCCTCAGTGGTGCAAGCACCACGCGCTCTTCAAACCCAAGAAGCATTTTCCCCCGGGTTGCACACATTCCTGTACCTGGGAATCATCTCCGAAGCGCATTCAGCGGTGTTGGTCAGATTAACTGCGGGTACGATCAGGCACTACAACGAGCAAGCGTTGTGAACAAGGCTAGTGTGGTACTTATTTACATGCAAATGACTCCCCACGAACGCAACAACAGGATGGAACAATGTAGAAAGTCCGTTAGGGCTGACTATTTTTTATTTTTGGCTCGCGCTCGGGCACCTCAAAAAAAATCTGGGCGCGCGCGCTAAAAAACAATAATAGGGCAGAAAAATACAAAAAAAATCCCGAGCACCCCCCTAAACGCGTTAGGGGACTTCACAAGGTTTCACAACGGAGTGACACAACACCCGAAACGAGCTGCACCCTCTCACTTTTTCTCAACCCCCCCGCCATACTCAAGCCTCTACGGTCAACCGGAGACTTTAAAATACCGACCTTCTAATCCACAAATAACGCTAAAAAAAAAAAAAGGTTGACGGACACCAGGTCTTCCAAGGCGGGGACATTCGCGTCCTAGATGACTCGAAAATTTCCGAGTGCCCGAAGTGGTCCAGTCAGGTGACCCAGAAGTGGCGGAGTCGTCCGCCTGCACAAACTATTCTTTTTTTTTTCCAACTATTTTTTTTTTTTTTTTTTCGAGGTTTCGCAAAAATTCGGGCGCGCGCGAGCGCGAGCCAAAAATAAAAAATAGTCAGCCCTTACCCAAGCCTCCAAACCTAATTCTTGTCCCTCCTGGAAGTTCGAGCACGTTGGGTGTTGGGTAGAAGCAGGGCTTGGCACCGATTATGGACACCAGGAGTCCATGTTCAGCTGCGAGGTCGTGCTTTTTCATCAGAAATCCGAATAAAGGCAACTCAGCGCTCTCTACATTCACGCCGCCCCTTTCCCCCCCTCGCTAAACATGCAGTTAAGATTCCCCAACTTTTCTTCCCACGCAAGAAGTTCTTTTCGAAGGCTCTTCTTATCTCGTCTCAGGTTCTTTCATTGGTTTCTCAAGAACGTTGAGGTTTCCTTCAGGCCTTTAGCCTAACGCGAAACATAATCAACAGCATACATATTGCGCGCGTTTTTCCGTGGAGCACTTCTCATTAGGAGTATCCAAACGTAGGTTCAGAAATTGTTACCAGTGTACTTTGATAGCCTTTGAGCACGGTAGTTTCAGGACCATGTGACCATGTGTCTCCACTGCTGGTGAGCTCGTCAAAGGGTTCCTCGTGCTCTTACGGATGCGTTGAACAAGTTTACTGCGGATTTGGTGAACAATCCTTTCACTAAGTCCGCGGTTAAATAACCTGGCCTCAGTGGTGCAAGCACCACGCGCTCTTCAAACCCAAGAAGCATTTTCCCCCGGGTTGCACACATTCCTGTACCTGGGAATCATCTCCGAAGCGCATTCAGCGGTGTTGGTCAGATTAACTGCGGGTACGATCAGGCACTACAACGCGCAAGCGTTGTGAACAAGAAAGTCCGTTAGGAGGTTAGACACCAGGAGTCCATGTTCAGCTGCGAGGTCGTGCTTTTTCAACAGAAATCCGAATAAAGGCAACATGCTTGCGTTTACTCAGCGTTCTCTACCTTCACGCCACCCCTTTCCCCCCTCGCTAAACATGCAGTTAACATGACTCGTTTCAGGTCGCAGATCTTACAAGACTCTTTTCTTTTTACATAAGCGCCAGCTTGAAATGAAATAAAAAGTCCGTTACCCAAAGGCGACATTCGATGAATCGTTTCAGGTCGTAACACACAGCCGCCGATCAACACGAAACCACCCAGAAGAAAAGCCAGGCACCGGGATCTTCCTGACGAGCACGCAACCCGGTGAACTTAATCAAGAGTCGAAGATTAGCGTCGAAACTTCCCGGCTTTTCACGCCGCGGCAGAACGACCACACCCTACCCAAACCCAAGCACCCTCTAAACGCGTTAGGGGACTTCACAAGGTTTCACAACGGAGTGACACAACACCCGAAACGAGTCGCACTCTTTTACTTTTCTCAACCCCCCGCCATACCCAAGCCTCTACGGTCAACCGGAGACTTTAAAATATCGACCTTCTAATCCACAAATAACGCTAAAAAGTCCGTTACCCAAAGGCGACATTCGATGAATCGTTTCAGGTCGCAGATCTTACAAGACTCTTTTCTTTTTGCATAAGCGCCAGCTTGAAATGAAATGCTGAGGTCATGCGGGTCTACCCCTACACGACAAATCACACAAACACAACAGGTCTAAGTCCTGAGTGAGAAGACAACACACGGTGGTGTAAGCGAAGAACAAATCAGATTGTGTTTGTAGTGTATTTGCCCCTTACCTCTATATTCTCTCCCTTCCATTCGGAGTCGAAGCAGCTACGTCGAGTATTTTGACAAATATAATATTATAACACACGCAGGAAGAGAGAACGCCGGCCACTACACCATCCACAAACGTAACCGCACCCCTTTCACAGACCAAAACTGGACACATTACAACAACGAAACCACCTCACACTCCCGGGAACCTACGTACACAGACAACGCCACGTACATGTTCCTGTACACGAAAGAAGACCCCACCGACACAGACCCTACACAAACACTCGAACTGCTCGAAGAATTGCGAGGGGACACCCCTACCTCAGACGACGAGACCTCATCCGAAGAAACAACACAGCATGAAGGAACGCTGATTTGGGCATGCCCAGCCTGCAAAGCAACTACCACGGACGCAGGCAACAAGTTCAAAGGCGCCAAAGGCCTCCGTACACACATGCTTCACTGCAAAGAGATGACTCTAGCAACAAGCCCAGTACGAAAGGCGGCACAGAAAGCCCTCGGAAAACGCAAATGCCCATACTGCAACAACGACGGACGGACCGCAGGGAAAGCGCGCTTCAAAAGTCTACGCCACCATATCTCAAAATGCAAGAGAAACCCAGCGGTATCGCACACGCTCAAGGCTACGAAAAAGAATAAGCAAAGTAAGCGAGGAACTTAATTTCATCATCCACGGCTGCCTCGTGCAGCTAGAGAACCCCGACTGTGGAGGACAACAAACAGTCAAATGAGGTTTTTTTAAAATAAATTTTTTTATCACATCTTACGACTGTAAGAATAACATCGAACAATAACCTACGCTACTTCCACTTCTTCGAGCCAACGAGCCTTCATGCGAACAGCGCAAGCGTAACCTCTGTCACTCAAACCCTCCAACCACCCCCCCCCGTACCCCGAGGACAACCCTCAAAACCCCAACTTCCCCTCTCCCCCTCTCCCCCCCTTCTTTTTCTCCCCCATTTCTTTTTCCTTTTTTCATCCCCTAATCCGTGCCTCGTAACACACAGCCGCCGATCAACACGAAACCACCCAGAAGAAAAGCCAGGCACCGGGATCTTCCTGACGAGCACGCAACCCGGTGAACTTAATCAAGAGTCGAAGATTAGCGTCGAAACTTCCTGGCTTTTCACGCCGCAGCAGAACGACCACACCCTACCCAAACCCAAGCACCCTCTAAACGCGTTAGGGGACTTCACAAGGTTTCACAACGGAGTGACACAACACCCGAAACGAGTCGCACTCTTTTACTTTTCTCAACCCCCCGCCATACCCAAGCCTCTACGGTCAACCGGAGACTTTAAAATACCGACCTTCTAATCCACAAATAACGCTAAAAATGGTGCGTTTGGGGCACATACCCGTTATTGTCAAATACCTCAAACGCACCAGAATACCTAACTTGTACAAGGTTAATACCGACATTACCCCAGGCGCCCCGATTTCCCCCGATTCTCCCCCGATTTTCCACCCATCTCCCCCGATTTCCTTACCGAGTTTCCCCGATTACCCCGATTTCCCCCCGATTTCTGCTGAGCCATCAGACCCCCGATTTTCCCCGATTTCCCCCGACAAAATTGTCGGGGGTTACATGTATGAAAAGAATGTGCCGTGGGCGGCTTTAGATTTACATCTGAATGACACCCCAATCCAAAAAAAAAAGTTGTCGACAACTAACACGTAAAAATAATAAAACAAACCCTTCTAATCCACACATAACGCTACAAAACTACGCACCTCTTTTCGCGGTAGCGGTGACAACGAGAACACATGCAGGTGGGTGGGAAGGCCCTGGGACTGCTCAGCGCGACTACCCCGCTCCTGTCTTTCCCAAGCCGCCTCGAATCCAGCTTGGCCCACTTGGCGTCTCTTCATCACACGCTTCAATCGTGCCTGAGGCTGGCTTTTCATTTCATTTCATTCGCGCTCTCCTTTTTCATATATTTGCGCATCCGGCGGTTTAATACACGGATCATCGTTTTCACACATATTTTCGTTTTGTACTAACAATCTTGCGGGTTGCCTTTCAATGTATTGTGGCCTACAGGCTAAAAAAAACGTAGGCAGCGTGTTTTGGTGGCTTATCGGAATCCTTGACCTGGAAAAGAAACAGGGTAAATACAAGGGCAGGGAAAACGATCAACCGGCACGCACAAGCAAAAGTACCCCAACACTCGCCTTCTTCGCATGGCTCTTTTGCTTCCGAAGGACAGTCTCTGCGATGGACAGTAGTGACAACCACAAAGAGGTGTACCCTGTCGGATACATAAACGTGCAGTTGTGCCGCAACTGGGATTTTTAGTAACTCCGAGCAACTTATGGACAGTTACGTGGGAGGAATTTTTATATATAAGGCCCTGAAACGAAGAAAAAAAAAAAAAAAAACTTAACTCTAAAATCAACGGGTCCAGGGCATTACCTTCCCATTCCAAATTCCGTCAGCTGACGAATATTGGAAATCCGGGCAAAAAAAAAAAAAGGGTAATATACAGATATATGCGCACTTTATTGTTTTTTTTTGCAAATATACGCAATATATATGCACAATATTATATGCATATATATGCAAAAAATATGTCAAAATTTTGGAGGATCAATTTTGTAGTGTTTTTTGGTCTAAAAACCACAATAAACGCTAAAAATTGGTCCAAAATTTGGGTCCAAAAGTTTGGGTCCCAAAATTTGGGTCCAAAAATTTGGATCCAGAAATTGGGTCCCAATTCTGGAAGGACGTCGAACACTGTACGGAGAGAAGACCACGCAACGGAGCAGCCACAAGTAGTTTCTAGCAGGACTAATCCCTCACACCGAAGTGATCATGAGTTGCCTTAACAAAACGAACCTTGTGGAGCTGAACGCACGTCCTGATAGGTGGGTGTTCCTTCTGCACCGCAGGCAGCGAAGAAGGCAGCACCCAAACGTTCTAACAAGTAACTCTCAGATCACTTCAAGTTCTTTCTCTTGCATCATCAGAACAACTCTTTGCGCATCGACTCACGTTCGTTTGCACCAGTCACTCACTCGTTTTTGTGGTTCACGGCCATTTCTTTTCACATTTTGCCTCACTTTTTAGCATCGCAGAGCCTCATTTTTTCGCATTTTCTTATGGTTTGGAGCCGTGACATAATGAGCGTTTGCGTGACATAATGAGTGTGTGCGTGACAAAAAACTGACCATTTTTTCACGGAGGGAGTGAAGAAATTTTGCGACCCATGCAAAAGAATTACTTATCGGTAACAGTTTCCGATAAATAATTTCCCGACTTAAGTGTGTCCGATATGGGTTTTTCCGAAAAAAAAAAAAAAGCACCAGCCCAAACAACTTCCGCCGGTAGGGGGAATCCGATATGCGTTTTTCCGAAAAAAAAAAAGCACCAGCCCAAACAACTTCCGCCGGTAGGGGGAACCTGCCTAAAAGAAATCAACTGCCTTCGGTGGGCTAGTCTGACACTTGCTGTCGTCGGGGAAAAATAAACAGCAAAGACCTGCCCCCCCAAAGCCTCTCCCCCCCTACTAAACTAAGATCTTCCCCCCGCGCCTGTCACCGGCTGCTTCGGCAGTTTGAAGATTCCTGCTACCCGCGGTCGTGCAATTGTTGCACAAATCAAGTTCAAACTGCTTCTATGGTGTGATCCAGGTAGGTAGCACGGTGAAACCATGTTAGCGGAAGAACTACGGAAAACTCGATTTCTTTTTTGTAGAAGCACCTGCTTTGTAGGAAATGCTTGAGGATAGACTGCCATTTGCGAAACCTTGCCGATGACTCCCCACTATGGCAAGCAGGTAAATTTGCTGTAGTCCACACGAAGCACAGATAAATCATGGGTTTAGTCGCGGGCGTAAGCGTTCAAACAAAAACTGAACTGTCGGTCACAAACAGTCCCGGACATGGCTAGCCATGACCCATAACGAAAGCGTGCACCAAATAAACAACCCGTAACCATATGGGTAAATGCCAAACCCCCCCGCCGAGTGTATACGGGTGAGAGAGAAACAAAACGCCTCCAGCATCCCAACAAATTTGCCCTTTTTTTTTCTTCGCGTCGTAAGGAGTGCAGAAAGCCCCAGGTGGGAGGAACGACGTGTCTGTCTGTTATAGGTTCTAGCAGACAGTGTCCCCTCGGGGCACAACGGCTTGCCCGTTTCGAATCTCTTCTCTCCCCCTTGAACGCTCTTGCTTACACGTATGGACGATCTTTACATTCCGAACAACGAGGTTCTACATGAAAGGATCATGGAACAGGGACTTCTCTCCGTTCAATGCACAGTGCTACAAACTGTTGCTTGTACGCTCTCCGTTCAATGCACAGTGCTACAAACTGTTGCTTGTACGCTCTCCGTTCATCGCACAGTGCTACAAACTGTTGCTTGTACGCATGGACAATCTTAGTATTCCGAACTACGAAAAAAGCTACATGACATACGTTCTTTCCATCAATCTCTGTCAAGAGCAATCGAAAACAAAACAAAAGAGCGCTTTACCACCTTGCGCGGTGTTACGGGATGTTTGGCAGCCGCTTTCAAGTTCACACTGCTAAACGAAGGTGCATGCTAATCCATGTGGTTCATGTACTTAAGAAAACGCAATGCTAAACAAAGCAACGAAAAAGGAGACGGCGACGACCGGACGGGCGACCAAGAGGCCGCCACCAACGTCAGGAACCAGCGAACGACCAGCGCTGAAGAAGCGGGTGCTCGGCACCCCGAAGGAAGGCCCGAACGCCGGCCGCAAGCGGAAGAAGACGCAGGCGACCACACCCGACTCAGGGGTGCATCGAAGGAAGAAGAAGGTACCAAGGGCGAGCAGCTCTCAGAAACGACCGGGGACCACGGGCACACCGATGCCCTCGAAAGTGGAAAACGGGCACTCCTGCCCGCCCTCGTACTCGCCGACTCAGTCTTTGGAATCGCAAGAAAGCCAAACCCCGCTAGCTCCACAAATGCTCGACCTTGACGACGCAATGGCAGGTGACGACGTCATCCGATAACCTGACTTTCAAGGCAGTGCATGCTAATCCATGTGGTTCATGTACTTAAAAGAACTCAATGCTAAACAAACATAACGTGGGCGGCGCCGAAGCTTTACCAGCTTCGGCTCTTTTTGATGTGTTCTCTCTCTCTATTTCTCTCTCTGCTTCTCTTCCTGCAATACAACATGCTCCACACTGTCGTCAAGCATCATAACAGTCAATGCCAGTCCGGCGTTCGTGACGGCGTCGCACGTGGCTGTGTCCACGCATGTATGCAGTTCGTGTGCCGTTTCTCCGATCAGCTGCTTTTGGGTTTCCATTGGCGACCGGACGAAACGACACACCTGTGCGCACCTCTCCCGGTGAGACGCCACTGTATAGGGTATCGCTGATGGAGGCGGTAAGCTCGGAGTTAGCTGGACACGGCATTATGCAGCTCGCTCAGTTCTCAGTCAGACAAGCACACACTCTCGGGTAACGACGGTCCTCATTACACTTCCCTTGTCCGGAATCGAGTCAACGCTCCTTGGAAGAAGCAGGCCGACTCCGAACGTATCACTCAAGAAAGAAAGATGAGGCTCCGGACAACCACAAGGTCAGACACGGCCTACACCTTCAAAAAACCCCGTTACACTCCCGTGGCAGTCCTAGTTTGAGCTAACGCCCCCCCATGGCAAAAAGCAGGCCGACTCAGTACGTATCACTCAAGGAAGAAAGGCCGTACAATCGCAAGGTCAGACACGGCCCATACCCTCTCTAAACCCCCGTACACTTCCTGTGGCAGTCCTATGTGTTCGAGCCAACGCCCCCGTGGCAGAAGCAGGCCCTCAGTACGTATCACCCAACGAAGAAGAATGAAGCTCTGTACCATCCATTGCAAGGTCAGACACGGCCCACACCCTCTCTAAACCCCCGTACACTTCCTGTGGCAGTCCTATGTGTTCGAGCCAACGCCCCCGTGGCAGAAGCAGGCCCTCAGTACGTATCACCCAACGAAGAAGAATTAAGCTCTGTACCATCCATTGCAAGGTCAGACACGGCGTATACCTATCTAAACCCCCGTTACACTTCCCGTGCGGTCTTAGCGTTCGAGCCAACGCTCCCGTGGCAAGAGCAAGCCGACTCAGGCGTATCACTCAGGAAGAAAGATGAGGCACCATGCACTTCGAAAAGTCAGCCATACCGCCATGGTCCTCTCAGTGCACAGGTCTACACATTGCACGAAGAAGATAAACAGTAATGCATGGTGCCGGCTTCGGGTGATTTCTGGTTCCAAAACCCCTTAGCCGACTGCCACCGCTACCCGGTATTCAGCTGACGCTTCAGCCAAGTGAATTGTCGTCGTCGAAACCGTCTTTCCTGCAACTTATCGGTCGCTGTCGACAATACGCTACGTTGCCGGCAGCGATTGCACCGGACAAAATGGCCCAAACCACGACAATGTATAAATGACGCTCCATCATAATGTGTTGTCGAGGATTCAACGAACGAAAAACAAAACGGTCTAAGAGAAAAAGACTTCAGACCCCCCGGATCCCTAAGCGAACTTACACACTGAAAGAAAAGAAGGTTTCGTTTCGGGATCGACGGTAACACAAAGACCTTTCTTTTTGTTGCCGACTTGCATCATTGGTCAGCCGCGAAAGGAAGCAGAAAGCCTTCCGGGTCCGAACATGCCCTTCAGGCGGAAGAACACGCGTGTCTTTCATTTGGACCTCTCTGCAATTCTGTAGTGACGCACGTAGTGCAGTACTCTATTGGGCAGTCAGCAGCTATCGAAAATGCCACAGCTCCATGTGGAGAGCATGAGGAATCCATGGACAACAGCCCGGTTGTGCCATGCGTCAGTGCTCATTCAATATCGGACTTTGGGGGGATCCACCTATTTCGAAACAGAAAAATTCCCAGGGATTTCAATTCAATTCACAACTTATGAAGAAAGACCCACTCTGCTGCGTGGGGAGCCCATTGGTATGCAAACGAGCGCCTGTCTTTTTTGGTAGATCTCTGAAGAATTCTGAACCTTATAATGGCTCAGGGTGAGTACAAGTGGAAAAGCGATCAACGCCACGCGCAAACAGAACGAAGCGCCTGTTTTTCTTTTTGTATAAGCACCTGCTTTGTAGGAAATACTTGAGGAGGCTGCCAGTTGCAAAAGATCAAAGGAGGTAAATGTGCTGTAAGCCCACACGAAACACAGGTGAATCTGGGTTCAGTGGCGGGCGTAAGCGTTCAACAAAAAAGACCCATTTTGTAGTTGTATTGTTTCTCCCCCTCTAGCCTCCTTCGAAGTAAGCACAAGGCAGCCCCTCGAGTATTTTCTTTCGTAGTAACAATGCATTGTAACCACGAAAGAGAACGCTGGCAGCGTGTTTGGGAGAAGATTAGCCTGACGAGCATATTCACTCACTATCATCCACTAGCAGGCTAATCCTCCCCCGGCACGTACAAACAAATACACGCCCATTCTTTTTACATAAGCGCCAGCTTGGAAGGAAAGGCGTGACAATAACTGCCTGACAAACAGAACCGAAGGGATCCCAAGTGCTGTAACTACCGAACCACGTGTTGAACGGACGAGGTCATGCGGGTCTACCCCTACACGACAAATCACACAAACGCAACAGGTCAAAGTGCGTCTACCGCAACAGGGCAAAGAGCGTCTACCCCAACACGACAATGTCAAAAGTCCTGAGTAAGAAAACAACACACGGTGGTGTAAGCGAAGAACAAATCAGCTACGTCGAGTGTGTATTTCTGTTGAACACGATTGCATCAGCGGTAACCTGAAACCGAAAGAACCGTGTTCGTTGCGTAGAAGTCTCGTCCAGCGCGTGCCCAATGTACTTTGCACGACAGTTGATACGCGCCGCTTCGCCGTGGGGGTGAGTCTCGGAAGACCACAGCCAATCGACGGGCAGCGGGACGTTATCAGTGCACGCCAAGACAGTCGCCACCGGGGTTATAGTTTGAGTCTGAAGGAGATTGGGAGCAAGGGAAGCTCGTATAGGCAACAGGTTCAGCACCCGAATCCAAGCAATGTTCCCCAGCCAGAGGAAGCAAAAGTCGTGCGAAAACATTGTACAGCCCTCTTGGGTGAAGAATACTCAGGATCACACCCCGGTGTCGAGCATACCATTCCAAGCACGTTCTTGCACCCAATTCCCTTTCGCTCTGTTTATCTCCAGTTCCTTCCTTCGAGTCCGCTTTTACAAGTGGCACTCCTTCTCCGTTTCAGCGGCACGTGCCCCCGTCGTCGTCGTGGAGAGTCGCCCAAAAAGCTAGTCTCTCCCGGCCGCGTTTCCTCGATTCTTCGACCGTGGCCATGATGGACCGAGTCGATCTGGCAATAGCTGTCCGGTGCGCACAGGTCGTTGCAACCTGGGGACCTATTTTCCCATGATTCCTATGATAATACGTCCACGGCTTTTGTATTAACAATGCACTGTCAGTACTAAAAATTAGTAGTTGGCAGCGTACTACATGAAACTTACCAAAGCAGGTGAGTTCCGCTAGTGCGCACAAACAAAAGACTGCTCCTGCACCGCCGTGCTTACAACAACATTTTTAGCGTTATTTTTAGCAAGCGAAGGCACGGAATAAAATTGCCACTCACCCTTTGATAGCCATTGGAAAAAGCCTACAATAGGAACGTTTTATCTCCAATAAATTTTGCTTTCACGGGAAAATCTGGGCAAAAATAATTCGTCCCCCTTTATCATCATGTGTTGGCCACTCTTAGCTCGTGTGGGTTACTCAGCTGTCAAACAGGACCTTGGCCCGGTAATGAAGCACAGTGGCAGCTGCAACCTGCCGACCGGAAGCTGAACACAATTGAACGGCAGCGGCTGGGTCTCAGCAGCGGAGGCTCAGCAGCCTTCCAGCACCTGCAGCACACTGCTACAAACACCACACTCCCCCCCGCCTATATTTACTCAACTTACTTTGAATACCGTTTCTTAAACATTCTTTTTTCGGCGGGCGTAAGCGTTCACCAAAAAAGATACTGCTTTTACCAAACATGCTATGTTCGAGGACCGCGGTTGGCTAGTGACGCGTCTTGTTTTTGTCCCCGGTGAAACGGGGCGAAACACAAAAAGCTACACAGTGTCACCTCTGCGTAGCAGGGCGGTCCTATAGTATCTTGTCTGGAACCACAGAAAGTACGAGTGAGACGTCGCGCAATAATAGACGCTGTGGATGCGCTCTTGCCCGTGCATCGTTGGTGGGTTGCGTTCCGCTCTTCGAAGGGAGGCCTTACCAACCCTCCCCTTCCTTCCCCCTTCCCTCCCCTTTACTTAACCTCTTTCTCTGCCGTATTGTTCCCTCCCCCTGCGTTCAAGAGCGAAACATGAGACGAAGAACGAGGTGCACACAACACCGCGGTGAAAAAAAACAGGGGGCTAGTCCCTCAAGGTTTCATTCCCCACTTTGGGAGCCGTACACTCCCCTCTTTACAACTTTCTATTTTCTATTTTGCATCCCTTTCCTAGACGACATCTTCCTCGAAGAAGACTTGATGCTAGCATCAACCATGCATGAGAGGCAGTGCTCTGCCTAAACATTAAACTAAGATTTTCCCCCAAACACATGAGAGGCAAGTAGCGCCTGAACACATACCTAAGATTTCCCCCCTATTTTATTTTTACATAAGCGCCAGCATCATAAGGTACCAAAAAGACACACCGTCACCTGCAACGGCACCATACTGAGGAGGGCCTACCGTAAGAAAGGTAAGGTGGCAGAAACCACCAAAACCCACCGATCCTCTTACCTCGTGTAACCACCACTCTTAACACCACTCAGAGCACAAAGGATATCTTCCCAAATTGACGAAGGTCACCCGGAGACTTTGAAACCCCAAAGATTCAAGCGAACCGTCACTCCAAAAAGTATTCACCGACACTCTCTCTCCTTGTATCCACCATTACAACCTTTTAACAGACGCTTTGCGAATAATAAAATCCAATCGTCGGAGTCATTCGGAGACGTCAAGCCGAGAGTTCAAAGCAAATCTTTTACTCCGGAAAGCTGTTTGCAACGATTGTTGCCGTGTGCGCAAGGTTTTGTTTGCACAGTACGTAGTTCGGGCAGCGGTCCGAGACGGACAGGTGAGCGGCGCCACTTTCCCTAGCGAGCTCTCGGATCAACCCGCGTCTCCTGCCGCTGTTGTATGCAAACGCCTACGTACCCTCAAGACTGGGCGTCTTTGCTGCGAAGGTTGCTGCTGCGGCCTAGGCATAGTGGTCAAACGATTCGCATTTGGGATTTTTTTTTGTCGTAAAAGATCGAAGATCTTAGAAGATTAATACTATTCCGACGAGAACTAACACTTGTACAAAGGTTATCCGTCGCTCCCGAGAAAAACACCGTAATTTTACCCCTCGCTTGTTAAGAAGTTCGCGGCATACACACGAGAATCTCTGCATGACCTTTCTACGTTTGTTACGCACCATCAATCGGGCATCACGCAGCGGCAAGGACGAGAGCAGCGAGTACGGAGCGGCGAGACGGGCGAGGAGGAGAGTATTAGGCGCCAATTGTCGCATTTTTATTCGCATTATCGCACGCTATAACCGGGGCAAATACAGTACTACGGGACTGTCGCATATTATCGCACGCCTATTATATGCGATGGTTTTGTGCGATAATGCGGATAACGCGATACTTGTTCTCGTTCGACCACTATCCCTAGGCCAGTGATGGGCGCGCACGCTGCGCACCCACCACTGGGGATGGCTGAAAGCACACGCAACAAGGTGTGCAGCCGTGTTGCGCGCAAACCTTTCGCGACCGAGATTGGACAGCCGGGATTGTGAGGAGTCGGGTCCTCGGAAGAGTAAAAAAAGAAAGAAGCCCCCCCCCCCCCCCCCCCTTTTTTTTAAAGAAGAACGGACGAAGGAAGGAGGAAGTGGAACCATACCGTATGGTTTCAAACCACGGAGTCCTGGACTCCTTTCCCACACTTTTTCTGCGAAGCAGACGCACAAAGGGACGGTGCCACGGCATGATTCGGCAGCCGCTGCTAAACGAACATCGTGCATGCTAATCCATGTGGTTCATGTACTTCAAAGAACTCAATGCTAAACGAACATCGACGTGGGCGGCATAGAGAAAGAAGAACTACTCTACGGCACCGGAAAGTCCAAAAAAAACCATGGTAAAGAAAGTAGAAGGAGAAAAAAGAAGTTGTCGACAACGAAAGAAAGAAAAGAACAGAAAATAAGACTCTGCATTCCGCGAAGAAGACTTGATGCTAGCATCAAACACATGAGAGGCAAGCGCCTGAACACGAAACTAAGATTTTCCCCCCTAGGGCTACGTTGGATGGAAACGCCGTTTCTTTTAGTTTTTTCGAATATGGAAACGGAAACGGAAACGTTTCCGTTTCTTTTATAAGAAACGCCGGAAGGCTCCTCATGCTGAGGGGTCCTATAGGATACCACTTCGCGGGTCCTTCTGTGTGTCCGTCGGGTGTCCGTTTCCAGCCAAAATTTGGCTTTCCTTTCAGAGGCGGGATCACCTTCTTCTTTTGATCTACCAGCGGGCACTTCTCTTCCTCCGTCTTCTGGCGGGCTCTCTGACTCTTCAGGGCCCTTCCTGGGCTGTTCTTCGACTTGACTCGGCCCCTTCTTATGTGCCGTCGCGGTCTCGTTTGTGCAGAGCAGTCGCTGATGCTCACCGCTTTCTTTCGTCGGCGATCTGACACGAGCAAATAGGTAACCACAAGCTAATGATGCAGAATGTCGTCACATGCGGATGCTGAGGTTTTCTGACACCAGATTCCACTCTTCTGTGCCTACCACTTCGTCCTCTGCTGCTTACAACCCACGTTCTTCATGTTTACTTGTATCGGCGGCCGTGCCGAGTGGGGCTTTTTGAATCTGCCGTCCTCTTCTGCATTGTCGGTGGGGTTCTTCCTGCCGTCGCTGTCTATGCACCGCCCGATGGTGCCCCTTCCGGTGACGGTTGCCACCCGTCGTCGTATGCAAGGTGCACTGTGGCAAGCGATGTTTAACGCACACATTACTGCGTGGCCATCGCTTTTCTGGCGGGTTCAACATTGCCCCGGCATACGTGTGCCCTTCTCACCTCCTGATGCTGATTGCACTCCCTCTTTGTCTTACGCCGCCGAAAAACCCCGGTCTTGTAGCCTGTGGCGCGGCGGTGCTCCCGCTGTCCTGAACGATCGTATCTGTATAGCCTATTATTGAAAGCGGATGTGCTTTCCGGATCGTCTTCAGCGCGTTGGCCAACGGCCTCGCATAACAGAGCATCGTCGCCACACCAGCCATTGGTATAAAGAGCTGCAGACCTCAAAGCCATCACAGCCGGATGCGTGTGGTTGCGTCTGCTCCACGTGGTCGCAACTCTTATGCTTCCTTCCTCCCTCTTTTTCGGAGCCTCCTTGTCCATGTTTCCCACTGGCCGCCGTTCGGAACACATTTCCGGTTGGACCTTCAGCCAGTATACTAGTGGCATACCAGCCGTTTCTTTTGAAAAGAAACGGCGTTTCGCCAAAAAGAAGGAAACGGAAACGGAAACGTTTCCAACGTTTCCATCATACATAGCCGGGCCCCCCCCCGGCGGAGAAAAAAGAAGTTGTCGACAACGAAAGAAAGAAAAGAACAGAAAATAAGACTCTGCATTCCGCGAAGAAGACTTGATGCTAGCATCAAACACATGAGAGGCAAGTAGTGCCTGAACACGAAACTAAGATTTTCCCCCCGGCGGCTGCTTTCGGCAGTTCGACCCTTGCTGCACTGCTGCACCTTTACAAAATCCGAAGGAGAACGTGCTGGTGGGCACTCGCTTGCCTTCTACAAGCGGACCTTGGTCACAGGATACGTGACCAGGGGCCTTCTGCTAGCCTCACATATTTGTGTATGGCGAAGGCTTTCAAGTGGTATTCACGCGTGTTTTCCGTGTTGACCGTTTATCCCGAATGCGAAACAGCGTTGAAAGAAGCGGACGATGGCATAACCGGCACGCACAAACACGAACGGAAACCAGGGGACTTTGAAACCCGGTTTCCCGGTTTCAGAAACCGGGGTTCTCCGGTTTCGGGTTATCAAAAAAAGTACGTGCGCTCGGCTAAGGCCGGCGCGTGGCGAGACTGGAGGCAGCAGTTAAAGTTCGGGGAACAGTAAAGTTCGGGCGAAGCTAAGTTCGGGCAATGCTGGTGAAGCTAAGTTCGAGTGATGCTAAGTTCGGCCTCATACTACCCGCCTCACAGCCTCAATAGTCAACCGGAGACCCTAAAACACCGAACCTCTAACCACAATAAACGCTACAAAGGGCTGGAGTCTGCCTAAGCGCTAGGTTATGAAATCCCGGTGCACGAGAGCCGCGTTTTCACGACAGAGTACTTCATTTTTATCCTCCTTTTAGCCTCCTTCCCTGGGAAGTGGCGGCAGGGGGTCTGTTCCCTCCGCTGTTTTGGTGCGCCGGCTATGCCGGGTTGTACCCACCGCCCACGCTTTGCGGCTGGACGGAAGACCGAGTGGATGTTGGGCAAGCTGGAAACAATTTGCGCCCGTAACAGCTGGAACGATGCCGTACCTGAATATCCGCACGACGTACCCTATGTTCAGTGGGAGTTGAGATTCTCTGTCAAGATGCTAGCCGCCGCCATAGGGCGGGCTATTGCCAAAAGGAGGAGAGCCCGCGAAACAACGTGCCAACACACGCCTGCCAGGCGGTCTCGTCCGCCAGTCAGAACGCCCCCGGCTGCGCCACCATCGGTGCAACAATCATCTTTGACAGGGCCACGGCTCGCTCCGCGCCCACGGCGCAACGACTTGCGCCCGCCGTAGTAGTACGGGATAGTAGTGGGGCGACCGGATACTCCTCGGAGAGATGGTCCCTGCACTCTAACTCGTCTCTCTCTCTCTTTTTATTTTGTATAGTCACCTGCCTTGTGTAAATACTTGAGGAGGCTGCCAGCTGCAAAAGATCAATGGAGGTAAACGTGCTGTAGCCCACACGAAACACAGGTGAATCTGGGTTCAGTGGCGGGCCTTAGCGTTTCGAACTTCAACTCTAAAAAAATACCCACTTTGTAGTTGTGTTGTTTCTCCCCCTAGCCTCCTTCGAAGTAAGCACGAGGCAACCCCTCGAGTATTTCCGACTGCGAGGGGGCCAGAAAAGTTCCTCCTTGTCGGAAAACACAAAAGAAAAGTTAACTCGAACAACTTTTTCCGCCCCGGTAGAGAAACCTGCCTGGAGACCCATCTGCCTTCGGGTGGGGCTGGTCTGACTGGTCTGCTGGTCTGACTGGTCTGACTGGTCTGACACTCGCTGTCGTGAGGTGGAAGAGCAAGCCCGACCCCCCCTCCTCCCCGAAGGTTTCGCGACAAAAACCTTCACTCTAAAAGAAGAGCGGTTGCCCACTTGTAGGGGCCTTCTCCCCGTGACGGATTCGCCTGTGCTCTAGTAGCACGGGTGGTCCTGGCTGTGGCGAGCTACGAACAGCCGCCTGACAAACCAGACTCACACCGCAGTCCTGTCTGCAGACACTCAGGTTCCGCGCTGATGATGGTCCGCCCCTTATGTGTCCGTGGCTTAAAGGACCGAAACACGGCGCAGATGGGACCAGTGCGGTGTTGAGCACATACCCATTCCAAGCACGTTCTTGCAATCCCCCTCCCCCGTACAGCTTTTGTGTTCCCTCTCATGACTCTCATATTTACACCCGTACTTTACACCCCTTACCCTCTCTTCTAGTCTTGTACACCGCATGCTGTGCTTTCTTCCTCTTTTGAGTGCTCAGCTTTTGTTTCGGAGCAGCTGTTTCGAAAGTCGACAAAAGGTGCACCGACCGTCTCGTTGTGGTGTTGTCCCCACCCGTTGGGAGCCTCTCCAACGAAAGGGGTTTGGCTGTGGCGTTGGTGGTTCGGTGCCTAGCCATGAGTAGCCGCCTGGCAAAAAAACCCCAGACTTAAACGTCGCTGCCCTGTCTGCAGGCATCCGGGTTTCACGCTAGGCTTGGCGCGTTCGATCTTTGTCCCTGTACCGGATCTGAGTCCTGTGTCGAGGGCTGACGTTCGATTGCGGCCTGGTTTGATCGACAGCCTCATCCCGCCGGTGGTCTTTGAGTAGTGCTGGCACCTCGCTTCCACCGCAGGCCCAACTCCCCCCACCCCCGAGCATTTCTGTGGAGGTTCCTTTTTTCTCCCTTTTTCTTTCTTATTAGTACATCTGTACTGACGGGAACATTTCCGGAACAACGGTTGCACATGAAAGAGAAGACGAAGCCAACGAAAAAAGTGCTAATACAGGAAAACCCCCTCAGAGAGGTTTATACCCTGTACACGCGAAGAACAAGAAACTTTTGCCTTATCATTTCCATCACCTTTGGTCAGTTGATGCTGATCGTCCGTTTCTTCGTTTATCAGTGCAAGCCCCAACTCCGGAAATGTTCTTTTTTCAACAAAACTACGCATTGCTTTTACCACGGTAGTGAAACGCGCGTTACGCTCTCGCCCTGTCTCGCTGCTTTGGCAGACGACACTACGGGAAATGAGAAGCTCGTCGCCGCAAATCGTTGCGTTTTCACTTGCGTCCTGAATCCAGCTTCACGTAAAAACGATCAGGCACTGTGTCCAACGAACAGTTTTATCCTGCAAATCTATCCAAAAAAAACCTTATCTTAGGACGGAAACAACCCGCACCACGTGAAGCACCGCAAGTGCCGCGAAATCCAAGCACCACACTGCGAGAAAATACATATAAACGCGGACAACAGACCGGTACGGGCTACAAGGCAACCCCTGCTCAACTTGTAGAACGTGGGGGGCCCAAGATTACACTCCACGAAGGAATGTTCTTGGTGTCGGTCGCAAACAGTCCCGGACATGGCTAGCCATAACCCATAACGAAAGCGTGCACTAAATATACAACCCGTAACCACATAGCCCTTTCTTGCTCTAAGAGAACCCATTCATGAACGGTCACACGGAGACCCTAAAACCCCGGAATTTCAAGCGAACTCCAACTCTGAAAACAACTCTGTTCACAACATTTATCATCAGTTGTGCACTAGCCGCGGTTGTGCGAGTGACGAGCTCTTATTTCCTTTCCTTTTTCTTGTTTGTTCTTTCTTCTTATTTTTTTTTTTTTGTTTTCTTTGTATCTGGATTTCCTCGGGGGGCGGGTCTCCGTGAAGAAGAGAAACGTAAAGCAAGACCTGCCCCCTGCGCCTGCTGTCTCCGGCTGCTTCGGCAGACGACACATACTAACTCTGGATTTCCACCTAATTTCATGAATACCTGCGTTTGTCGTTTGCATGCATTTTGCCTCACCCGGGATTCGCGAGTAGGCAAGCCAGGCTCGGCTAAAAAAGCACGGACTCGAGTGCCGGACATACACTCCACTCCAGTCCGTAATTAATCAATTTTCTATTCGTGAAGACCGCCAAATCCGTGAAAAAATAATTATTTTCCTTCACGAAACAAAAATTCACAAAATTCAGCTTCATGATTTACAGGGCCCGTCACCCCGACCTTTTTGCGCTAGCAGCAATCAGGCAGCAGACTCGAGCAAAAATAAATAAACAAATCCCAGAAGCGCCCGTCTGAAAAACAATTAGTTCCGTCACGAAATAACTCTTCACAAAATACAATTCCACAAGATATCACTTGATTAATTACGGACTGGAGTGTATCTCGAAGGGGATGGGAAATCTTTTGAACTTGCGTCGTGATGAGGACCGTTTCTTTGCTAATTGCAATCATTCAAGGAGAAATGATTGCAATTATTTTCCTTGAATGAGGAATGCCTAGTAGGCGCAAGTCATTAGCTTTTTTCACTCATTACGTCCCTGCCATTTTGTACACACCGCCCGTCGTAGGTACCGATTGGCTGTGGGATAGAGCTTGGGAGAGGGAAGCTCGTTCTTGGCAACAAGTTCAGCGCCCGAGGAGGAGCTGTCAACGCCAACGCGAAGGCTGCGAGCAAGAGGCGAAGCCCGCAGCCTTCCCCTCATTCCCTCCTTCATAGGACCGTGCGTGTGCCGTGAAAGTTCCGAGGACAACCCCCCTGGCTGTGAGTAAGCGAATCTGTTCGAGTCGGAAACGCGACTTAAACACACAGTTCATGAGACGCTGCCCTCCCCCCCCCGCACCCCTTCTCCCATCCCCCACCACGTTCTCATTATTGCATTCGTACTGAGGGGAACATTTCCGGGAACGACAGGTAGCGCCGTGCGAAAGTAACCGAAGCCAACGAAACAAAGTGCTCAAAGCGGACTCGTACTCTGACTTTGTAGTAAATAAAAGTGTCTTTTGTCCAGAATTCATATTTCTTTTTTGTATAAGCACCTGCTTTGTAGGAAATACTTGAGGAGACTGCCAGTTGCGATAGATCAAAGGAGGTAATGTGCTGTAGCCCACACGAAACACAGGTAAATCTGGGTTTCGTGCGGGCGTAAGCGTTCAACAAAAAAGACCCATTTTGTAGTTGTATTGTTTTCTCCCCCTCTAGCCTCCTTCGAAATGAGCACAAGGCAGTCCCTCGAGTATTTTTTGCATCGTTGCAAGCGGTACATGCAGAAGAACAAGAAATATCTGGCCGTTGATGGCGCTGGTCCGTATACTTCCAGCACCCGCAGCGCAAGCCCCAAATCCAGAAATGTTCCCTCCTTGCGGATGCGGCGAGCACCCAAAGCCTTTACTATCTCACTCTGAAGCGGCCTTTTACTCCAAAACCCCTTAAACAACGAGTCTTCACCGACTCCCGAGGCTGGGGTTCACCCGTGTGCAGAAAATACTTGAGGGAGGTGAGCTCACCTGTTGCAAAGAAACCTCCTGTCGCTTCCACTTTTTCGAGACTTCAAGCGAGCAGCACTTATCATCTATAGTGGGGCGACCGGATACTCCACGGAGAGATGGTCCCTGCACTCTATCTCGTCTCTCTCTCTCTCTCTCTCTCTCTCGGAAAAGGTCGCGCTGGCAGAAACGGTGAAATAATAAAGGTCGCAGGGTTGGTGAAATGAAAGCGAGAATGTGGGGTAAGCCCTGATTATTAGATTCACGGTTAAACGAAGCTAGCGCACAAGGTTTGCCTGATCTCGCACCTACTTTCCGATACCAAATAGATACTCTATTCAAACTCTCTCTCTCTCTCTCTCTCTCTCTCTCTCATCTTTCTCAATGACTGCTGGGCTAGCGCCCCTACCCGAGTATTTCTTGCAGTGGTATCCTCACTGATTCTCATCCATCCTCCCCTCCCCTTTCCCGTCCCTACACACAGCTCCCCACCTCTCTCCCCAGCACACTATCTCTCTCTCTTTCTTTCTTATTTTTGGTCTGGATTCAAGTACGCGACAACACAAGAACACACTTCAATGGACGAGAAGCGCAATGGGGGAAAATGAAAGAGCAAGCATAGCTCGAAAAAAAAAAAAAGAACTACAAAACAAATTCAAGTTGCTCCCCGTTTGCAGTTGCGCAGCATGCGACTCGGCAAAGTGTCGCGCCCTGCGAGGACGCATGGGTTTTTTGAATAAAGGCCGAAGCTACCACCGAACAACAACAACTAAATCGGTCCATCCTCCTGATATGAGGATCATTGTGTTGTAATGGACAGCTCCGAGCAATTCTATGAAGCTCCAAGGAACAGGGATGGGCCTCACATCGTTGTACCCGTCATAGTCTGAAGTTAAAGCTAACGCAGTGTTACATACCGATACGCTTCTCTCGTGTTGCCACATCCCTTCGGAACCATGCTGCGTCTCAAATGCCCGAATAAGCGTAAAAAGAAAAAGGCCGCTTCTGGTCCAGGAACGTGACGGTTACCCACAGCTCGGAGGCAGCACAGTACCGACCCCGTCCGCTCTGCCCTGCGGCTGACCGTCTCGACGAGCTTGTGTTCAGCGCGAGCGCCAAGCCCCAAGGTGTGCCAAGCCTTGATGCTTTAGTTTTCTGCAGTACCGCCGAACACGTGACGCTTGGCTCCCGTGTAGCAGGCTTTCCCTGGTACCTACCCGTACTGCCCGGGGGTACAAAAAAAAAAGAGAAAATAAGGAAAAAAAGTCGCATGTCCGAAGAGGATGACGACGAAGTCTGCGAGCGCTTGCTGGACGGCGTGCTGGGCGGCTACGGGATGGGGGCCTCCGGCGAAGGGGGGCCGGCGCGCCCGGAGAGCCGCGGGGGGGGAAAGGGGCCCCTATGGGTGACGCGGGCCGGCGGCGACGGCGGTGGCGGGGTGAAGCTCGCAAACGTGCTCGTTGAGTGCTTCGGCGAAAGGGGCGAGAAGGCGGCCCAGTTCGCGGCGCTCGTGTCCGACCCGCTGGACCGCTGCCAGCGGCTGCACGGGTACGTCCTCACGAAGAACTCCATTCGCCGGTCGGGTCTCACCATCCCTTCCGTCATCACCGGCTTGAAGCTGCACACCTCCGACGGCGCCATCCCGCACGACGTTGAACAGACGCTCTTGAAGGAGCTCACCGAGCCGCAAGGTATTTCGATTGTCGTGGGTGAAAAGTCGTACGCGGAATCCGCGTCTTTGGACGAGCTCACCCAGCTGTACGACGCGGACGAAATGAAGGCGGAGGGCACCGAAGGCGGGATCGAGTGGCACCCGGCGGACTTCAAGGCCGGCGCCGCGCCGCCCGAGCCGTCGGTGGCCTTCTGGCAGGACGTCGACAGCTGGGCGGTCGCGAAGATGGACGAGGTCGAACCGCTGCCGGCGCCGGAGGGCGGCGGCGGCGGCGGCGGCGGCCCCGAGAATATGCTGGATTTAGACTCGGCGTCTGAGTCCGAGTTCTCGTGGGAGTCTGGTGAGGGAGATGGGCCGGGGCAGCCATCCGGGGGTGCCGCCGGGGCGGAGCTGCTTGTGGCGCTGGCCGCGTGCGTCGCGGTGCTGCGGGGTGTGTCGGGCTGCTACCGGTTCGGCGTCGCGACGGCCGGCGTCGCGGCGGCGCGCAACGCGGCGCGCCGGCTCGGGCTGCGGTGCTGGCAGGAGTGGGACCTCGCCGAGCTCGCGCTGCCCGGCGACCGGTACGGGGGGCCCGCGCCGAGGTTCGTGCCCAGGACGCCGCGGTGGACGCTGCAAGCGGTCCGGTCCCACCAGGAAACGGCCCTCAACGCCGCTTTCCCGGGGGCCGCCGGTTCGCATCGGTTCAAGTCCGGTATAGATTTCTTTCTCTCTCTCGGAAAGTCAGCGCGATAGCGGTGGCAACGAGAACACATAAACATGACAGGAGGGTGGGACCGGGCCCTGGGACTGCTGAGGCGCGACAAACCCGCCCTGTAGTGAAACCCGGCCCGAGTCTATTTTCTTTGTATAAGCACCTTCTTTGTAGGAAATGCTTGAGGAGACTGCCAGTTGCGATAGATCAAAGGAGGTAAATGTGCTGTAGCCTCCACGAAACACAGGTAAATTTGGGTGTAGTGGCGGGCGTAAGCGTTTCAACAAAAACGACCCCCTTTGTAGTTGTATTGTTTTCTCCCCCTCTAGCCTCCTTCGAAATGAGCACAAGGCAGTCCCTCGAGTATTTTTTGCGTCTCTTTTGTTTTGTGTTCTCTCCCTCCTTTCGTTGATTCCGTCAGTTTGCCAGACCCGTCTGTGTCGGAGTCCGAGTTCTCGTGGGAGTCCGGTGAGGGGGATGGGGCCGGGGGCCCGCCGGGGCGGAGCAGCTTGTGGCGCTGGCCGCGTGCGTCGCGGTGCTGCGGGGTGTGTCGGGCTGCTTCCGGTTCGGCGTCGCGATGGCCGGCGTCGCGGCGCGCAACGCGGCGCGCCGGCTCGGGCTGCGGTGCTGGCAGGAGTGGGACCTCGCCGAGCTCGCGATGCCCGGCGGCGGACCCGCGCCGAGGTTCGTGCCCAGGCGCCGCGGTGGACGCTGCAAGCGGTCCGGTCCCACCCACATCAAGGCTTCTGAAGGCCAGTGCCTTCAGAAAAGTAGGCCCACACATCAAGGCTTCTAAAGGCCAGTGGCTTCAGAAAAGTAGGCCCACACATCAAGGCTTCTAAAGGCCAGTGCCTTCAGAAAAGTAGGCCCACACATCAAGGCTTCTAAAGGCCAGTGCCTTCAGAAAAGTAGGCCCACACATCAAGGCTTCTAAAGGCCAGTGCCTTCAGAAAAGTAGGCCCACACATCAAGGCTTCTAAAGGCCAGTGCCTTCAGAAAAGTAGGCCCACACATCAAGGCTTCTAAAGGCCAGTGCCTTCAGAAAAGTAGGCCCACACATCAAGGCTTCTAAAGGCCAGTGCCTTCAGAAAAGTAGGCCCACACATCAAGGCTTCTAAAGGCCAGTGCCTTCAGAAAAGTAGGCCCACACATCAAGGCTTCTAAAGGCCAGTGCCTTCAGAAAAGTAGGCCCACACATCAAGGCTTCTAAAGGCCAGTGCCTTCAGAAAAGTAGGCCCACACATCAAGGCTTCTAAAGGCCAGTGCCTTCAGAAAAGTAGGCCCACACATCAAGGCTTCTAAAGGCCAGTGCCTTCAGAAAAGTAGGCCCACACATCAAGGCTTCTAAAGGCCAGTGCCTTCAGAAAAGTAGGCCCACACATCAAGGCTTCTAAAGGCCAGTGCCTTCAGAAAAGTAGGCCCACACATCAAGGCTTCTAAAGGCCAGTGCCTTCAGAAAAGTAGGCCCACACATCAAGGCTTCTAAAGGCCAGTGCCTTCAGAAAAGTAGGCCCACACATCAAGGCTTCTAAAGGCCAGTGCCTTCAGAAAAGTAGGCCCACACATCAAGGCTTCTAAAGGCCAGTGCCTTCAGAAAAGTAGGCCCACACATCAAGGCTTCTAAAGGCCAGTGCCTTCAGAAAAGTAGGCCCACACATCAAGGCTTCTAAAGGCCAGTGCCTTCAGAAAAGTAGGCCCACACATCAAGGCTTCTAAAGGCCAGTGCCTTCAGAAAAGTAGGCCCACACATCAAGGCTTCTAAAGGCCAGTGCCTTCAGAAAAGTAGGCCCACACATCAAGGCTTCTAAAGGCCAGTGCCTTCAGAAAAGTAGGCCCACACATCAAGGCTTCTAAAGGCCAGTGCCTTCAGAAAAGTAGGCCCACACATCAAGGCTTCTAAAGGCCAGTGCCTTCAGAAAAGTAGGCCCACACATCAAGGCTTCTAAAGGCCAGTGCCTTCAGAAAAGTAGGCCCACACATCAAGGCTTCTAAAGGCCAGTGCCTTCAGAAAAGTAGGCCCACACATCAAGGCTTCTAAAGGCCAGTGCCTTCAGAAAAGTAGGCCCACACATCAAGGCTTCTAAAGGCCAGTGCCTTCAGAAAAGTAGGCCCACACATCAAGGCTTCTAAAGGCCAGTGCCTTCAGAAAAGTAGGCCCACACATCAAGGCTTCTAAAGGCCAGTGCCTTCAGAAAAGTAGGCCCACACATCAAGGCTTCTAAAGGCCAGTGGCTTCAGAAAAGTAGACCACGTCAAGACTTCTAAAGGCCAGTGGCTTGAGAAAAGTAGACCACGTCAAGACTTCTAAAGGCCAGTGGCTTGAGAAAAGTAGGCCCACATCAAGACTTCTAAAGGCCAGTGGCTTGAGAAAAGTAGGCCCACATCAAGACTTCTAAAGGCCAGTGGCTTGAGAAAAGTAGACCCACGTCAAGACTTCTAAAGGCCAGTGGCTTGAGAAAAGTAGACCCACGTCAAGGCTTCTAAAGGCCAGTGGCTTGAGAAAAGTAGACCCACGTCAAGACTTCTAAAGGCCAGTGGCTTGAGAAAAGTAGACCCACGTCAAGACTTCTAAAGGCCAGTGGCTTGAGAAAAGTAGGCCCACATCAAGACTTCTAAAGGCCAGTGGCTTGAGAAAAGTAGACCCACGTCAAGGCTTCTAAAGGCCAGTGGCTTGAGAAAAGTAGACCCACATCAAGGCTTCTAAAGGCCAGTGGCTTGAGAAAAGTAGACCCACATCAAGGCTTCTAAAGGCCAGTGGCTTGAGAAAAGTAGACCCACGTCAAGGCTTCTAAAGGCCAGTGGCTTGAGAAAAGTAGACCCACGTCAAGGCTTCTAAAGGCCAGTGGCTTGAGAAAAGTAGACCCACGTCAAGGCTTCTAAAGGCCAGTGGCTTGAGAAAAGTAGGCCCACATCAAGGCTTCTAAAGGCCAGTGCCTTCAGAAAAGTAGGCCCACACATCAAGGCTTCTAAAGGCCAGTGCCTTCAGAAAAGTAGGCCCACACATCAAGGCTTCTAAAGGCCAGTGCCTTCAGAAAAGTAGGCCCACACATCAAGGCTTCTAAAGGCCAGTGCCTTCAGAAAAGTAGGCCCACACATCAAGGCTTCTAAAGGCCAGTGCCTTCAGAAAAGTAGGCCCACACATCAAGGCTTCTAAAGGCCAGTGCCTTCAGAAAAGTAGGCCCACACATCAAGGCTTCTAAAGGCCAGTGCCTTCAGAAAAGTAGGCCCACACATCAAGGCTTCTAAAGGCCAGTGCCTTCAGAAAAGTAGGCCCACACATCAAGGCTTCTAAAGGCCAGTGCCTTCAGAAAAGTAGGCCCACACATCAAGGCTTCTAAAGGCCAGTGCCTTCAGAAAAGTAGGCCCACACATCAAGGCTTCTAAAGGCCAGTGCCTTCAGAAAAGTAGGCCCACACATCAAGGCTTCTAAAGGCCAGTGCCTTCAGAAAAGTAGGCCCACACATCAAGGCTTCTAAAGGCCAGTGCCTTCAGAAAAGTAGGCCCACACATCAAGGCTTCTAAAGGCCAGTGCCTTCAGAAAAGTAGGCCCACACATCAAGGCTTCTAAAGGCCAGTGCCTTCAGAAAAGTAGGCCCACACATCAAGGCTTCTAAAGGCCAGTGCCTTCAGAAAAGTAGGCCCACACATCAAGGCTTCTAAAGGCCAGTGCCTTCAGAAAAGTAGGCCCACACATCAAGGCTTCTAAAGGCCAGTGCCTTCAGAAAAGTAGGCCCACACATCAAGGCTTCTAAAGGCCAGTGCCTTCAGAAAAGTAGGCCCACACATCAAGGCTTCTAAAGGCCAGTGCCTTCAGAAAAGTAGGCCCACACATCAAGGCTTCTAAAGGCCAGTGCCTTCAGAAAAGTAGGCCCACACATCAAGGCTTCTAAAGGCCAGTGCCTTCAGAAAAGTAGGCCCACACATCAAGGCTTCTAAAGGCCAGTGCCTTCAGAAAAGTAGGCCCACACATCAAGGCTTCTAAAGGCCAGTGCCTTCAGAAAAGTAGGCCCACACATCAAGGCTTCTAAAGGCCAGTGCCTTCAGAAAAGTAGGCCCACACATCAAGGCTTCTAAAGGCCAGTGCCTTCAGAAAAGTAGGCCCACACATCAAGGCTTCTAAAGGCCAGTGCCTTCAGAAAAGTAGGCCCACACATCAAGGCTTCTAAAGGCCAGTGCCTTCAGAAAAGTAGGCCCACACATCAAGGCTTCTAAAGGCCAGTGCCTTCAGAAAAGTAGGCCCACACATCAAGGCTTCTAAAGGCCAGTGCCTTCAGAAAAGTAGGCCCACACATCAAGGCTTCTAAAGGCCAGTGCCTTCAGAAAAGTAGGCCCACACATCAAGGCTTCTAAAGGCCAGTGCCTTCAGAAAAGTAGGCCCCACATCAAGGCTTCTAAAGGCCAGTGCCTTCAGAAAAGTAGGCCCACACATCAAGGCTTCTAAAGGCCAGTGGCTTGAGAAAAGTAGCCCACGTCAAGACTTCTAAAGGCCAGTGGCTTGAGAAAAGTAGACCCACGTCAAGACTTCTAAAGGCCAGTGGCTTGAGAAAAGTAGACCCACGTCAAGACTTCTAAAGGCCAGTGGCTTGAGAAAAGTAGGCCCACATCAAGACTTCTAAAGGCCAGTGGCTTGAGAAAAGTAGACCCACGTCAAGACTTCTAAAGGCCAGTGGCTTGAGAAAAGTAGACCCACGTCAAGGCTTCTAAAGGCCAGTGGCTTGAGAAAAGTAGACCCACGTCAAGGCTTCTAAAGGCCAGTGGCTTGAGAAAAGTAGACCCACGTCAAGACTTCTAAAGGCCAGTGGCTTGAGAAAAGTAGACCCACGTCAAGACTTCTAAAGGCCAGTGGCTTGAGAAAAGTAGACCCACGTCAAGGCTTCTAAAGGCCAGTGGCTTGAGAAAAGTAGACCCACGTCAAGACTTCTAAAGGCCAGTGGCTTGAGAAAAGTAGACCCACGTCAAGGCTTCTAAAGGCCAGTGGCTTGAGAAAAGTAGACCCACGTCAAGGCTTCTAAAGGCCAGTGGCTTGAGAAAAGTAGACCCACGTCAAGGCTTCTAAAGGCCAGTGGCTTGAGAAAAGTAGACCCACGTCAAGGCTTCTAAAGGCCAGTGGCTTGAGAAAAGTAGACCCACGTCAAGGCTTCTAAAGGCCAGTGGCTTGAGAAAAGTAGACCCACGTCAAGGCTTCTAAAGGCCAGTGGCTTGAGAAAAGTAGACCCACGTCAAGGCTTCTAAAGGCCAGTGGCTTGAGAAAAGTAGACCCACGTCAAGGCTTCTAAAGGCCAGTGGCTTGAGAAAAGTAGACCCACGTCAAGACTTCTAAAGGCCAGTGGCTTGAGAAAAGTAGACCCACGTCAAGGCTTCTAAAGGCCAGTGGCTTGAGAAAAGTAGACCCACGTCAAGGCTTCTAAAGGCCAGTGGCTTGAGAAAAGTAGACCCACGTCAAGGCTTCTAAAGGCCAGTGGCTTGAGAAAAGTAGACCCACGTCAAGGCTTCTAAAGGCCAGTGGCTTGAGAAAAGTAGACCCACGTCAAGGCTTCTAAAGGCCAGTGGCTTGAGAAAAGTAGACCCACGTCAAGGCTTCTAAAGGCCAGTGGCTTGAGAAAAGTAGACCCACGTCAAGGCTTCTAAAGGCCAGTGGCTTGAGAAAAGTAGACCCACGTCAAGGCTTCTAAAGGCCAGTGGCTTGAGAAAAGTAGACCCACGTCAAGGCTTCTAAAGGCCAGTGGCTTGAGAAAAGTAGACCCACGTCAAGGCTTCTAAAGGCCAGTGGCTTGAGAAAAGTAGACCCACGTCAAGGCTTCTAAAGGCCAGTGGCTTGAGAAAAGTAGACCCACGTCAAGGCTTCTAAAGGCCAGTGGCTTGAGAAAAGTAGACCCACGTCAAGGCTTCTAAAGGCCAGTGGCTTGAGAAAAGTAGACCCACGTCAAGACTTCTAAAGGCCAGTGGCTTGAGAAAAGTAGACCCACGTCAAGGCTTCTAAAGGCCAGTGGCTTGAGAAAAGTAGACCCACGTCAAGGCTTCTAAAGGCCAGTGGCTTGAGAAAAGTAGACCCACGTCAAGGCTTCTAAAGGCCAGTGGCTTGAGAAAAGTAGACCCACGTCAAGGCTTCTAAAGGCCAGTGGCTTGAGAAAAGTAGACCCACGTCAAGGCTTCTAAAGGCCAGTGGCTTGAGAAAAGTAGACCCACGTCAAGGCTTCTAAAGGCCAGTGGCTTGAGAAAAGTAGACCCACGTCAAGGCTTCTAAAGGCCAGTGGCTTGAGAAAAGTAGACCCACGTCAAGGCTTCTAAAGGCCAGTGGCTTGAGAAAAGTAGACCCACGTCAAGGCTTCTAAAGGCCAGTGGCTTGAGAAAAGTAGACCCACGTCAAGGCTTCTAAAGGCCAGTGGCTTGAGAAAAGTAGACCCACGTCAAGACTTCTAAAGGCCAGTGGCTTGAGAAAAGTAGACCCACGTCAAGACTTCTAAAGGCCAGTGGCTTGAGAAAAGTAGACCCACGTCAAGGCTTCTAAAGGCCAGTGGCTTGAGAAAAGTAGACCCACGTCAAGACTTCTAAAGGCCAGTGGCTTGAGAAAAGTAGACCCACGTCAAGACTTCTAAAGGCCAGTGGCTTGAGAAAAGTAGACCCACGTCAAGGCTTCTAAAGGCCAGTGGCTTGAGAAAAGTAGACCCACGTCAAGACTTCTAAAGGCCAGTGGCTTGAGAAAAGTAGACCCACGTCAAGACTTCTAAAGGCCAGTGGCTTGAGAAAAGTAGACCCACGTCAAGACTTCTAAAGGCCAGTGGCTTGAGAAAAGTAGACCCACGTCAAGACTTCTAAAGGCCAGTGGCTTGAGAAAAGTAGACCCACGTCAAGACTTCTAAAGGCCAGTGGCTTGAGAAAAGTAGACCCACGTCAAGACTTCTAAAGGCCAGTGGCTTGAGAAAAGTAGACCCACGTCAAGGCTTCTAAAGGCCAGTGGCTTGAGAAAAGTAGACCCACGTCAAGACTTCTAAAGGCCAGTGGCTTGAGAAAAGTAGACCCACGTCAAGACTTCTAAAGGCCAGTGGCTTGAGAAAAGTAGACCCACGTCAAGGCTTCTAAAGGCCAGTGGCTTGAGAAAAGTAGACCCACGTCAAGACTTCTAAAGGCCAGTGGCTTGAGAAAAGTAGACCCACGTCAAGGCTTCTAAAGGCCAGTGGCTTGAGAAAAGTAGACCCACGTCAAGACTTCTAAAGGCCAGTGGCTTGAGAAAAGTAGACCCACGTCAAGGCTTCTAAAGGCCAGTGGCTTGAGAAAAGTAGACCCACGTCAAGACTTCTAAAGGCCAGTGGCTTGAGAAAAGTAGACCCACGTCAAGGCTTCTAAAGGCCAGTGGCTTGAGAAAAGTAGACCCACGTCAAGGCTTCTAAAGGCCAGTGGCTTGAGAAAAGTAGACCCACGTCAAGGCTTCTAAAGGCCAGTGGCTTGAGAAAAGTAGACCCACGTCAAGACTTCTAAAGGCCAGTGGCTTGAGAAAAGTAGACCCACGTCAAGGCTTCTAAAGGCCAGTGGCTTGAGAAAAGTAGACCCACGTCAAGACTTCTAAAGGCCAGTGGCTTGAGAAAAGTAGACCCACGTCAAGGCTTCTAAAGGCCAGTGGCTTGAGAAAAGTAGACCCACGTCAAGGCTTCTAAAGGCCAGTGGCTTGAGAAAAGTAGACCCACGTCAAGGCTTCTAAAGGCCAGTGGCTTGAGAAAAGTAGACCCACGTCAAGGCTTCTAAAGGCCAGTGGCTTGAGAAAAGTAGACCCACGTCAAGGCTTCTAAAGGCCAGTGGCTTGAGAAAAGTAGACCCACGTCAAGACTTCTAAAGGCCAGTGGCTTGAGAAAAGTAGACCCACGTCAAGACTTCTAAAGGCCAGTGGCTTGAGAAAAGTAGACCCACGTCAAGACTTCTAAAGGCCAGTGGCTTGAGAAAAGTCGACCCACGTCAAGGCTTCTAAAGGCCAGTGCCTCCAGAAAAGTTGGCCAGGAAACGGCCCTCAAGGACGCTCCAAACCCATCCCGTTGTTCCCTTTCCCGGTGTGTTACGACGACCAGCAAGTGTCCCTTCTCTCATGGGAAGAATGTGCTGTCAAGTTCACAACAAACGGCTACATCGTTTCCCTGGAGAGAGATTAAACACTTTCAACCCTTGAAAGTAGTGCCCCGTGGCGGTTGGTTACGAGCCACAATCCCATCCAAAACCCCCCTTTTTTAAAAAAACGAATGAAGGAAGGAAAACACATGAAACCAAGTTGTGCTCGCACCGGAACAGGACTGAAAATCCCCATCCAAAGGACCCACTGATGAGCTCTGACCTTGGATTGGTCTGCGTTCAAGAGCGAAACATGAGACGAAGAACGAGGTGCACACACCACCGCGGTGAAAAAAAACACAGGGGGCTAGTCCCTCTAGGTTTCATTCCCCACTTTGGGAGCCGTACACTCCCCTCTTTACAACTTTCTGTTTTCTATTTTGCATCCCTTTCCTAGACGACATCTTCCTCGAAGAAGTAGCATCAACCATGCATGAGAGGCAGTGCTCTGCCTAAACATTAAACTAAGATTTTTAGCCACATGCAATGTGTGAGGAAACTGAACCGCTCAAAAAGGACCTTATGATCATGATCATTTGCCAAATTTGCCACCTGAAACCACGTCCAGGATTTGGGCTCAGGGTAGTGCGGTCAACGAAAACTCTAGTTTCCCTTTCTACTTTCTCCTACTCTCGCGGTGTACGGTTTTCCCGGCGGTGAGCGGAAGTGCGTCGACCCACCGGACGCCTACTACTCCACGAAGGAATGTACTTGGTCGGTCACAAACAGTCCCGGACATGGCTAGCCATAACCCAGAACGAAAGCGTGCACCAATTATACAACCCGTAACCACATAGCCCTTTCTTGCTCTAAGAGAACCCATGAACGGTCGCACGGAGACCCTAAAACCCCGGAATTTCAAGCGAACTGTACCTCTAAAAAATGTAGGATCGCACCAGGAACCTCTACTCGCTATATTTCGTAAGAACAATTAATTGTAAACGCGAAAGAGAACGCTGGCAGCGTGTTTGGGAGAAGTTTAGCCTACCGATCATATTCACTCACTATCACTCACGAACAGGCTAAACCTCCCCCGGCACGTACAAACAAACATCGCGCCTATTCTTTTTCGGGGGTCGCTCGGCTCCTGAGCGTTCCAGCCCCCACCCCACCCTGGTGTGGCTGTTGGCCGCCTTCTCCCCACCCCACCCTGGTGTGGCTGTTGGCCGCCTTCTCCCAGTCGGGGTCTAGTCGGCGGCCGTGCATGGCGCGAGCGAACTCGCCCCACGACATGCCGAACAATGCAGTCCTCCAGGAGGGGGATGCTGGCGGCTCCTACGGTGTTTGTGTGTGTTCGTACTTGACCAACAGGTCCATCCCCCCGCGTACGCCAAGCCTGCCCTTAGTAGCTCGTCAAGAACTTCTTTTCACTTCGTTTACGAAGTTTTCGATCCCGCTCTTTCGGAAAGGCCAGCGCGGTACCGATGACTATGCAAACTCATCCACCCCCGTCCAGCTGTCAGCAGGAGACTCAAAAGTGCTCAAAACACGTTCGCTTCAACCATGAATTTCAACACGTGCACATACACACACACACACACACGTAGGCACAGTCGTACCCACACACACACTCTCATACTCTCACAGGTGTCGTCGCCCTGCCGTGCGGAGCCGGTAAGACGATGGTTGGAGTCCTCGCCAGTGCCGCCATCAGAGCTCCTGCCCTCGTATTGTGCACCTCCGGTATCGCAGTTGAGCAGTGGGTTGCGCAGTACGGCCGGTGGGTAGACGTGCACACCGTCGACGGTAGGATTGCGCGGTTCACGGGGAAGGTCAAAGACAAGGTCACAGACAGCACCCAGGTCGTAGTCACGACGTACAACATGCTGATGCCGCGAAAACGCTCCGCCGAGGGCGAGACGGCCGTCCAGCAGCTGCTGAAGAAGCACTGGGGCATCGTTGTCCTTGACGAGGTGCACGTCCTCCCAGCTGAGAGCTGTTCGACCATCATCAAAGGCCTGCACGCCAGATCATTCCTCGGGCTGACCGCGACGCTTGTGCGGGAAGACAACAAAATTGACACACTAGATCACCTCATCGGCCCTCGCCTACACGAGGCTGAGTGGGCAGACCTAGTACTAGCAGGCGTGCTCGCGCGTGTTAAGTGCATTGAAGTCCGGTGCGTCATGACTCCCGGTATGCCACACATTTCTCTAAGATAAGCGCCAGCTTGGAAGGAAATGCTCGACGATGCTGCCAGACAAAGAACCGAAGGGATCCTGTAACTACCGAACCACGTGTTGAACGGACGTGAGGTCACGCGGGTCTACCCCACACGACAAATCACGCAAACACAACAGCTCAAAGTCCTGAGTGAGAAAGAAACACACGGTGGTGCAAGCGAAGAACAAATCAGTTTGTGTTTGTATTGTATTTGCCCCTCTACGGTGGGAGGCTCTACCTCCATGTTTCCTCCCTTTCATTGCGGAGTCAAAGCCAGCGGGGCAAGATTGTAGCGGTCGTCACCAGTGCTGCGGGCCCTCTTCTTCCTCGCGACTGCGCGGCCTACGGCGGCGGCTAAAACCTTGATGAAAAATTTCAGCTTCCATTGGGCGAAGGCTACGTCCTGAGGGTACACGGGTTAACAAGACACCGATCTAGCTCCAAGAATTCGAGAGTACTGGACTTACAAGCTCATTGCGGATAGTTCCTCCGTTACAAGGCGGCGATCCCCCGCGAGACGAGCTCGCCCGCCGGCCAGAGCGCCCGCTGCAGCACCAACTCCGGTGCCGCCACTCACTGTAGCAGAGCCGCAACCTGCAGCGCGCCTCCGGAGCGACTTACGCCCGCCGTAGCAGTGCGAAGAGAAGTGAGGAGACCGGAAGCTCCCCGGAGAGATGGTCCCTGCCCTCTAACTCGTCTCTCTCACTCTCAAGGTTTTAGCCGCCGCCGTAGGCCGCGCAGTCGTGAGAAAGAAGAGGGCCCGCAGCGTTACAAGGCGGCGATCCCCCGCACGAGCTCACCCGCCGGCCAGAGCGCCCGCTGCTCACTGTAGCAGAGCCGCAACCTGCAGCGCGCTTCCGGAGCGACTCACGCCCGCCGTAGCAGCACGAAGAGAAGTGAGGAGACCGGAAACTCCCCGCACTCTGACTCGTCTGGTCCCCGCACTCTGACTCGTCTGGTCCCCGCACTCTGACTCGTCTGGTCCCCGCACTCTGACTCGTCTGGTCCCCGCACTCTGACTCGTCTGGTCCCCGCACTCTGACTCGTCTGGTCCCCGCACTCTGACTCGTCTGGTCCCCGCACTCTGACACGTCTGGTCCCCGCACTCTGACTCGTCTGGTCCCCGCACTCTGACTCGTCTGGTCCCCGCACTCTGACTCGTCTGGTCCCCGCACTCTGACTCGTCTGGTCCCCGCACTCTGACTCGTCTGGTCCCCGCACTCTGACTCGTCTGGTCCCCGCACTCTGACTCGTCTGGTCCCCGCACTCTGACTCGTCTGGTCCCCGCACTCTGACTCGTCTGGTCCCCGCACTCTGACTCGTCTGGTCCCCGCACTCTGACTCGTCTGGTCCCCGCACTCTGACTCGTCTGGTCCCCGCACTCTGACTCGTCTGGTCCCCGCACTCTGACTCGTCTGGTCCCCGCACTCTGACTCGTCTGGTCCCCGCACTCTGACTCGTCTGGTCCCCGCACTCTGACTCGTCTGGTCCCCGCACTCTGACTCGTCTGGTCCCCGCACTCTGACTCGTCTGGTCCCCGCACTCTGACTCGTCTGGTCCCCGCACTCTGACTCGTCTGGTCCCCGCACTCTGACTCGTCTGGTCCCCGCACTCTGACTCGTCTGGTCCCCGCACTCTGACTCGTCTGGTCCCCGCACTCTGACTCGTCTGGTCCCCGCACTCTGACTCGTCTGGTCCCCGCACTCTGACTCGTCTGGTCCCCGCACTCTGACTCGTCTGGTCCCCGCACTCTGACTCGTCTGGTCCCCGCACTCTGACTCGTCTGGTCCCCGCACTCTGACACGTCTCTCTCTCTCTCTCTTGTTAGGAACAGGGCTGATCTCATTCTCCCACAAGCTCTGGCTGACAGATCTGTGCATCCGTCACTTCGGCTTGGCTCCGAGAACCAGAAAACAGTGTCAGCCGGGCTTCGCAACTAAACTGAGTAGTCCGTGCGCATCAGGAACCAGTGGTCACGATGCAATGCGATACAAATATCAAGCGAATTTTAACTCTAAAAACGATCGGAATGCATCACTCTACCCAAACAGAGTTCATGTCGGAGTATTTGAAAACACCGTCTCCCCGGCTGAAGAGCTTCCTCGCGTGCCTGAACCCTTCGAAGATCCAAGCTGCGGAGCGAATCGTGGCGCACCACGAGCGCCGGGGAGATAAGACGCTGGTGTTCTGCGACTCGATCTTCGTGCTGAGGCAGCTGCAAGTCTTGCTGAACCGGCCGGCAATTTCGGGGAGTACCCAGTTGAAGGAGAGGCTGCAGCTCCTCTCCGACTTCCAGTCCGGTCAGCGGGTCAACACACTTATTATAAGCAGAGTCGGCGACTGCGCCATCGACCTGCCTGCCGCATCTGTGATCATCCAAGTCTCCAGCCACTTCGGGTCTCGTCGGCAGGAGGCGCAGCGGCTAGGAAGGATCTTGAGGAGCAAAGGGTCGCTGATCGACGTAGTCGACTTCGTCCCCAACAGGGACCCCGGCGCCGCGCAGCAGCCGAACGCGCTGTTTTACAGCATGGTCTCGCAGGACACGATGGAAGTCTCCTTCTCCCGCCGCCGGCAGGCCTTCTTAGAGGAGCAAGGCTACGCCTACCAGCAGGTCTGGTACCGGGCTCACCTCGAGCAGTTGACCCCCGGCGGCCCGGCGGGGGGGCGGACGGACGGCCTGCTGGGTTCGGCCCACAGCCGGGTCAACCTGCTCGCGCGGGCGCTGTCTTCGTGGCAGGTGAACAAGGGCCGCGACGACGAGGCCGAGCGGCGGGTGGTGCAGGCCGAGCTGCAGCCCGAGTACACCATCGACCGATCGCCGTCGCCGGAGCGCATCGTGCCGCAGAGGAGGGTCACCTCGCTGGCGAATTTCTCGTCGTTTTCCGGAGCCAACGCGCTGGTCTACGCCGAGTGGGACCTGGCCAGTCCGAACTCTCCGCAAGCTGCCTCCCCGACCAACGAAGAACCTGCCGCAAAGCGGAAGAAACGGGCTCCTGGCACACCACCCCCGAGTACTGCAAAGCGTGAAAAGTGATGTACGGTCATCATATGTCTATGTGTTGTGTGTATCGTGTCGCAGGACACGATGGAAGTTTCTTGGAGCAAGGCTACGCCTACCAGCAGGTCTGGTACCGGGCTCACCTCGAGCAGTTGACCCCCGGCGGCCCGGCGGCGGGGCGGACGGACGGCCTGCTGGGTTCGGCCCACAGCCGGGTCAACCTGCTCGCGCGGGCGCTGTCGTCGTGGCAGGTGAACAAGGGCCGCGACGACGAGGCCGAGCGGCGGGCGGTGCAGGCCGAGCTGCAGCCCGAGTACACCATCGACCGATCGCCGTCGCCGGAGCGCATCGTGCCGCAGAGGAGGGTCACCTCGCTGGCGAAGTTCTCGTCGTTTTCCGGAGCCAACGCGCTGGTCTACGCCGAGTGGGACCTGGCCAGTCCGAACTCTCCGCAAGCTGCCTCCCCGACCAACGGAGAACCTGCCGCAAAGCGGAAGATACGGGCTCCTGGCACACCACCCCCGAGTACTGTAAAGCGCAAAAAGTGATACACGGCACGCTTCGTGCGCACAGCCTCGGTCAGTTCGCTTTGAGACGGTGGTGAAATCAGTAGGTTTGAACTCAGAGTGAGACTTGGCCAGTCCACACCCGCATTTCAACCAGCTGTAGCTGGTCACTGTTCTGCCTCTTGAAGGGTCTACAGAGTCAGCAACAAGTGAAAGAGTGTCTTGGTACCAGTGCGCGCAACTCCAAGATGTCACGTCATTCAATTCCCCCTCCCTTTCTAGGCCTCAGCTGGTTTTCGGGTTCCGCAGTCCGATCTTCTTCCCCCTCGCTAGCTACCAACGTATCCTCTGTAGTCTTCGGAGCGCAGCAGTGACACGTTCCATCTCCGCAAACAAAGCAACACGTTGCACGCTTCCCACGCATCCAGAGGTGGGCGGTGGGGCGGGCCAACCTGGCATGTCTTTCCCACCGCGTGCCCGCATCGCCGTTGGCAGCCGAAGATGAAACCGAGAGGAGTCTCTGCTATCTTCGCTTCTAGTGGCGCGCTCCTTGCGACGCTAGCGAAGTCGGGCTTTGTGGGGGTCCGCACTGCGTTTTCCCTTCTGCAGGCAACTACACCGGACTCCTCCTGCAGGCAACGACACGTCATCCCCTGCCGGAAACTTCACGTGGACACCTGCTGAAGGAAACTACACCTGGACTCCTTTTGACCCTAAGGGTCACCTCGAACATCTTGTGATCGGAGACAAGGGTACTGAACCACCGGCTTGGTTCGTATGTGCGCACTCGTTGCACACTGCTGCTGAGGTGAAGATTGCAAGAACGCTGCTTGGAACGGTCGCGCGCTTAGCACCGCACTGACCGTTTCACGAACACATGGAACGCTGCGTTGTCCGTACTAACCTATTCCGGTGGCGTGGACGCGGCCCATCTCTTCCTCTCCTCTGTTCTCCCTCAGGTCTTCCTGCGCGGAGGGGAGGTCTGCCCCTTTTTATGATGACCATCGCTTAACGACGCACCATCATGGCCGGGAGCCCGTGTGATACTTCTCCCATTCTATCTACCTTGTGGGCTCTCCGTGAACGTGGACGACTGTCTCAAAACAAAGCGATACTCTCCCGTACCTTTGCTGTCTGGATGCTGCCGTTGGCGGGCAACGCAACCCACGCACGACTTTCTTCGGCCTCAGCTCAGGCCCGGGGTCGGAATCGCAAGGTCCATATTGGGTCCACGCTGGGCGCAAAAATGGGTAACGACTGGGCCAAAAAGCTGATACAAAACCTTTAACCATAGCGACTGCCTTCTGGTGGGCTAGTCTGACACTTGCTGTCGTCGGGGAAGAAAGAAGAAAAGAAAAAGAAAAAGGCCGCTCCTGGCAGCTTGCAAAGCTTGAGTCGGAGGCAGCACAGTGCTACAACCCCGTCCGCTCTGCCCTGTGGCTGACCGTCTCGACGAGCTTGTGTTCAGCGCAAGCGCCAAGCCCCAAGGTGCGCCGCGCCTTGATGCTTTAGTTTCGGAAATCGGTAGCCACTTGACCCGTAGGCCCGTGGCTCTGCGTACCGTCGAAACGTGAAGCTTGGCTCCCGTGTAGCAGGCTTTCCCTGGTACCGAGGATCGGTCGTCGTGTCGTCGGGGAGAAATAAAAGCCCAAGCGAGCTCCCCCGCAAAGTGAACCACCGAAGAGGGAAGGAGGGAACCCTCAGGGGGGGTGGTGGCGAGCGCACGGGGAAAAGAAGATGTCGGAAGAGTCGCTCGAGTGGTGCGTACAGCGGCGCAGCAGGATGAGGGCGCGGGCGTACGGAAAGCTGGGCCCAAGAATGGGCTCAAAACGTGGCCAAGAATCTGATACAAACCCCCGAAGACTTCAAAACCCCTGATCCCGCATTGACTTAGTATATGGCTGCTGAAGTCCGGGGTGCACCGAAGGGGGAAGGAGGGGGCCCTCAGGAGGGGTGGTGGCGGAAGAAGAAGATGTCGGAAGAGTCGCTCGAGTGGTACGTGGACCGAGTTCCGGGCGGCGCAGCGGAGGCGGGCGCAGGCGTACGGAAAGCTGCACGACGTCTTCCGGCCTCAGTTCACGGAGCGTCCATGTCTGGGTCCATTTTGATCCATACTGACCCAAGAATGGGCGCATAGCGGGACAAACCCTGGTCCAAAATCGGCAGAATCTGATGCAAAACCCCGGAGACTTCAAAACCCAGGGTCCCAAAAGTGAACTTACACTCTAAAAGAAAAGCCCCAAAGGTCCCCACCCCCTCAAGGTTTCATTCCCCACTTTGGGAGCCGTACTCTCCCCTCTTTACAACTTTCTATTTTCTATTTTGCATCCCTTTCCTAGACGACATCTTCCTCGAAGAAGACTTGATGCTAGCATCAACCGTGCATGAGAGGCAGTGCTCTGCCTAAACATTAAACTAAGATTTTCCCCCCGCAAAGTGAACCACCGAAGGGGAGACGGGGGCCCTCAGGTGGATGGTGGTGGAAGAAGAAGATATCGGAAGAGTCGCTCGAGTGGTACGTGACCGAGTTCCGGGCGGCGCAGCGGAGGCGGGCGCAGGCGTACGAAAAGCTGCACGACGTCTTCCGGCCTCAGTTCACGGAGCGTCCATGTTTGGGTCCATTTTGATCCATACTGACCCAAGAATGGCGCATACCCTGGTCCTAAATCGGCAGAATCTGGTGCAAAACCCCGGAGACTTCAAAACCCAGGGTCCCAAAAGCGAACTTACACTCTAAAAGAAAAGCCTCAAAGGCCCCCCCCCCCCCCCCCTCAAGGTTTCCCCGCAAAGTGAGCCACCGAAGGGGGGACGAGGGGGCCCTCAGGGGGGTGGTGGTGGAAGAAGATGTCGGAAGAGTCGCTCGAGTGGTACGTGACCGAGTTCCGGGCGGCGCAGCGGAGGAGGGCGCAGGCCTACGGAAAGCTGCACGACGTCCTCCGGCCTCAGTTCACGGCGCCGGCGAGCGAGTTGGAACACTGGCGGAAGCGGGCGGAAGTCGAAGCGCCGGAGGTCACAAAGGACTTCGTAGCAGTGTCCACCCGCGTGCGTGAGCTGGAGGCCGGCCTGCTGTCGTCGCCTTGCGCGGAGAAAAAAGCAGTGGCCCGCCTCATCCGAGACGTGCAGCTGCTTGAGAAGAGGAAGCTCGACGCGACGCAGCACATGTACAAGGTGCGTGCCACCGCGCAAAAACTGCACGAATTCGCAACGGGAACGACGGCCAGAGACGAACCGTGGGAGGAAGAAGAGAGAGAAGAAGCTGCTCGCTACCAACTGGACGGCACCGTGCCTCCCTGTGAGAAGGCGCATGCCGCGTTTGAGAAGGCGAAGGTGGAGCTCAACGACATAGTCGAAGACGTAAACGACGCCCTCGATCGCATTTACGCATACCTTCCCGAGCCGGAGTGACACTTCCCCAGCGCAATTACTCGACAAAGTCGCCGGGAGGCGCACACACACTTCGTGTGGGACGCCTCTGTCCACAACATACACACTTCCGCAGAGGGCACAAGGTTGCGTCCAGAGACGCTTCCTTGACAAGTCTGATGCTTCTGTCAGGTACATGTGGGTGGCACGCACAAGCCAGACTCACCTCGATGTCCTATCTGCAGGGACTCAGGTCGCATCCGCGTAGGCAGCTGCTGGGTGATGTGCTTATTTGGCCTCCACTGGTCGGCGACTATCGCCATTCTGTTCGTTGCTCGTCCCGGTACGGACGGGGGGTGGACAGGGCTCCGGGTGTGCCTGCCACGGGGGGAAGAACATGCTGACGGAATGGTTATGCTGGACACCGGACTAATCGTCTCTGCACTGGGTTTCACTCCCACGCGCGCATCTCGACAGGGTATTTTGAAGGACTCGTTACGCTGTGCCTGACTGGGCTGCAGGAACGAAGAAAGAAAAGGCCGCTCCGGTTCCAGGAACGTGGCGATCAACCACAGCTTGCAAAGCTTGAGTCGAAGGCATCACAGTGCCGCAGCCCCCCGTCCGCTCTGCCCTGTGGCGGACCGTTTCGACGATTTGTGTTCAGCGCCAAGCCCCAAGGCGCTTGGGGCTTGGCGCTTTGGGAAATCGGTAGCCGCTTGACCCGTAGGCCCGTGGCTCTGCAGTACCGCCGAACACGTGAAGCTTGGCTCCCTTCTTCTTCTGTTTGCGAAGACTGAAGAATAAGTTGGCGGGGTGTGTTTTGCATCTCGGTCAGCCGGCATGTGCGAACGAAACGAAACGCCTGTCCTTTCTTCTCGTTGTAGTGCGTTCAGCGCAACGAAACCAGCGAGTTCGCTTTCTATTTCCCGGGCAGTTGTCCACCGCTATCTCATTGCTGCTGCCCCGCAGAGTTTGTCAGGCCAAGTCTTTCTGTCCTCCTCCGTTTCTATGCGCCGTCCTCAACAACAAGAACAAGACAACAAGAACAACAAGCACGCTGAGTCAAAATCATCAGTACTTCGCCATGCACACCGTCCGCTCTGAGAAAGATCGATGGTTGCAATCATTCTCCTTGAATGAGGAATGCCTAGAAGGCGCAAGTCATCAGCTTGGGCTGATTACGTGCCAATTGTACACACCGCCCATCGTTGCCACCGATGACCGCGGGACAGAGCTTGGGCGTGTGGCTTGCCGACTCTGCGGACTTGTATTATTACGCTATACGTTAGGGCTTTGGGTTTGGAAATCGGTAGCAGAATACCTACTTGCACAATCTTCCAACGGTTAGCTAGGAGAAACAACCCGCTACCTGCAGGAGCCGTTGCTCCACTCGTCCCGCGCATTTAACGTGCATTTAATGTCGCGTTCGCCCGAACAGAGTCTGTGGTTACGGTCCTTAGCTGGCCTGCTAGAGCTGTGTGACAGAGCTTGGGTGTGTGGCTTGCCGTCTCTGCGGGCTTGTATTACTACGCTATACGTTAGGGCTTTGGGTTTGGAAATCGGTGGCAGAATACCTACTTGCACAATCTTCCAACGGTTAGCTAGGAGAAACAACCCGCTACCTGCAGGAGCCGTTGCTCCACTCGTCCCGCGCATTTAACGTACATTTAAGGTCGCGTTCGCCCGAACAGAGTCTGTGGTTACGGTCCTTAGCTGGCCTGCTAGAGCTGTGGGACAGAGCCGACGGCGCAGCCGCTGCTCGCGGGCGGCCTGTGCGGGACTGACAAAGCGACGGAGGCGGCAGGTGCCGCAACCGTGGCTGTTAGTCCAACAGACGGAGCTCAGTTGGGGGCGAGCAAGCTTGCGTTTGCTGGCCGACCGCGCCATTCAGCTCACGTGTCTATTGGATGGTCTTCCTTGCTCGCCCATCCGCGTACCGGAGGTGCTTTCTGCATCTTCGGGTGTTCTGCTCGAAGTGTGGTTGGCAGCGTCTTGGTGGCGCTGGCCCCCCTGATTCTTCGAGTCATCTCCGCTGGCCAGCCCTCGCGTTCCCTGCGGCGCTGTTGCTCGTGTCGTTGCGATGCCTGGTAGTGGTGATCGTGGGCGCGTTTGCAACACCGGCCAGGCCATCCCGCTATCCAGCACTCCGCAACCGCCACGTCGTGCAGATCGTCGTCCGGTGCCTCTGGCGGTATTCTACTGCTAGTCCGTCCCCACTCGTGTGATGAGCTTCGCAGTACCCACCGATCTTCCGCTCTGTTTGCAAGGCTTCACCACTGATGCACCTTGTACACCGCGTTGGGTTGAGGCACACCCGTCGGCTACACACCACGGGTGCCCTCCGGAAACTGGCTGCCTCCGTGCCCTCCCGCTAGTCGCCGCAGGCGCTCCACTTTGCCGCTCGCTCCTTTCTCGCATCGTCGTCGGCAGCGCTGCTGTTCCTAGGCGTGTGGCACGTGGGGCGCATTTCGCGGGTTTGAGCTGCCTCCATGCCCCGGCTCGTCGCCAGCTTGTCGGACGAGTCGTCGCCTCTCCCGGCGTATTCCCGCCACGAGCATGTTTTTCCCTGCATGGATGGAGATGGTCCCTGCACTCCAACTCGCTCTCTCTCTCTTTCTCTCTCAAATGAAAGCGAGAAAGTGGGGTAAGCCCTGATTATTAGATTCACGGTTAAACGAAGCTAGCGCAGAAAGTTTGCCTGATCTCGCATCTACTTTCCGATACCAAATAGATGCTCTATTCAAACTCTCTCTCTCTCTCTCTCTCTCTCTCTCTCTCTCTCTCTCTCTCTCTCTCTCTCTCTCTCTCTGAACTTCTTACCTCGGGCTTATTTCGGACCGGCCGCGTTGCTGCCCTCAAACCTCGCACTCGTGTGCTTGCTAACAAGAAAGATAAACGGCAAACCAAGCTAGACCACTAAACTGCACTACTTGTGCCACGAAAGATACAAATCCCGATACCATGCCGCATAAAGAACATGAGTCTGCAAAATAAAACCGCCCGAACAGTACAGTTTTTCGGGAGGGGAGTTGCACCCGGGGCCCCCTTGGGGGTGCCGTTGGCAACACTCGTAACGGTCACGAAAAGATTCTGCTCGGAGCGTCAGCTAGGTTGGTGTCGGTTGGCACCCACTCAACCGACCAGTCCACACCCCGCAGCTCGGTCACAATCGCTGCTATGGCCTGCGAGAACACGTACCCTGTCGCCTTCGTCGTCGTCAGCGCATAATACACCAAAGCGTTATCCGTCTTGAGCAGAACACCGGCGCTTCCTTCCCTTGTCGCCATCCACCTGCGGACGGACCTTAGCGTGGCCCACGCTTCCAGCACGTGTATCGGTTGCCGTTGCTGCTCCGGCGTCCACTTCCATCCCTTCACTTCGCCCGTCTCTTGCAACACGTAACCCCCTCCGGTCTTCGATGCGTCCGCCCACACCGTGTCGATCCAGTCGCTCGGTGGTCGAAGAACCGACACCGGCTCATTCGCCAAAACGTGCTGCACCAGTTTCACGACATCCAACCACGCCCGTCTCCACCACACTGTCCGGTGCGTCCATCCCCTCTTCTGAGCGGCGAGCTCTCTCGCCCTGCGTGACACGAACTGCTTCAGCGACGGGTAGTCGTACTGCGGCACGTTCAACACCCTCATCGCCCAGAACAACGCTCCGAGCAGCTTCCAGGTCGTCTTCAACGTCTGCGTTGCCGGGTCCGCCTTGTACACCCGCCAGAACACTGCCAATTTTCCGATGAACCCTCTCACCAGACACACTGTCTTCGCCGCTAAATCGACACGCATGCCCAACACGTCCGTTTGCTCCGCAGGTTGGTGATCTTCCTCCTTAAAGACCGCCCTGCATTCCCCTGCCTTCCGCTTCAGTACCGCAACGGCATTCGTCACCGTCCGCGCATCCGCCCCGAAAATCAGGAAATTGTCGATGTAAACCATTCCTGACGCTTGCCCAACAAAGGCCTTCATCGCCTGTGTCATGATGACACTCGCTGTCGTTTGCGCCACATACACGCTCCACGCCCACCCCATTGCTAGAACGACGAGCTGGAACACTCCCACCACCGTCCTGATGACGAAGTAGTCTTGCAGCTGAGGCGCTGCAATCTGGAAAAACCAACTGCGGCCGTCCAACTGCGCAACGTACGCGTTCTTGGCAACTGCCTCTTTCACGTCCTTGACCGCCGGCAGCTTCACCTGCGGCGGCTCCTGCATCGCTTCGCCATACACCGACGCATCGACGATCAGGCGGTTCTTGCCGTTTGGCTTCGGCACTGTAAATGCCTTGCATACGTGCCTGACCGCGTTCTCCGTTCGCCGCCTCGCCCTGATGACCCCCATTTCCTCGAGCTGCCGGACCTGTTCTGCTGTCAGCGTCGACTTCGGGCCCGGCAACCTCCTCAACCTTCGTTCGTCCGTCAACATCTCTTCGAAACCCTCTCTGCCCAAAACCCTTCGCACGTCTGACACCTCCGTCCCCGCCTGCCAGCTCTCCACCTTCGCCATGTCCACCGTCGCGGCCACAATCTCGTCCATGGGACCATCTGATCCACCGCCCCCCACCTCTCCAGGGTAGGGTGCCAAATCCGTATACGGGTACCCAGAATCTGCCACGATCCTGAGCACCATCCTCCACTTCGACCTTCGACCCCGCCTCCTGGCGCTGCGCATACCCGTACCGCTTCTAGACTTTCTAGGCGATCCCGGGCGCCCGCGCGCCTTGGCGTCATCCCCTATTGCACATCCTGCAGCCGCCGTACGACGTCCTCCACGCCTGCCCCTCTTTCTCGTCGCTCTGCTGCTCGTTCCAGCCCGAGGTACGTCTCGACGTTCTTGAACTGTCGATGTCCCGTGAGCCGCTGCAGCCTCGCATCGTCCACTCCCATGTCGTCGATCGCATGGGCGTACCCCCGCTTGAACGCGTGGGTTGTCACACCCACTTGCTTCAGCCGCGCGAGCAGGGGCTTGTACGCGACGTTGAACACCGGCCCGTCGATGCTCGACCTTCCGGCGACAAACCTTTCCACGTCCTGCCGAAACACGCCCCTCAAGCACACGTTTCGTCTTGTGGGCCGGTTCTCCGTCTTCGACTCCCTCTGCACCAACGTCAGCTTGAGCACGTCCGCTTCTCTCTGCACAACCTTCAGATCTTCCAGCCGCGACACGCCCTCCCAGCGAAGCCCCAACAAGTGCTGAACGCAGCAAAACGCCATCTGCTCTGGACTCAGCGCCCTCCGCAACAGTTCCCAGTGCTTCGGTTCCACTGGCGCAGCCTGCCTTGTTGGCACATCGGCTCCCAACGCCGTCAGACCCGCTACGTGCGCCTCCAAGATTCCCAGCCGCACGTGCGGCGCCCATCTCTGGAACACCGACCGAAGGCACAGGGCGTAGTCCCTCTGCGTCGAGGGCCTCACCCCTGCTGATTCTGCCAGGTACACCCCGACCCAGTCGTGCAATCCCGCCCCAGGAAACCTCTTCTTCACCCCGACCAGCTTTTCCAACCGTTGCGCCCACCTGACCATCGTGGTCGCCGCTACTGCGCGCGCCTGCACTGCCTCGAGGTACTCTCGCTGTTGCCTCGTGACGATGCCGTTCCCCTTTGCCCCCAGGCCAAGCTCCGCCAAAGCCTCCATCAGCCTCCCGTAGGCCCTTTCTCTTGCCTGAATCCCCGCCAATCCCGAATGGCGCCCGTCTAACCTGAGTCTCTCTGACACCGCCGCGTTCACCCCTGTTGTTTCCCGTACCCCAAAACCCCGCTCGCTGTCCCCTCGCGACCCCGTACCCCTGCACCCCATTCTCCCTCTTTCCCCGTTGGGAGATCGAACGCCCCCCGCCGCACCTGCCGGTGCCGCCATTGTCCCCAGTACCCTTTCCATTTTCCTTATCCCCGCCTGAAAGGCTGCAGTTACCTGTCCCCGTCCCGAGTTCCCCCCAATTGTCACTTCTTTCCTCCTTTACTTTGATCATAGCAAACTTATACTGCTATGACGTCGAGTCCAAATATATAGACGAACTCATGAAGGAAGATGAGGCGAAAGCAAAAGCGCACAGAGACTCGAAAAGGTACATGGACGATTTTCTTACGTGGGGAGTGGAGCCGCCCCCAGCAACACTTTATAAAATGATGTACAAAGAAACAACACTAAAAGAAGGCGACGTAGAGTATCTAGGCATACGGATACGGATGGAGCAAAGCACCAACGAGCACCTTGGCTTTGTCAGGCTCTCAGTCAATGACAAAACAAGGAACTGGCACTTTAAACCAGTAAGGTTCGTTCACCAATGGTCAACCATCCCTGACCACCAGGGGTCAGCCATCCTGAAAAACTTGCTCATTCGCTGCCTCAACTTGTGCAACAACTGGCACGACGCGCTGAGAGAAATTCAGCTAGTACTTTACTTACTGCTGAACAGAGGCCATCGCATCCAGAAGCTGAAAACGGTCTTCCACCACGGGGTGCAAGAACGTTTGCCTAACCTCGGCGCGTCGCAACGGTCACTTAAACAATGGTTTCACAAATGCACTGTCTCGTACTACGCGGGGTTTCCACTAATAGAAGAACAAAAAAGAGTAGGCCGCAGAAGAACAAAGAAAGTAAGTGAGGTGGTATCATCACTTTCGAGAGAAAACTGCATTCCAATTCTTTCCCCATCCGCCAAACTACCAAACTTCCAAGAGGACAACCCACGCGACAGACTTCTTAAACGCGAACTTAAACTTACAGCAAGATTGAGAGAGATAGGGCTGCAACCGCGAACCGTATCTGGTAATGGCAACTGCCTGTTCTTGAGCTTGACTTACGAACAAGGCGACCAGATGGTTCTCCGCAACGAACTGGCAGACTACTGGGATGCACACAGAGACGATCTGGAACTCTTCTTACCCGACATGAACATTTCTCAATACATCGAAAAGCTACGTGAGAACTACACTTGGGGTGATTACCTCTCACTCGTAGCCTTCACAAAGCTTAAGAAGGTGCAAATACGCCTCTTCTCAATCGATGCGAGAAACAGGTTCCACACACAAACGGTAGGAGAAACAGGCCCTCTCGTATTGCTCGGTTACATAGCTCAGGTGCACTACATCCCAGTCACAGGCACAATTTCCGGCACACAACTCAAAAGGTTCCTCGACCCCCGAGCGAAATCTGCGGAAGGGCCTTCTGTCTCCCCGCCATTCCCAGAAGAGTTCGCCCGCTCGCAAGAGCAGCAGCCGGTAGCGCAACCGGCATCTCCGAAAGAGCGACCCGCTCAACCAGAACCACCGGTACAGCCACCTGCTCGCCCGGTGACACCGGAACATCTAGAAAGTCGATCGCAAACGCCGGATCAGCCGCAAACACCGGAACTACCGCAAGGACTATCGACGCCGTCACAAACACAAACCCGGCACGCAAGCCCACCAGCAAACATCCCGCGAACACAAGAACGCAGCTTCCAAAACGAAATAGTTCTTCAATGTCGCCATTGTGGCGTAACAACTACAAGGTCTGGCAACCCGTTCGCCAACCAGTTCGGTGTGGGTGTGCATGAACGGACCTGTGAAAAGAATTCAGAAGGACTACACAGTCCAAGTCCAGACAGAAACTAGCCCAGCATCTACCTGGCGCGCCTGACCCAGCGAGCTACGAGGGTCGAAAAATACAACCTGCCCCTTAGAAACATTTTCTCCTTTCCTCCTTTACTTTGATCATAGGTGTCACGGCAAGTTTTGGCAGCCGCTGCTTAACAAAATTTGACGTGGGCGGCTTTGGATTTACATCCGGATGACACCTCAATACAAAAAAAGTTGTCAACAACAAACAAGTAGAAGAATAAATCAAAACTACGCATTCCTTTCCCCGTTCCGCCCTGGCGAAAACCCCCCGTCTGGAACCCCGTTCCACCCTGACGAAACCCCCCCGTCGCGTACCCAATCTTCCCCCCGGTTACCGGCTGCACATACGTGCTCCTGTTCCATTGCCCCGAGCTCTGCGATTTTGTCCCCTTGCTTCTCGCCCGCTGCCTTTCGGCCTCCTTCCACGCCTCCGCCAGCGGCCCGAATGCCTTCTCGAACATGCCCGCATGCCCTCCTTTTACCCCCGTCTCCTCCCCGAACTGGAGCGCCACCAACCGCGCAATCGCCCTGTCCACCACTGCGACCATGTGCACATCTCCAAAGGACCCCCCCACCGGCCTCTCCGGGTCCGAAAAATATTCGAACCCCGTCTCGAGGTTCGCCAGCTGCCCTTTCGCCTGCTCCCGGGCCCCTGGTCTCGCCCCCGTGCAGAGCACCCGCTCGAACCGGGTTTCAAAAACCCTGAGCACTTCCATGCGCGTTGGTCCTGGAAAAATCCCCGGCCATCTCGCCCCCTCCCCGAGGTCCGCGAACCCCAACGCGCGACTCCTCTGCGGCATCCCGCCTGCCGACAGCCCCGTCACCATACCCATCAAACTGCTGAGCATCTGCTTCATCTCCGCGTTCCCCGCCTCCATCATCTGCAGCCGCACATCATGCTCTGCGACCTTCTGCGACGCCTGCCCAAAGGTCTGGGCCGTCTTCTCCTCCAGATCCCTTACCGCCTCCTGCGGCTCGCCTTCCTCCCCGTCTGCCCTTCTCCTCTTCCCTTGCACACTGCCCGGCAGTGCCAGCGGCGACTGCACCGGGGTGCCCGCCCTCGAGCTGCTCGCCGAGGCGGTCGCTTGTAGCGCCGCCAGCGCCCTCTGCCCGCAGGCCTTCTTGTGGGTGGCCAACCCTTTCGGGTCGAACGAGCCCCCACAGTGCGGGCACTCTTCCGCCATGTTTGCGATCGGTCGGGAGGGGAGTTGCTGTGTGCTGCTGCGGTCTTTGTGTTTTTCGTACTTGACCAACAGGTTCACCCCCCCGCACGCCAAGTCCGCCCTTCGGTAAAAGTTCGTCCAGAACTTCACTCACTTCGTTCACGAAGTTCTTGATCCCTCTCCCTCTCTCTTGTTTTTTTCAAGAATGGCGGCCATGCAGACCGATTCAACCGCATGATCCCCGCGTGCTGCGGCGCAACGCGTATCTGCTGATACGCAGTGCGTTCGTCATCACGGCACCGGCCACGATCTCTGCTATGTCGTTGACCCGATCATTAAACTACGATCTTCCCTCCGACGGTAGTAAATTTGTTGCATTCGTGTGATTGTCAGGCCTTCGGCTACCCTGAGCAACGCACTATTATCTTCCCTCCGACGGTAGTTCAAAGCTTCACCTAAAAAACTTGCAGGTGCCACCTTTGTTGAACGCTTACGCCCGCCACTAAACCCAGATTCACCTGTGTTTCGTGTGGTCTACAGCACAATTATCTCCTTTGATCTTTTGCAACTGGCAGCCTCCTCAAGTATTTTCCTACAAAGCAGGTGCTTATACAAAAATACTCGAGGGGCTGCTTTGTGCTTACTTCGAAGGAGGCTAGAGGGGGAGAAACAATACAACTACAAAATGGGTCTTTTTTGTTGAACGCTTACGCATCAGGACCCCCAGGGACCACGCAGTGGCTACACCAAATCTGAAGGCGGAGCAAGGTCCTCCGCTCGAGGCGACCAGACGCCCTCTGGCGTGTCGTCCTCTCTGGCTAGCACCCCGCGGGTGTACGGGTCGGCTCTCTGTTTATCAGTCGGTACCCACTCGGCACTGATGACAAGGCCGGCCGCCCGCGCAGCATCAAAAATCCTCGCCAAAAGGACATTTGCTGCAAAGTTCTTCGAGTGCCCCTTGATGAGACACTGGACAGCCGGAAGGTTGTCAACCATGAGTCTCACGCGCGTATTCGTGTGAAACCTTGCGGTCAGGTTTATGCCCCTCAGCACCGCAAACAACTCCTTCAAAAAGATGTGAGTGTGCCTCAACTTCAAGAACGGGCCCTGCGATATCCGCTCAGGTTCGCCCTCCAGGACTGCGGCCCACCATGATGATGAGGCGTCCGTCCAGAGAGTCACTGATGAGGAGACCGACTTCGAACGACTGACCCAGCGGTTGTCTTCGACGAGGGAGGTGAGGTGCTCCACCTCACGCACGGTCGAGGGCGGAACCGTCCTGGAGATGTCCCAGTCAGCTGGCTCCACCAGGGATGAGGCCAGCCTCTGCAGGAAGGACAATGAACACCGGGCGTAGGCCAGCTGGAAATGCGTCGTGTAGGCAAACCAGACCAAAGCCCCAAACACCCGGTAAAACTCGCGGGGTGACGCCCCTCCGCGTTTAACTCTGGCGAGCTCGGCAGAGCCAAGTAACTTCGCCACCCATGCGTCCGCCATTCTGTATCGAGCGGGGCGGCTCGAATGGGAGAGGTCAAAGTGGAGGCCCAGAAGGTCGAACTCCCTGAGCGGTATTCCAAACTGCTCGTCGTTTTCGTTGAGCTCGCAGTTGACGCTCTTGCAGCGCTGCAAAAAAGAGTCAAACCGCGAAGTTGCTTCGCTCAACGAATCCCCAACGACGACGAAGTTGTCGACCCAGGGCAGACCGTCAGACTCCGGCAGGAGTACTCGAGAGGCCCTCTGCGCTATCGCCGGAGCCCAGCTCCAGCCCATGCACATGGCCACGAGTTGAGCCTTCACGAAATGACCCCGCGGTCCGGCCAAGTGCATGCCAAAAAATGGGCGGATTATCGCGTCCAGCCGGAACTGATAGAAATAGCTCCTGGCGTCTGCGAGAAACACCACCGACGAGGCCAGAACGCGGTCGATGACTTCGTGCACGGAAGGCAGCATCGGAGGCGGACGCGCCATGATCGCGTTGAGCTTCCGCCCGTCACATACGAATCGTTGCCCCCCGCTCTTCCCGGCAGGGAGGACGACCTTTGACGGGCTCGAAGCGAGCTCCGTCACTCCATACCTAACCAGATCCGGGAGATGACGAAGCATGCGCCTTGACGTCGTCCGCGTGAACCCTCTTTCCGTCAGCGCTTCCTCCGCTCCCGGGAGCAGGGCGGAACGGAAGGACTCCCAAGAGCGAATCACATCCAGCACGCCACGCAGCAAACCCTGGCTGTCCAAAGCTGACAACCTGTCAAGGTTCATGAATGACGCCGAGATGGGCGCGAGGTCCTCTCCTCTTCTGCGTTGCGACGGGGGGGGCGTAGAGTTGTTGACAAGGAGATCGCCTCCGTACGCGACACCAACAAACGGGGTGAACGTAGAGGGCGGTAGCTCCACGTCGGGGATCCTCCCCGGCCCTGGATAAATCGCCGCCAGCGGGTCGGGGACTTTCCTCTTCGGTAGCTTGAACGGGAAGGGGGGTTCGAGGCGGAAGGCTATAGGAGACTCGCTGACGCCTCCGCGGTGTTCCGGACGAGCGGAACCTCCGCTTCCGGAAGGTACCGCATCAGAGCACTCAGCGTCGTGTGACGCGACACGCTCTGAATCACTCGCAGGTCGACCCCGCTTCTCAACAGGTGGAACAGGGCGCCCCGCCGGAGAGAATGGCCGGTGAGGGAGAGGTTGGCGCGCTTCAGCGCGGACACAACCCGCCGAAAAGGGATGTTTGGAAACAGGAGGCGGCCGGGCGGCGTCTGAGACAGCAGCGAGCGAAGCTCCTGGTCCTGAGCTGGTGGAAGAATCACGCCCGTGACCTGACCTAGGCGGAAAGGATCCGACTTCGAGCCCACCCAGTTTACCGCCCAGAAACCGGCACCCTCGGTGATGTGTTCGGCCTTCCTCGTCAGAACGTCGTCCACGCGCGCAGCCCCCTGCCATGCCAAGGCCAACGCAACCCGCACGCTGGGATCCGACTCCAAACGAACAGCATGATGCAGTTCGTCCTTCGTCACCGGGACGGCCTGCTTCGATGGCTTCATCGCGCCCGCCCGTTTCAGAGACCTGACAAAATCCCTGACGAGCTGGCTGTCGACAGGTCGCCCCAAACGCTTCTCGGCCGACTGAACGTTCACGACGTACTGCACCGCGGAAGCTGCGCAGATATCCCCGCGGGCAAGCAGCCGAGTCACAAACAGGACCAGCGCCGTCGGGACGTCGAGGGGATCGTCGGATACCGCTTCCCAGTGGCGCCGGAACTCCAGAAACCGGCGGTACACGGAGTGGATTCCGCGACGCGTGGACAGAGCCAGGGCATCCCCTATGTACGCGTTCGCGGTCCGGACAAGACGTTCCCGCTCGCCGGGGGAGAGCGGGGGTTCCGACAGGAGAGGACGTCCGCGTCGCCCCGCCACAGGAGGTGGGAAACGGTCCAAGGCACCTACTGCCTGGCCCTCCCCTTGGTTGAGGTTGCCCGCTGAGGGTGCTGGGAGTCGGGGTGAGCTTCGCCCGAGTGTTGGGTGCGGGACTTCGGGCTGCGCTTCCTGGACGGCTTGGGGGCGGGCTGTTCCTCGGCTTTCTGCAGGGCCTGAAAGACGTTCCGAAGATACGGAGGGAAACCGGCCTCGTGCTGGTGGCGGTGTTGGAGGCCGGCGGCCAACGACCAGCCGGCCTTCAAGGCCGTCTTCAGGACCATCATGCGGTGGATGGTGTCCCTCCCCAGCTCTACCAGGGCGTCGGGGTCGGAGGAGTCGTCCATCAGACGCATGATGGACGTTGCGTGGCTGAGCAGGTGTCCTGCGTCGTTGGCGATGCTCGGGACGGCGTCGAGTATATCCGCGAAGAAGCCGCGGATGTGGACGAGCGCGAGAGACCTCTCGATGGGAGAGAGGCTCACCCAGAGCTCGGGGTCGAGTAGCTCTGGTCCGGGAGAGAGAAGCGTGTGGGAGCCCTGGACCGACCCGCCTCCCCCCAGCGAAGACGGGTCCTCCGGAAAATCCGGAAGAGGATGGCTGACGTAGGGCTGGCGGGGCTCGGCGTACGGCTGGTGGCAGGATGCGGGTGGCGGGCAGCGAGAGTCCACTGGCAGAGGGCCGCCCACGACGGCCTGCGGCAGGCTGCGAGGATTGTCCGGCAGCAGGATAGCCCGCGGAAGGCGAGAAACGTCAACGAGGGGCGGAGGCGGCGGGAGCGGTCTCGTGAACGCCGGAAGCTGATGCAGTACTGGACAGGGGCATGCGCCCACCGACGTGGGCGAGACGACGGGACGGGAGCCCGCGGGTGCCGCCTCAGGGGCGGGAGAAGGCCGGACGGGTGGCGAGGTGCGCGTTGGGAGGGCCGCCATCACCAACTCGGTGAGGCGGTCGATCTGACGCTGCAGCCGGCCTATGTCCGACGCGTGGTCGTCCCGGCTGCCACCGGCGGAGTTGCATTCCCTCAGATCGTTGTCATCTGGGCTGAGGGGATCGTCGCTCTCGGCGAAGGAGACGCGTCGCGCGGCTGGGGGAGATGGGTCGAACAATGCAGCGGTGGTCGAGTCGTCAGCGGGAGAAACGGTCGCGGGGAGCGGCATGTGCCCCGGCGTCTGCGGCGGGGGCGTGGCCTTCGGAGACGAGCGGAGCAGGTCCGCGAACTCGTCCGCGGTGGCGGACGGAGCCGACGCGACCGCCAGCCACGCGAGGACCCACTGGGCCACGCCTTCGGGGGGCGCCTCCTCGTCCGTGTACCCCAAAGCGCCCAGAAGGCGCCTCAGCCCCGCCTCCGCGGTCCCCTCGACGTCGCGTGCGACCTTGAGCACCGCCGCGAGTCGGCGGTTGTTTGCGGTGAATGAAAGAAGGGACGGGACATCAGTCCCGATCACCCTCTTCACCCAACTCACCGCGCCCGACCTGTCGAGTTGCTTCGGCATTTTTTGTTGAACGCTTACGCCCGCCACTAAACCCAGATTCACCTGTGTTTCGTGTGGGCTACAGCACATTTACCTCCTTTGATCTTTTGCAACTGGCAGCCTCCTCAAGTATTTCCTACAAGGCAGGTGCTTATACAAATAAAAAAAAAAAGTAAAAAAGCGTAGTTACAAAAAAGGAAAAACGGGTGCCTCAAGCGAACTTCTGCTCGGAAAAGAGCAGAAAAGGCGCTGGGAGTACTTCTGCCAACCCGCTTGAGAGCTAACTGTTGGCACACGTACGCGAACAGAAACCGAGGTCAAGAAGACGCTCGTCTGTACCATACTGGATTGTCGGAACCACAAGACGAAACTACTGCACGGTCGGTTTCACACGAAAGAGGAACACGCCCCGGGTAGATAAGAAAATACGAGCCTTCTGTCACTTCTTGTCCTATTCCTTGATTGTGATGCGAAACAGCGCTGGCGGCGTGCGCTTGGCAGTTTCCTCTAATGGCTCCACCACGGCGGTGTGCTGCTCGAGAAAAGAGGCGCCGGGCAGCAGCTACGAAGTGGGCGACGCGATGTCGAACGACAGTAGCTCTTCGCTGGACTGCACGTCGAACCGAATGGCGGGAACCAGTACGAAATGCTACCGCCGGCACCGCATCCAGGAGTGGTACCGGCGTGTCAGCAGGTCCTCTTCTGTGGCATCCTCCGAAGCGTTTTCGACCCCCTCCATCACGCACGTCGAGAATTCCGTCAACCTGAAGAGTCTCATTCGAGACCCTCAGTGGAAACTTGCATGAAGCTCAGAGCGGCTCGGGAGAGGCGGGTGGGGTCTGACACTTACTGGGGAACATTTCCGGAGTTGGGGCTTGCACTGATAAACGAAGCAACGGACGATCAGCATCAACTGACCAAAGGTGATGAAAATGATAAGCAAAAGTTTCTTGTTCTTCGCGTGTACAGGGTATAAACCTCTCTGAGGGGGTTTGGGTTTCCTGTATTAGCACTTTTTCGTTGGCTTCGTTTTCTCTTTCATGTGCAACCGTTGTTCCGGAAATGTTCCCGTCAGTACAGATGTACTATTAAGAAAGAAAAGGGCGAAATTATTCAGTCACCTAAAATACGAAAAAGAGTGCTCGGCGATTGGTGATCCAGAACCTCGGTAGAAAGCCGGAAAGAAGAAGTCGCCAAGAACCCGGCAACCCGGCAGAACCTCAGTGTGGGGTCCATATTTTCTTGGGAAAACGATTAAGTGGAATACCAAAGTGGATTAAATCAGGTGGCGAGAGAACTGGGCTCAGTGCACACCTAAGCAGGGCTGCATCCTCGTATTAGGAACGCCCCGGGTAGATGTAGAGGTAAGAAAATACGAGCCCTCTGTCATTTCTTGTCTGCGTCACTGCTATTCCTTGTTTGTGATGCAAAACAGCGCTGGCGGCGTGCGCTTGGCAGCGTGGACGTGGGGTTTCTTCTAATGGCCCCACGGTGTGCTGCTCGAGAAAAGAGGCGCCGAGCAGCAGGTACGAAGTGGGCGACACGATGTCGCAGGACAGCAGCTCTTCGCTGGACTGCACGTCGAACCGAAGGGCGGGAACTAGTACGAAAAGCTACCGCCGGCACCGCATCCAGGAGTGGTACCGGCGTGTCAGCAGGTCCTCTTCTGTGGCATCCTCCGAAGCGTTTTCGACCCCCTCCATCACGCATGTCGAGAATTCCGTCAACCTGAAGAGTCTCATTCGAGACCCTCCTGGAAGATTGCATGAAGCTCAGAGCGGCTTGGGCTTGTCTGACACTTGCTGGGGAAAAAAAAGAAAAGGACGTTTTTACTTATTCAGTCACCTAAAATACAAAAAGAGTGCTCGGCAATAGGTGTGATCCAGAACCTCGGTAGAAAGCCGGAAAGTAGAAGCCAAGAACCCGGCAACCCGGCAGAACCTCAGTGTGGGGTCCATATTTTCTTGGGAAAACGAATAAGTGGAGTACGACAAAGTGGATTAAATCAAGTGGCGAGAACTGGGGTCCTGTGATGGCTCAGTGCACACCTAAGCAGGGCTGCATCCTCGTGTTGCAGCTGTGTTGTGCATTAGGCGGCTTGGGGGCTTCGTCAACCTCCTCATCTCAACATGACACACACGTTTCGGATTGCCTGGGCGGGTCTCCATGAAGAAGAGAAAAGTAAAGCAAGACGTGCCCCCTGCGCCTGCGAGAACACACACGGGGTACTCCAGCACCGGGTGGGGGTGTTAACTGTGCGGTCAAAGTGTCGGGTGTGGGTACAGCCGCAAATCCAGTGTGCCACACCCACAAATCCAGTGTGCCACACCCGCAAATCCAGTGTGCCACACCCGCAAATCCAGTGTGCCAAGGGCGACGGACGTATCTTTCAGCTGCTGCGGCAGTTGCCCGGTGGTAACCCCACACGCGGGGAAGGGTAACGCGTTTTCCCAACTACATTGAAGCCCCTTCCCGACCGTAGCATCCGAGGTAGGTGCAAACATGGAGGGTGCTACGGTAGCCGTGCACGGGTCTTGGGCGCGTGCCTCGTGCAGGGCGGGTGCTTTGTGATCCGCCGCGAAGTTCTCTCCTGGTGCAGTCCGGAGAGACCGGCGCCAAGTTTCGGCTCACAGCCGGTCCCCTCGGGCGGCAACCTTAAGGGAGAGAGAGCGCCAGACACAATCCATCTTAAAAAGGACGGCACACACCTGCAAATCTAGTGTGAAATCCAGCCTCCTTGGCCCTGGCCCTGGCCCTGGCCCTGGCCCACGCCTGACGCCGCAACCCCTAACCCGGGCGGCGGTGCTCTGGCATGAGCCGAACCTCAAGGGGTGCAGCGCGAGAGGCATCATCCCCACTTCAAGGCCCACACACGCAAATCCAGTGTGAAATTTGGTGTGGCACCCGCAAAGTGTAAATCCGCACGTGTTTAGTGCTGAATTGCATGACATGCTGCTCACACCCGTGAATTTTGGTCAAAGAACCAGGGCATTAGCTTCCCATTCCAAATTCCGTCAGCTGACGGAATTTGGAAATCGGCGAGCGGAAAAAAATATAAAAGAACGCGCCGCTGGGCAAGGTGGGCTGAAGTTTGGGGCTGCCGCGGGGCTGGGCCAAGTGAGAAGAGAGTCGAGGCTCAGAAGTACCCCGTAACTCTTGACAGATTCTTTCCGAGACACAACTGCCTTGTTCCGTGTCTGCAGCTACTCGTGCCAATGGCTTACCAGCACACAGTATCTGAGTGGTGGATGAATTTGAAATGGGCTGTTGGCTTCAGGTATGTGCTCCAGGGGAGCGGGCGAGAGTCACACAGGTGGCAAACAGTGCCACCATTAGGGTGATTCCCCATTATGCTATTAGAGTTTGCTAATTTCCCCATTATGCTATTAAAGTGGTGCTAATTTCCCCATTATGCTATTAAAGCTGCTAATTTCCCCATTATGCCATTAAAGTTTGCTAATTTCCCCATTACCTACCACCCCCCGTGTTTAAGATCGCGCCCTCCCCCCCGTGTATAAGATCGGTTTTTTTGAGAAATCAGGGCGATCTTATACACGGCGGGGGAGTGGGGTGGGGTCCCGCGCAGCGGGAAAGTTTTTTTTGTCGTATAAGATCGAAGATCTTAGAAGATTAATACTATTCCGACGAGAACTAACACTTGTACAAAGGTTATTACCCCGTCGCTCCCGAGAAAAACACCGTATTTTTACCCCTCGCTTGCCCACCCACCCTTGCCCATTTTCTTCTTCAAAGTCCAGTGTCCTGAGGCGTCACGAAGAAGTTCGTGGCATACACACGAGAATCTCTGCATGACCTTTCTACGTTTGTTACGCACCATCAATCTGGCATCACGCAGCAGCAAGGACAAGAGCAGCGAGTACGGAGCAGCGAGACGGGCGAGGAGGAGAGTATTATTGAGACAAAACCATATCGGAAGCACTTAAGTGGGGAAAATATTTATCGGAACGTTTCCGATAAATATTTTTTTGTTTCCGATAAATATTTTTTGTTTCCGATAAATATTTTTTTGTTTCCGATAAATATTTTTGATACGGGTTCCTGGGGACTAGTCCCCAGTGCGAAATGTGCCCAAGGGGAGTCCCATTGGGCAAGCAATTTCATTGGATTTTGCGAGGACCCTAAGTAATCCGGAGCCAGTGTGATAGACCTCTGTGATGTGAGCCGCTTCACTGCTCGTCTGCATGTGGACTGCTCTGTACCTGTGCCTTCTCCGCGCTTGCAGCTTTTCAAGCCGGCCACGCCTGCTTTCCCTTTTCTGTCTTTCGACCTCGGTGATCCCTCGCGGGCGTCCTGCTGTGCCATCTGAATCTCCTCGCCTTCCTTCCTGGTTTGCTTGGCACCCTCTGCTCGCGCAGCTTGCGGCGCGGGTCTCTTCAGAGCCGGTCGTCTTCGTGTGCGCTGTTCTGTCATCGCTTGCCTGTGTTGCTGATTTCTGCACTGGGGGCATTTTCTTGACTTGCCGTTCTGAAAGCTGTTGAAGGGCCCCTACGTAGGTTCTCGCATGATTCGTTCGCCTTTGTAACACTATCCGTTTGTAGTAAGCTTTGCAGTTGTGTTCTTGCAATATCTAGCCGAATGGTGGGTGGCGGATTTCCGCGCTCGTGCGCAAGACGCAGTTTTACTGCAACTGCAGTGTAAGCCGAACCCGGTTCGTGACCTTTGTCGCGGTGAAGTGGTACAAAGTCTTCAGCTTTCAGATCCGGATACTGCTCAATGCAACCAGATAGTTAGATGTCACTTGATGGATACCCGTGTGCTGCATTCGAAAAGGTTTGCGTATCTGGTGTTGAAAATTGAACAGCCTTTGCTGGGGAGGCTTTCGACCCGAAACTAGATAGAAAAACGATCGTATTTGGCTTCGTCGCGGTCGTCCACGGGACGAAGTAGGTGAACCTACTGTCACAGTGATCAATACTTATCGGAAACAGAAAAATATTTATCGGAAACAAAAAAATATTTATCGGAAAACAGAAAAATATTTATCGGAAACAAAAAATATTTATCGGAAACAAAAAAATATTTATCGGAAACAGTTTCCGATAAATATTTTCCCGACTTAAGTGCTTCCCTTATGGTTTTCTCCGTTTTTTTTTTGGGCGTTTTTACTGTGGGGGGGGGGTTCAGGGCCCCGCGCAGCGGAAAAAAAAATTTGGGGTGTTTTTTGTCCCCCCCGTGTTTAAGATCGTCCCCCCCCGTGTATAAGATCGGTTTTTTTGGGGGGCGATCTTAAACATGGAAAAACGCGATCTTAAACACGGGGGGGGGGGGGGGGGGGGGGGGGTGCAGTGCTGATACTATGCCTGAGACCCAAAACGAAGTTGCTAACCCTGGGTACCCCCCCCTCCTGGTGCAACCCACTGTGGACCTACTGTGGGACCCACCTTAGCTAAATTCTCTAAGGTGAAATGGTGGAAAAAGTGGGTCAAAAAATTTTGTTTCGAGTGCCTTTTTGGGAGGATTTGGGCCAAAAAAAAATTTTTTTTTTCTTGGTCGCTGCTGAGGAAACCACCTTAGAGCGGTCACCACCCTGCTGCACACAGGCCCTGCAGGAGGGGGGGGGGGGGGTGTTTAGGGGGGGGGGACCCACCCACCCTCGTTGCCGTCCGGCTGACAACGATGCCGAGTTTAGGGGCCTTAGCATCAGCACTGGGGGGGGTAGGTATGCCATTAAAACAGTTTTTTTGGGGTTCGGCGGGTTTCCACCCGTTTTCCACAGTTTCCCGCGGCCTTTACCACGAACATGTCCTACCGTTTCGGGAATGGTTTCCCGCAAACCCTTGGATTTTGTGTACGTGTGTGAGGATACGGCTAATAGCTTGCTGGTCATGCAATCTTCAGTACACTCCTTCAGGAGTCCTTGGTCCAAGACATGGCAGCATGGCCGACGGGAACAGGTTCAAACCCGAAGTGCCCGCCCTGGCACTTCGGGTTTGACCCGGCGCCCATCATGGCCACCGCAGCGGCATTCCACTGTATCTGAATCCACAAACTGTGACAACACAAACTGGCTCATGAAATGATGAAAAGCCTCATCTCATGTATCGAATTTCTAAATGAGTGCCACAAAGGTCCACGCTGCAGTGCAGCCTGCAGTATGGTTCCCGAGTTTTTCCGCCAGAAGCTGTTGCTTTGCTACAGTGCTGAGACAGTGAGAGCTTAGCTTCGGTGCAGCTGTCTTTAGTCTGCTCTAACTTAGTCTGGTGTCAGATCACCAGCTGAGCTGTCAGTGCGAACCCTGCTGACCCCTTTTGGTGAACATGCTGATTGTTTCCCGCGGACCAGCACAGTGCCAAGACGCTGTGACTTGCAAAGTTAACTGTTCGGAAGTAAGCCGTTTTCTCGAAACAATCTACTGACAGTAGGCTAAGTAGCGCCGTCGAATCGATTTCATCAAACGACTGCTCGCGTTAGGCACGGTTAGAAAGTGCATTGTCATTATCTTCCTCGAAAATGGACAAAACTACTCACAAAAAGTCTTGACCAGACTACCTGTGCTGTACTACGACCGCCAGTAGCCCAGTCGCAGAATGGGGAAATTAGCGCCACTTTAATAGCATACCTACCCCCCCCCCGTGAACATGTCACCCCCTTTTGTGCAAAAAATCCGCTGGGGGGTGACATACTTAAGGGTTTGCAGAGGTCATCTGAGCCTCGGCTGGGGGGAAACGTCCTTAGCAGCCCTTCTAGGCCAAGACCGACCAGAGACAGAACGCTGGGCCCATGGCAAGGTACCAGATGCTGGAAGACCCGCCCCTCTGCCCTGTTCACTCGCCGTTGCTGGGAGCATCGCTGTTGCTTTCTTTTCCTGCGCTGAGGGATATGCTTAAGTTTAGCGCGTAGATCTTCAACAGCTGAGGTCGGTGAGAGTTTCAGACTTCCAACCCCAGTTGCTCACGACCCCCTGCCGGCAGGGAGACCCTGCCGACGCGCTGGACCTCAACGCAACAAGCAGCAACAGCTCGAACGACTGGGCATAACGCGCTGCAGGCCGAACCAATGTACCACGTTGACAATCGGACGCGTACAAGCAGACGAGTGATGATTGACGCTGCTTCCGGCTCAGCATTCGCTCAAACTTCTGCATTGCACGCCCCTCAGGTTGCAAGTGCAAAACACTTGAAACAATTTTACAAACTTCCTTCTCCTGTCCGGACTGTGCACTTCAGCAAATCGTGTCGGCAGAATGATAGCATTGCGAGGTCCGGATGTGTTTCGAAGTAGGCCGTTCCATCCAGGTGCAGCCACCGGGAACAAGCCGAACAATCCACTTTCTAGAAGCTCCGATGCATCCTGCTGGGCGTTCCCTTGAAATTTCTCAGGCATACACACTTGCGGAGTTGGACAATGTGGCAGACAGTGTTCCTGTTTCGACGTCTTGCTGAAGAATAGTCGTGAGGTCGTTGCAAGCGTCATTCGCAGACCGACGCAATGCGGTTGACCATGTTGTACATTGAAGGAACTGTGGGATGGCCCCCCCAAGTAACAGCTGTTGCCCAAGTTTTGAATCCCGCGAAACCTCCTATTTACAACGTTGTTGGCTGCTTCAAGACCACGTGTCACTTTGGCGGTCGCGCAATCAACCAAAGAGCCGAGGATGACCGCTCCGATTGTGGCTCACTGGTGCGGCAGGCGGCGGTGAAAGCGGAAAAGTCACGTGTGTGTGTGCGACGGACCTGTTTTGTATCTTTACACGGCAGGTTCCAACGCTGCCAACTTTCTTTTTTGTATGTGTTCGTGTTGTTGTGTTCCAAAGAAAAACCGTTCAAAAAGATTTCCGCTGCGCGGAGCCACTCCCCCCCACTGAGACAACAGGGCAAAACCTTGAGTATGTCACCCCCCCCCTCTCAGGCCTTGGGGGGTGACATACTCAAGGGGTTTTTGGGGGGGTGACATGTTCACGGGGGGGGTAGGTAATGGGGAAATTAGCAGCTTTAATAGCATAATGGGAAAATTAGCAAACTTTAATAGCATAATGGGGAATGTCCCGTAAATACGTTGGTCGATTTGTTTAACGCGACAAACAGACTGAGAAGTGCAAACTCTTACTCCACCTGAATGTACCGTACCGTTTGCCGCCCCCTTGGAAAGTTCGGGTGGCCTAAACCAAAGCTTCTCGGTTTCAGAGCAGGAAAATCAAAGCGGCTATTGAGACGGAATCTGGAAAACTGAGGCAAAATGAAGCTAATAGCTTGAAAAAACGCCAGATTAAAAAAAAAAAAAAAAAAAAAACGCTAAAAAAAACCGCCGTCACAGGCAACTGACCGAGCAAATATCGCCGGAAACACAAAAACGGGAAGGGTCAGAATTCGCCTTGTGGCCCTAGACTCCCCTGCATCTGGACCAACCTGTGGCAAGACCAACATGTGGGGGAAAAAATAAAGCAAAGTCCACACGTGGTACCTGTGGATTCACACGTGGACGGAGACTCTATAGTACCGGACCATAAACTTCAGGACAACGCCTCAAGTTGCCTACCACGGGAGCGAAGAGGTGCAGTTCTAGCAGAAGGAATACTTGGAGGCGCCGCCCGGCGCTCATTCCTGCAATAGGATGAAACGACGAATCCTTCCGCTGCCAAAAGCAAAAAAAACTGCCGGAGTGCAAAACGCCAAGGTGTAGATATACTGGTACCCCCGAAAACCGAAGTAACAAAGTACGCAAGAACGCGCGCGGAGCGCGAGAATGGCCGAAGTGGATGTCCGTTTGCGGGATCAAACCGAAAAAAGAGAGAGGAGGTGAAGGAGCAGGGGCATGGGTCTGCAGGGGTCTTACGCGCCAACTAGTCGACAGTGTGCAGGGCATGATGGTCCAGATCACCCTGGAGAGGCAGAGGAGGGACAAGAAGCCGGTGCAGCGGGAAAACGACGAACAGGAAAAGCAGGCGCGGTCGGTACGTGAAGCGGCAATCGCGGATAAGGCAACGAGTACAGAGCAGCCGTCGCGCAGAAAAGCAGTAAAGCGACCCGCGTCGCAGGTGGCACAAAACGTAGAAGCCCGTGCGGCAGGGAGTGGAGACGAGGTGATGCAAGGCGAAGGGGAAGCGCGAAGCCCCCAGCCCGGACGGGTCAACAAGACGCAAGACCAGGCGACCAAGAGAAGGAGGGGGACGCGACCCAGAGACCCGGGCTAAGTAGCTTGGAACTAGTGCGATGGACCTTTCTTCGGAGGGGCTCACGCACTCAAAGATCGACTTATACGCATGACCTGCGCAGGAACTATGCAATACGGTGTTTTCGGGGGTACCATAACAAATACGTCCTTGACGACCGTGATGCCAATGGCAGCTTATCAGTGCAAAAACGCCTGAGTGCGAAAGAAATGTAGAAAACGCGTCAGATTTTTTGAGCTCGACGACCTTGATGGTCGGAATCCGTCATGTTTCAAGTTCCGTCTTGTAGCCTGTTTGGAACTCATAAGGTGGTTTGATATATACACGCGTATCAGATGCAGTTTTTGAATTCGTGAAACAAGATACGTATCACGCGTGATACGCATCACGCGTGATACGGCGATACGGCTGTCATACGGCGCCTGCAGTCAGCCATTATGATGAGCAGAAAGAGTACGTCTGTTACATTTGGCAGGGCGTCCTGCGGCGCATGTTTGTGTCTGCGCGGTACCACCTCAGTAGGATCCGCTGCAGACCCTCCTTGCTGCAGAATAACACGAAAAGCCTCCAGGCAAAAACCCATTTTCACACTTCTTCATCAATCATCCTTGCGGTACCGCGGACTCAAAGCGAGCTGCTTCGTGCACATGCCGCCGCGCACTGCCGTCTAGTCCATCCAGTTTTGGCCATCAACAGAACAAGCGCCTGACTTGGTCCTTGCGTGCGACGGTTTCGTGTCGGTCCAGCCTCAGACGCTAGTTAAAAAGGGGGACCTGAGTCACACCTGAAAAGCGCGTGCTACAACCAGAACGCGTGTAACCAGAACGCGTGTAACCCGAAAGCGGGTGTACCCGCTTTCTTACTAGTAGCTCCAGTTTCCAAGGCTGGCCTCCATCGTGTGCGCTTGTCTGCAACACCATCCTACCTGAACGTGCAGTGCAAGAGGGCGCCGTATCACAGCCGTATCGATACGCGGCGCCTGAGATCGTGATACGTGATACGTATCACGTTTCACGTATCAAACCACCTTAGCCTTACGGCCCCCCACCTAGGCATAGGTGGCGGGCACCCTTGGCCCTCAAAAGGCGAGCCCCCAAACTCGCCTTTTGACTCGCCCACTCGCCCCACACTCGCCCCACACTCGCCCCACACTCGCCTCCTCCGACTCGCCCAACTCGCCCCAGACTCGCCCTCCGTGGACCATGGTGACACACGTCGAAGAGCGCACTTGTTTTGCCGCTGCCACCATGCTCATGAGCCCACGGCGCATGAACACAAGTGCAGAAGAAGGGGTAGGGTTGAGAAATCTTGATGTTTGGCAGAATACTGCCCAGCGTCAGAGAAAATCTTGATGTCTGCCTCAGTGTGCTGAATGTCTGCCCTCACACTATGCACATGTCGGGAGCTTCCAGGTCGTCATCAGCGACAAATGCGTCATCACCATGCATCTGCAGAAACAGTCGGCTGACGAATGTCTGCGGATCCATGGTGGCAGCGTATCTTCTCCATGGCGTTCGTCACCGAGAAGACGCCGTCGACCCCGTCACGCTTAGCTGTGCGGCCAGCCCCGCCGTGATGTGGGTCGACAGCGCGGGAAACTTCTCTGCTGCCGTTCCAGTTGCAAAGATCAAAGGAGGTAAATGTGCTGTAGCCCACACGAAACACAGGTGAATCTGGGTTTAGTGGCGGGCGTAAGCGTTCAACACATCTGTACCATTAAAAAAAAGTAGTAGAGAAGTTTATACCCTGTACACGCGAAGAACAAGAAACTTTTGCCTTATCATTTTCATCACCTTTGGTCAGTTGATGCTGATCGTCCGTTGCTTCGTTTATCAGTGCAAGCCCCAACTCCGGAAATGTTCTTGTGTAAGCACCTGCTTTGTAGGAAATTCTTGAGGAGACTGCCAGTCGCGATAGATCAAAGGAGGTAAATGTGCTGTAGCCCACACGAAACACAGGTAAATCTGGGTTTAGTGGCGGGCGTAAGCGTTTCAACAAAAAAGACCCACTTTGTAGTTGTATTGTTTTCTCCCCCTCTAGCCTCCTTCGAAATGAGCACAAGGCAGTCCCTCGAGTATTTTTGGGCGACGGGCCCGGGGTCACGGGGTATTTTTGCCGAGATTTTTGTGGTTAAATCCCGCACCTGAGTGGGTCGGAGAAGGCACAAAAAAAAAATGACCCTGTATGGTACTGAGGCGAGTGAAGGGCGAGTGACAGGGCGAGTGAAGCCGAGTCTGGGGCGAGTCGTGACTCGCCCGACCTACCCCCCCCTCGTACGTGAACCCATGAAAGTAACAGTGCTGACTCAGGCCGATGCGGGCCACATGGCAACCCCTGCTCAACATGAATGCACGCGGGGGACATTCATTGCGAATGTGTTCATGGTGTCGGCCGCAGGAGTCTTTTTTGGCTAGCCTAGAAAGAGGGTAAAAGAGTGAAAGAGCACGTACAGTAGTGAGTAGAGAAGAGAACGAGTGTAAAATAATGGAGGTAGCACAGACTACCAGACCAGCGGAGGCCACCGCAAAAAGATTTCCTAACCTTTTCCTTATCCCTCAAAACCAGCACCAATAACAACGACTCCCTCCTCTTACAGGGAACGAACCGTTCAATGAATGTTACATAAGTACGTCACCTGCTTTTGGAGCTTGATAACATTGACGATGAATCCGTCATGTTTCAAGTTCCGTCTCTTTCCGGTTCAGGCTGTTCTATATTTGTTCTTGGGGAAGCAGTCGGGTTGTGACACTGACATGTGCGCGCCCACCTCGACATGCTCTCGGATCGAGGGAGCGCCTACCTACGCTTATGGTTGCCTTGAGACTGTCACTAGCTACACATCAAGGCATGACTGCATCCTGCAGTTGTGTAGCCGTGTTGTGCCACCAGGCGGCTTCGGGACTCGCTCAACCTCGTCCCTACAGAGAACAAACTATTTTGATTACGTCAGCTTTTTGATGCCTGATAACCCTGATGACGATTAATCAGGTTCCGTCATGTTTCAAGTTCCGTCTCTTTCCGGTTCATGCTGTTCTATATTTGTTCTTGGGGAAGCAGTCGGGTTGTGGCACTGACATGTGCGCGCCCACCTCGACATGCTCTCGGATCGAGGGAGCGCCTACCTACGCTTATGGTTGCCTTGAGACTGTCACTAGCTACACATCAAGGCATGACTGCATCCTGCAGTTGTGTAGCCGTGTTGTGCCACCAGGCGGCTTCGGGACTCGCTCAACCTCGTCCCTACAGAGAACAAACTATTTTGATTACGTCAGCTTTTTGATGCCTGATAACCCTGATGACGATTAATCAGGTTCCGTCATGTTTCAAGTTCCGTCTCTTTCCGGTTCATGCTGTTCTATATTTGTTCTTGGGGAAGCAGTCGGGTTGTGGCACTGACATGTGCGCGCCCACCTCGACATGCTCTCGGATCGAGGGAGCGCCTACCTACGCTTATGGTTGCCTTGAGACTGTCACTAGCTACACATCAAGGCATGACTGCATCCTGCAGTTGTGTAGCCGTGTTGTGCCACCAGGCGGCTTCGGGACTCGCTCAACCTCGTCCCTACAGAGAACAAACTATTTTGATTACGTCAGCTTTTTGATGCCTGATAACCCTGATGACGATTAATCAGGTTCCGTCATGTTTCAAGTTCCGTCTCTTTCCGGTTCATGCTGTTCTATATTTGTTCTTGGGGAAGAAGTGGTTGCCTTGAGACTGTCACTAGCTACACATCAAGGCATGACTGCATCCTGCAGTTGTGTAGCCGTGTTGTGCCACCAGGCGGCTTCGGGACTCGCTCAACCTCGTCCCTACAGAGAACAAACTATTTTGATTACGTCAGCTTTTTGATGCCTGATAACCCTGATGACGATTAATCAGGTTCCGTCATGTTTCAAGTTCCGTCTCTTTCCGGTTCATGCTGTTCTATATTTGTTCTTGGGGAAGAAGTGGTTGCCTTGAGACTGTCACTAGCTACACATCAAGGCATGACTGCATCCTGCAGTTGTGTAGCCGTGTTGTGCCACCAGGCGGCTTCGGGACTCGCTCAACCTCGTCCCTACAGAGAACAAACTATTTTGATTACGTCAGCTTTTTGATGCCTGATAACCCTGATGACGATTAATCAGGTTCCGTCATGTTTCAAGTTTTTTTTTTTTAACAATGCATGAGAAGACAGCCAGTTGCGATAGATCAAAGGAGGTAAATGTGCTGTAGCCCACACGAAACACAGGTAAAGCTGGGTTTAGTGGCGGGCGTAAGCACTCAACAAAAAGACCCACTTTGTAGTTGTATTGTTTTCTCCCGGCCCGAGCACAAGGCAGTCCCTCGAGTATTTTCGTATTAGCACCTGCTTTGTAGGAGACATTTGAGAAGACTGCCAATTTGCGAAATACTCAAATTTTCAAGAAAAAACCAAAACTACGCATCTATTTTGGCCGGCCGGCTTACAGGCCCGAGAAAACCGGTTAAAAGCGAAGAATAAAAACACCTTCTTTTTTCTATCTATCTTTGTCAAGAGCCGCAACTCAACTATTCCCGGCTGGCGGACTTGTATTCCCGATTGCAGAGATGGTGCTACTCTTCCATGTTCGACTAACTGAGATGAGACGCCCTGAGGTGCTGGCCAGCTTTCCCCACGAAATGCTAGATTTCATCTGAGGTGCATGTAGTTGCTGCTTTTGCTTCTGGCCAGATTGGCACTTCAGCAGAATGGGGGTCTTCAGGAATTTGTTGCACATGTGAATGTTCCACTAAGAGGCAAGGCAGCTGTTCAGCATTGACAGGCACTTCTACAATGTAATGGTCACAAACCCTTGAGGAAGCTGTTGGCCACAGGAATCTGGGGACTCGCTTCGCACTCATTTCGACATTATTTTGCTGTTATTTCTTGTGTAGTTTCCTAAATTGCGCTTTGTGGTGCTGGCTGCGGGCTTTCCCCCCAAGGCAGCTTAGTTCGACGTTCTCCTGGTGCCTATTAGGCCGGTTAGTTCGTTGTCTTCACATGGGTTCAGTTGCCACAGCAGGAAGGGAGTGAACGAGGGTTGTGTCACAAAAAAACGGGTGCTGCATTTAGGAATGATAGTCGTGGAACAACCTGGGACAGATCCCACTATGCAGAATTGGCCTTCGCCTGCACAAAGTTTAGGCGACGGCTCGGGACCATCTCGACAAAACGGTCAACAACCTTCTCCAAAAAGACCATCGAAAGCTCTGGTGGACCCTCGATACGGATGCGCAGGATCATATCCAAATGTCCGCTCGTGAGCCGGTTCCTTAAAAGATCCAGGGTGTCTTTGAGAACACTGAATGATCGCTCAACAGCACTCGTCCCTGAGGGATAAGTGGCGACCAACCGCATGGCGGAGACTGCACGTGGGAGTGCTTGCGCCTCGTGCTTCATGGCATAAAGCAAGGCATCCTGAAAGCTGAAAGCCTCGGGATCTGTGCACCTTTCCTTGGTCATCTGAATGGTCTTGAGCAATTGGGGTAGCTCGTGCTTCACACCCCGACCCTGGGCAGCACTCCACATCGGCTGGAAATGTCTGTCCTCTTTTCCTGTCACTTGGACCGTTTTGCACGTTGTGAAGTGTTCAACGAAAGTGTCGATCAATGCTGCATCACTATCGCAGTCGTGTCCGAACGCGTACTTTGGGTCAAAGAGAGCCAGCACACTCACGATACCGTAATCCTTGAACCGGGTTTTGAGCTGCTCGACTAGCTTCTCACAGTAAACCTTTCCAGTCGCAGCATGGTAAAGGGACCACGATTGCTTGCCGACTGTCTTCCCGCTTGCGTGCTCGGATATGTACCAATTGTAGTACAGCGGCCACGTGTGGTAGCCAATGTCGGCAGGCTGGATGGACTGGGGGTCCAGGGTCGGGGGAGCGAGGTCTTTGATGGCAGTGATGGAACTGATTACAACTTCAACTTGTCGGGAAACACCGATGAGAGCGGAGGCCCCCTTTTGTAGCTGCAGGGAAAGAGGACAGACAATCCCAAAGATTTCACGCAAGAGGAAGAGGGACGCAATGAATGCCGGGGACAGCAACCGTGTGACAAGCCCAGTCGAAAGAGCGTCTCCGGACTCTGCCCGGAGGTCTTCGATTGTTTCGTAAATGGCTGGCCACGTGCGAAGGGTCACAGCAGCCGATCTCTCGTTAGTCAACCATCTTGTATCACCGCTTTTAACCAAGACTTTGTTCGGCATTCGGCTGAACCTTTCCTTTTCCCTCACCTCCTGGATGGTGTCGCGGTACCGTCCCATCCTTTGTGTACTCGCCCTGAGGAAGAAGAACAAGTCCCTCAGGCTGTTGACACAACTGAGAACGTCAAAGGTGAGCATGGCAGCCCAGACAACTGCCAGTTGCAGTTTGTGAGAACTGCACCACACGTACACAGCGAAGGCATTGTACTCCCACTTCAGCCTTGCCTGAACCCCTCCAAACTCACCGCTCATGGTATTCGTGCCATTAAGTGCAATCGCCACGAACTTTTCTGCGGGAACAGGGGCCCCCAAGGGCGGCACCGCCGCGTCCTGAGCGAGTTCCTCTGGTGGGAGACGGTACCGCAGGCGCTTGATGAGCTGCTTAGTGACACTTGCGGCATCCTTGCCAGCATCTAATGGAAGCATGCACCAAAAGACGTCCCACACCCCGCGCTCCGATGTTCCACGAAGGAAGATGGAGAGTTCCTCTTGGTGCTTCACATTCTCCGTCTCATCAGCCAAAATTGCGAGATACGGCGATTTCTTCACTCGCTCTTCAATTTCGGTCCTCAGGACCCAGTCGATTGCCTCCAGGATTTGAGTGGCAATGTTGGTGCTCGTGTAGGTTGCATTACGGGTGGAAGACACAAAGCTCCGGAGATCTGTGTCGGTTCGGGTGATGAGACGGATCAGGGGCTCGTAGTTGGTTGTGTGGGCTATCCCCTCCTTGACGAGAAAATAGAGCACGCAAACCAGCTTCATGAGCTGGAGACGGTTTTCCTGCACTGCGGCCTTTCGCAAACCCCCCAAACCCACGCCGGTCAATCGGTGCATTTCTGCCTCTGCAGCTGCCTTGTGAGAGGCGGTGTTCCCATGGGACGTAGATCGTTCCCCGAGTTTGTCCATGTTCACAAACGGGGTTTCAATCCACTTTTCTGCAGCACTCCCGGTCTTCTTTCCCCCCATTCCTCGGAGAAGCATCCGGTGGTGCCGGCACAGCGCACAGTAGTAGCCGTGCCGCCCCGCGACAAGCCACGAATAGCGAGCTTTGACTTTTGCAAACCGTTCGTCGTTGGCCCAGTCATCGCTCGCATCGGAATCCTCATCCTTCTCATCGACGCAGCTTTCGAGGTCTTCAACGACAACGCTCTGATCCAATAACCGCGAGACCTCAAGATCCCACTGCTCATACGAAGCGATAGGTTGAACAGGGTCCTTCGTCTCTTTCTTCTTTCTTGCTGCCGCTCTTTCGTGCGGAGGCACAGTTCGTTCCGACACCGGTATGAATGTCTTCGGTTCTGCACTCCACTCAAAACCCTCCTCTCCTTCTGCTTTTCCCGCCCAAAGAACGTCGTCAGTGACCCCTGGAAACTGACACCGCAGCTGCTTTTTGCTCACCTTCGTGTGCCACTTCTTTGAGCTCTGCGACGTTCTCGAAGCCTGCGAGGCGGCGGAGTCGTAGCCCTCGGATGCTTTGTCGGCGTCGGGCAGTGGTGCTTGCTGCGTGGCCTGCTGCTGACGTTTCGGTCCTTTGTCGTGTTCCTGGACTCGAGCCATGAGCCCCAGGATGCGCCGTGAATAAAGTAAAACAAGAAAGCTGGTTAGACTGACGCAAAGGGCGACGTGTACGATCCAAACAGCAGCAGTGGCATAGCACACCCGTCGTGAACATCATGGCCAAGAGATTGCCGGCGTAAGGCGCATGTATCCATTGAAAAACATTTCTTTTGGGAACCCCACCGATCACCACAAGCACGCACTAAGCTGAACTTCACAAGCACACAAAAGGTCGAAAGACACCAATCTGTACGTCCATTCGGGATCGTCGGAAACACAAAAAACGCGCAAAGGACGGTGCTACGGCATGATCGGCAACCGCTGCTAAACGTGCATGCTAATCCATGTGGTTCATGTACTATGACGTGGTGTCGGCATTGAGAGACCATGGCACCATAAAGTCCAAAGAAATCATGGTAAAGAAAGAAAGCTTAAAATACCGCCACCAACAAGGCATGAAAAGAAGCTGAAAGTAAGCATTGTTGTCGACAACGAAAAGCAAAAAAGAATAAACCAAAACTACGCAGTTCTTCTTGTGTGTCTGCCCCACGGTAGAGTCCAGCCTCACGCGTTTTGGTCGTAGCACACCCGCTTTCACGTGAGTCTCGGGCACACGGCTCCAGCTCAGCTTCTGAGGCTGTACTCCACCCTGGACCTATGCAACACAGAATCCCCTCCAGGGGGCGTTTCTTTGTTCCTCGCGCGAATTTCGGAACCAAAACTGTGCGTTCACAGTGGGAAAAGAGTTCCAGCTGTTGATGCTGCTCCACCGTGAACACGTTGGTCACGGTGGTCTATCATGGACGTCTGCCCAGGCGCGAGAACTGGTTGCAACTGACGGTTTTGTCTTGGCTGGCAACTACTTGCCGTGGTGTGCTCATTTAGCCACACCAAGAAAATTGTCCGTAATTTGAAAGCAGACACAGCATCGGAAAGGCAGCATTGAGCGTTGCAGAGGCTCGGATGGCGACCGGATGCTTCAAGCAGCGACAAAGTTCAGGAGCTCACGGGGACTCCACAGCAAGATGGCACTAATGAGGGCACTGTGTCGAATGCAGTGGGGACGTCGTCGTGTATCGCCCTGCATGCAGCGCTTCGCCTAAGATGAACGCAGAATGGTCTTTTCTTTTTGAGCGCATGCAAAATGCTGCAGACATTAGGTGTCGAGTATGCGTAGCCGTCCGGCCGGTATTTTCTACGGTTATGTGTGAGGGGGAGCCATTGGCAACGATACAGTAAAATAATACGCAACACTTCAAAGCCATGCATCAAATGCTGGTGTCTTCAGCACAGCGCTCAATTCACCCAGACCTTGGCACACAACACGTGACACAAACCCGAGGCACTATAAGGCATCACGCCCCGGACGCGCAAGGCAAGGAACCAAGTGAAAGAACGAGTATGCTGTCCTGACCCATAGTTGCCACCATCGGGGGAAAATGGTGGCACGACCCTAGCCACCTTTTACGACGTGTCGGTAGACACCGAATTGAGGGACTTTCAGGAAATTCGGGCTTAGTATGGTTTCCGGTCAGTACGGGTAAATTTGTCGCATTAGACTAATAGTGTGTTTGTCAGGAATGCCCTGAACAACGCACTGTGCCAACGGTACTTCGTGTGAGAACGGGCACACTGGTCCCTGACTAAGATGAACTGACTAAAATGAAAATGAGAGGAGAGGTTGCAAAAAGTACTGGAAGTGTTGCCTTAAACGAGCTCGCAGGGCCCCGTGTAGTGCGAACCACAACCTCAGTTGGGCTCGTGCGCAGAAAACGGGAGGTCGGGAGAGAAATTGTTGTGATGTGCAACAGCAGCATTGGCGTAGGACGTGACACCCACTCCTTATAACCTCCTACATCCTTGATTTCTCATTTAAGACGCTATGGGCCGTGCGGTTCAACGAAAAGAGAGAGACCTCGCTTTATCAAATTAGCGCACCCCCCCGCCAGGAGGTCCCTGCACTCTTACTCGTCTCTTTCCTTTTCTCTCACTTCTATCAAACTTCTGTATTCACCGTAGTTGCCACCTGTTCGACCAAGGCATGCCACTATCCCTCACCGAGCCCTTTGCGGATCTACGGCTTGGGCTGAAATTTTTAAAGGCATCGAACGGACACCGTCCCAAGACATCAACAGTGTTTACACCCCATACAGCAGTAGTGATTTCCGAGCCTCTTTCCTTTCCAGGAAAGCTTGGGTTGCTTCCTTTTGACACGCACCTTCCCCCCCCCCCCCCAGTGCTGATGCTAAGGCCCCTAAACTCGGCATCGTTGTCAGCCGGACGGCAACGAGGGGTGGGTGGGTACCCCCCCCCCTAAACACCCCCCCCCCCCCCCCCCCCCCCCCCCCCCCCCCCCCCCTTTTTTTTATAATGGATGGAAACGTGGCAAACACACGAGATCATTGACCACTTGTTTCTACGTGTTCTTTCAGCCTGCCCTGGAAGTGACCAGGGAAGATTCGATAATAAGAACTGCAACAGCTCATCTGCCGAATGCAGGGGCCCCGAAAGCAAGCTTGGTTTGCGTCGGAGAGCGTGGTCCACGCATTGGGCGAACTCAAACTGTTAAACTCGTTTTACAAGGCTAGGGGAATAGCGCGAGTTTCGGGTTGCTAGTTGTTGTTCTGCACACCCGTGTATGCATCGTCCCATGAAAAGGTTCACGCAGAATATGATCGTGCTGATTTTATTGCCACAGATTTTCTGCATAAAAATCATGCACAGTCGTGCATGATAAAAGCCTTGTTCGTTATTTGCTCGTCCGATCTCAATCAAGCCCTATCGCCTCAGGGCGCAACGGCTCGGAGACCGCGTCATTTTTCGAAAAAGCAGGGTGTTAGTCTACCCATGCTTAGCTCTCTCCTTTCTCTCTCTCCCTCTCCTCTCCTCCTTGTTCACACAGCCCCGTTCATCCCTTCTCCCCTGTTCCTCTCAACATCAGCCGGGCCCTGCATTTTTTCCCTGCACAACTGTGTAGAAATCAGATGGCTACCAGTCACCGGGCGGTGTACTTTGTGTTCCGAAACTTTACCCTTTGGCTAAATAGATAAATGCAGGCAAAGCCGGCAAAGTGGATTCGTAATTTCGGGAAAAGGCTTACCGCTGAGGCACTTATGTCCCAGAAGTTCTGATGTACGACACAATACACTCGTGTAAGTGTATTGCTCGTGCTGACGACCTGTGGAAACAGGCCACCCGAAAGTTGGACTCGGCTACTTAGCAGTGAGAGAAGTGGCAGTAGTAAGTGGTGCTCTCACCCCCCATCTCTTCATTGTACACCTTCTGATCATTGCTCCGAAGAACGCGGCATGGATGATTTCTGTGGCGTCATGCTCACTAACCTGCCGAGGTTCAAGAAGCGACTCGTCTATCGCAATCGATCCGCTGGCTTCCCCATATCAGGGCTGACGACAATGGCAGGGTGTGCACTGACCATTTCCGCTGTGTCTGGATCAAATGGTGGTGCGGGGGCACTTTCCATGTGTCGACAGCCGCCAGAGGTGCTCGACGATCTCCACATCAGGAAATACAGGCGCCGGGTCTCCACCTCAACAACAGCGGGTGCATCGACTACAAAGTACTAGACGTGTAGGATCGAAGATCTGAGAAGACTAATACTATTCCGATGAGAACTTGCACTTGAACAAGTTTATTACATCGCAAACCCGAGAAAAACACCAGATATTCGCCCCTCGCCTGTACACAGTATCGGTGTCCTTGTTGCATGTTCCATGGTGCGGCCGGTTTCCGACCTCCATACTTGGATGCTCACCAAACACAGATAGAGTGGCGAAGGTTGCCTGGTCAGACTCCAAAACACAACAAAAAAAATGAAATCCACAAACTTAGTCTGAGCGGAAAAAAAGTCCGAAATTTACAGAACCTCCGAAAAGTCCAATTTTTTTTTCGAACACGGTAGGAGGAAGGGGGGGGACCAAAAACAACGAGAACGGAGAGGGCGCGACTGCCTTCTCAGCCCCCGAAGCCGCCTCCTGCGGTGTGTTTTCTCGCGGTTCGTTGCCCAGCGCTGAGCATAGCACTCGAGCGTGGTGCTGGTTAGACATCTCGGGGGGGGCAAGGGCAGCGCACGCGGGCGGCCCTGAGATTTGCGCCCCCCCCGTGCACATTCAGGTGAGCCCGGCACTCCGCACTGCCGCGAGTAGACCGGGGACGGTCTCCCTTCGACCGTGCGGAGAGAGGGGAGTAGGGCGTGGTGCGGGCGTGCAGGTTTACCGGTTGGTTCGTGTGGGCTACAGCACTTTTCCTCCCCCTCCTCGAGTATTTCCTGCAAAGCGGGTGCTTGCTCGGAAGGATCCAATAGGGAGCATCCGGAACAGTCCATTCGCTCGGAAGACAAGAGGGCAAGAAGGACCAAAAAAAGCCGCGCCGCCGACGATGGTCGGCCTCCGGGAGTGCAGCGGGGCGGACGATGGCGCGACGCCGGCGCAGGCGGCGGCTGCCGCGCTGCAGCGTGTGCGCCGGGGGGCGCCGCAGGCGAAGCCTGGAGGAGACAGGCCTCAGGGCTCCTCCGCCGCCGCACGGCCGCTTCACGACAAGCCGTGGAAGACCCAGCCCGCGCCGTCTCCCGACCCCAGTCGATCCCAGGCGAAGCCTGGGGGAGACCGGCTCCAGGGCGCCACCGCCAGGAAGTCCCAGCCCGCGCCGTCCCCCGACCCCAGTCGGCCCCAGGCGCCGCCCTCGCAGCGGCGGAAGCGGCCGTGGGGCCTGGCCGGGGCCTCGGCGTCTCCCGACGGGCGGGCTGGGGACGCCGCGCCGAAGTACGCGCCGGCGAACGACAAGGCGCTGGGCGTCGTGGTCCTCGGCGCGTCGCCGCCGCGGCGGGGCGCTGCGGAAGCCGCGAGGGAGCAGTCCCGGTTCAGCTCCCGGTGCGACGACGAGTTCAGGCAGCTCGCGTACGAGGCCGAGTTCAAGCGCATCTACCAGTCCACCGCCGGCAGCAGAAACACCCGGGGGGCGAGGTCCCGAAGCGTCAGCCCGTACTCGGGGCAACCTCTATCAGAGCACGACACTTCCCACCCAGGCGGCCCCTCCGGTTCTCTCCCGATGCGATCCGAGGGTGCCGATCCCGCACCTCCCAGGCAGCTTCGCGGCTTCGCGCAGCAGCCTGCGGTACCCGCAGGCGCGTTTGCGGCGCGGCAAGCGTCGGGCAGCCGTGTGGACCCGCACCCCGAAGCGCTGGACGCACCCGCCGCATCGTTCGCGGGTGGACGCAGGAACTCTCTCCCGGCGCGGCACACGGCACAGCAGCAGCGGCAGGCGTCGCGGGCGGCAAGCGGTCGCTTAGACGCCCCTTCGAGCAGCCCGCCGCGCCTCGGGCTGCTGGAAGCAGCCCCTGCCGCACCCCCCGCCGCTTCGTTCGCGGGGGAGCGCAGGAACTCTCTCCCGGCGCGGCGCACGGCGCAGCAGCAGCGGCAGGCGTCGCGAGCGTCCAGCGGTCGTTTAGACGCCCCTTCGAGCAGCCCGGCGCGCTTCGAAAGACTGGAGGCAGCCCCCGCCACGCCGCCCGCCGCTTCGTTCACGATCGGACGCCGGAGCTCCCTCCCGACGCGGCACACGGCGCAGCAGCAGCGGCAGGTGTCTCGTGCGTCGAGCGGCAGGTTAGACGCGCCATCAAGCAGCCCGACGCTGCCGAGGCAGCTGGACCGCTTCGAGGAGGTCGAAGCCGCGTGCGCGTCCCCGGGGGCCGGCGGCAGGACTCCGGTCGGGGAGTGGCGCCCGCTCGGTCGGAAGCCGGCGCCCCATTTGCGCGGCGCGCACGACGTTGTCGCTGTCGCGTTGCCGCACACTCCATTTATACCGGGCACGGCCGGGCTCAGCACCGGTCGCGCCGCGTCCCACGCGGCGCCGGCGCCTTCGGCACCCGGGAATCAGCGGTGGGACGTGATACCGACGTCGCAAACCGCGAAGAGCTTTGCGGCTGACGGCGGAGATGGAGACGTCGGTCCCATCCCCGGGGAAGGGGAGGCGCAGGTGGTGGCGGCGCGGGTGGTGCTACCGTCGGAGGCGGAGACGGGGAGCGGGAGTCTTTGCGAAGACGCGAGGCTGGCGCGGAAGGTGAGCTTCTCGGCCGGCGACGACGACGTGCGGTCGGACGCGTCGGAGGCGACGGAGCGGCCGCACCTGGCGCTGCCGACGGAGGCCCTTGAGGCGTTCATGCACCGCTGCGACGACCAGCAGCGGGCCCTGCAGCAAGCCGCGGACGACGCGAAGCGGAGGTCGTCGGCAGCCGCCCTCGAGCTCACCCCCACCTCCACACCTGCCCCCGCCCCCCCGGTCGAACGAGCCGGTCCGCCCGGAACCCAAGCCCCGGAAGGGCAGGACCTCCGACAGGTCGACTCTTCGGCCGCGGATCTCCCGTTGCGGGGGCAAGCTTCAACTGCGGGTCTCCCGTTGCGGGGGCGAGCTTCGACTACGGATCTCCCGTTGCAGGGGCGAGCTTCAACTGCGGGTTTCCCGTTGCGGGGGCAAGCATCAACTGCGGATCTGGGGCAAGCTTCAAGTGGGAGTTTTCCGTTGCAGGGGCAAGATTCAACTGTGGATTTCGCGTTGCGGGGGCAAGCTTCAACTGCAGATCTCCCGTCGCAGAGGCCAGCATCACCTGAGGATCTCCCGTTGCACGGGCAAGCTTCAAATGCAAATCTCCCGTCGCAAGGGGGGCAAGCACCTTCAACCACGGCTCCGCTGCGGGGGCAAGCTTCAAACGCGGACCTCCGTGCGACCGTGCCGGTCGCGTTGCAGCGAACCACGTCCACCGCGTCTGCCCCTGCGGCGTCTCGGGAGCAGGCGTTGGTTCTGCCGAACCGCGGCCGTGCGTCTTCGGTGCAGGTCCTGCACTCGGCCGCGGCCGAGGCTATTGATGATGACGTGTTGTCGGTCGTCGACGCGTTCAAAAAACGCACCGAAGCCATCCGCCGGAACAAGCAGCTCGCTCGCGCGTCATCCGTCCGCGACCTGCAGGAGGCCGAAGACCGGATCCGGAGCGACTGCCGGGCGCCTTGGACGGCGCGCACTGCCCTCGAAATGCTGGCCTTCTCCTCCTCCCCCTTGCGCGACGCCTCGGCCTCCCCGCACCGCCACCGCGACTGGCCGAGCCCCTTAGGACCTTGCTCGGCACCTCCTACCCAAGACGAGCCGACCCCGCGTGTCCTCCACCCCTGCAGCCACCGCCACTCGCCGCCGCGCCAGCCGGGGACACCGGAGGGCTCCGCCGGGAGCGAGGTCGCCGCCCCGGTTTTGGTCGAAAAACGGGCGTCGTTCGAGCTGCTGCCAGCCGCCGGCGGCGCCGCGAAGCCAGCCAGCAAGCCCGCCGCGCAGGTTAGGAAGCGCGCGAGGTCGGAGGCCGCCGCCGCGGCGGTCGTCTCGCCCGAGAAGCCCGGGAAGCGGGCGGCGGCGGCTGCGCGGAGGCTGGCAGAGGTAACTTTTTTGTCTTCTTTGGGGCTCGGGGCTTTTCTGTTTCGACGTGGGAGGCTTTGGATCGACAACATAAATGACACCTCGACCACAATATATTGTCCACAAGAAACACCTACGCATGTAGCAAAAGTACACTTCTTTTAGTATCATCATCAATCTTGCGGCTTGCCCTTGCGTGCAGGCTGAAGACGTAGGCAGCGTGTTTTGGTGGTTGATCAGAATCTCTTACCTGAAAATGAAACAAGGTGTGTACGGGTGTTGAATTGCGGGTGATGACCTTCCCGAAACGGCTTGTAAGATGCAAAGCGGAGGCTGGTCTGGCAGATTTGTGCCATGTTTCGGAAGTTCGTCAGAGGGTTTGGAGGCAGCTAGCCATGGGTGAGCACTGGTGTAACAGCGCGGTGGAAGACGTAATGGAGACAGTGGTGAAAGAGGTGTTTGAGACACCCCAGACACGGGGGAAACGGCACGCACACACAAAACGGAGCGCCTGTCTTTTCTTTTGAAAATATGATGATACTGCGGTGAATAGTTGACTAGACCTCCTGAGTTTGTTCCTTCGCGAAGAAAGCGAATAATCAAAGCTTCTTTTTCAAACTGTATTGTCGAGAGCTGCGAGTCAGCAGTTCTTGTTCGGGACAGCAAGGAAGCGCCACACTGAAGATCACCGGCTCAGTTTACAGGTCCATGCTCCACATGGGGATCCCTAGCACATGACATATCAAGTGAAAAGAAAAGTCTGAAGAGCCCAGTTTGGCCTGTTGAAACGAAGTATTGAGCCGGTCGAACCCCCCCGTTTGGCTGCCTTATTGCAGAGTACCAACCAGGTGCGATGGACAGCGACAGGCAATTCTATGCAGGAGATATACAAGCTTATTGGATGGAGACATACCCGACACAGTCCAAGTCCCCTTCTCACTGTTTATCCCCACCGCCACAACAGTCGGGGTTGCTACGAACCGCCGCCTGATAAACCACTCACACCGCTGTCCTGTCTGCAGACACTCAGGTTCCGTGCTGATGATGGTCCGCCTTTGGGTTTGCGGGTTTGCGGGTTATGTGTTCGTGGCTTAAGGACCGAAGCACGGCACAGACCGGACCAGTTCGGTGTTGGGCACATAATATTATCCATTCCAAGCACATTCTTGCAATCCACCGCCACAACAGTGGGTCGAAATGAAGGTAGCACTCACTACCAGACCAGCGGAGACCACCGCTAAAAGATTTCTTCGTCGTATAACATTGCGTGATCTTAGAAGCTTAATATATCCGACGCATGCAAAACACTTGTACAAGATTAGTAACCCCGTCGCTATCCCGAAACCATCGTAGCTTCACCCCTCCCTTATCCCTCAAGACCAGCACCAATAGCAACGACCACCGCCACAACAGGAGGTCGACCCTTCGAAGCCTCTCCCCGCGCACAAAGATCCGCGGGCGTGGCGGACCGGCTCGTCGCTGTCGTTGGGCGGCGGCGCGAAAAGGCGCGAGAAGGCCGCTGCGCCAGTGGCTGCGAAGGTGGAGAGCCCGCCGCCCGCGGAGAGCAGCAGGGGCGGCACGCCGCAGCCCCAGGTGACCCCCGATTTGCGACCGACCCCGCAGCCGGACGCCGCTTCGACGGAGGGCACCGCGTCCCGCAGCACCCCGAGCCAAGGCGAAGGCGACCGGCGGGACGCGAAGGAAAGCGCCGCCGTGGAGCGGGTCACCGCCGAAGCCGTCGCCCTGCTGCTCGACTCGCTTGCCGGCCGCAACGGCGCCGCCGCCGCCGCCGGCGCGATCCCGAGCCGCGACCGGCGCGTGCTCGCCGAGTTCGTCGCGTCGGTGCCCATGCTGCAGCAGCCGGCCGCCCGTGGGCAGTTCGTCGCCCTCTTCTCCCTCTTGGATGGCGGCGGCGCCGCCGCGCCGTCTTCCCCCGCCTCCTCCCGCAGCCCCCGCTCGACGCCCCCCAGACGCGCGTCCCCCAGGGCGCCGACGCCCGCACAGCGGCGCACGCAGCACCGCGAGTCTCTCGAGCCCCAACAGCAAGAGCACACGCGCCGCGACGACCCGGACCGCGGTGAGACCCAGCGGCAAGGCCCGCCGCCTGCCGCCGCCCGGAAGCTTCAAAAGCGAGCCCAGGCAGACGACTCGCCGCCGGGGCAGCAGCCGCAGACACCCACACAGCGGACGCAGCGCTACTCCGAGTCTCTCGAGCCCCAAGTACAGCAACAGCGTCGCAACGACCCGAACCGCGGTGAGACCCAGCAGCAAGGCTCGCCCCTTGCTGCCGCCCGGAAGCTTCAAAGGCGAGTCCAGGCAGACGACTCGCCGCCGGGGCAGCAGCCGCAGACACCCACACAGCGGACGCAGCGCTACTCCGAGTCTCTCGAGCCCCAAGTACAGCAACAGCGTCGCAACGACCCGAACCGCGGTGAGACCCAGCAGCAAGGCTCGCCCCTTGCTGCCGCCCGGAAGCTTCAAAGGCGAGTCCAGGCAGACGACTCGCCGCCGGGGCAGCAGCCGCAGACACCCACACAGCGGACGCAGCGCTACTCCGAGTCTCTCGAGCCCCAAGTACAGCAACAGCGTCGCAACGACCCGAACCGCGGTGAGACCCAGCAGCAAGGCTCGCCCCTTGCTGCCGCCCGGAAGCTTCAAAGGCGAGTCCAGGCAGACGACTCGCCGCCGGGGCAGCAGCCGCAGACACCCACACAGCGGACGCAGCGCTACTCCGAGTCTCTCGAGCCCCAAGTACAGCAACAGCGTCGCAACGACCCGAACCGCGGTGAGACCCAGCAGCAAGGCTCGCCCCTTGCTGCCGCCCGGAAGCTTCAAAGGCGAGTCCAGGCAGACGACTCGCCGCCGGGGCAGCAGCCGCAGACACCCACACAGCGGACGCAGCGCTACTCCGAGTCTCTCGAGCCCCAAGTACAGCAACAGCGTCGCAACGACCCGAACCGCGGTGAGACCCAGCAGCAAGGCTCGCCCCTTGCTGCCGCCCGGAAGCTTCAAAAGCGAGTCCAGGCAGTCGACTCGCCGCCGGGGCCGCAGCAGCAGCAGCAGCAGCAGCAGCAGCAGCAGAGTCCCAACCGGCATCAACCGCCTCGGAAACCCGGATCGCCCAGCTCCGATCGGCAGGGCCGCGCGTGGTCTGCAGCCCGGGGCGAGCGAGGAGGTGGTAGCGGCAGCCGGAGCCAGTCCCCGCGGCCGGCCGTCTCGTTCGACGTTCCAGCGCACCAGCAGCAGTCGCCCGCCCGCGACGACCAAAGCGACGGCGACGAAGTGGCCGAGGCCGTCGAGGTGCTGATGGAGTCGATCGCCGCGTGCGGCGGCCGTCTGTCTTCGACAGACCGCGAGTGCTTCCTCGCGTTCGTCTCGTCGACGCCCGCCCTGTGCACCCCGTCCGCCGGTGTCAAGTACGGGAAGCTGTTCGCAGCCCTCGGCATCGCCCCGCCCTCGCAGCACGCCAAACCCACGGCGCAATCTCCGGGTGCTGCGCAGCCGGTTGACACGTCGAGTACGTGGTCCGACGTGCTTGAAGCCGCGTCGCTAACCGACGGCTGCCCCACGGCGGAATGGCCGCCGAAGGGGGCGAGCCGGAGTGGGGGCAGCGGGCGGAGCGCGCGGTTCGAGGAGCAGATGCGCAGCGTGCTGCAGGAGATCGACCAGCTGACTGACGAGTGGCAGCGGGGCGGCAGCGCGAGCCCGGCGGCGGCAGCGGAGCAGGCCCGGTCGGTGCAGCGCTCGGCCAGCGGCTCGCGCGGGTCGTCGGAGGGGGGCAGGCGGGGGCTGTCGCAGCCGCCCGCTGACGCGGCGCCGACGCCCCTCAAGGAGCTGAGCCACTCCGCCAGCCCCAGCCGTGGTGGAGGCCCCGCGGCGCCCGACCCGATGCTCGTCGCGGCGGCGTTGACGCTGCATATCGCGTACCACATGCCGTCCCCCGCCCAGCTGAGATCGCCTATCAGCTCGAGCCGCTCCCCGTCCATCCGCCGGCCGCCGCCGCCTCCCTATGACGTTTCTCGGCGCAGCGCCTCTGCTTTCAGCCCGTTTGCTTACTAGCAGCCCGTTTGCTTACTTGCTAACGGGGCGAATGAAACATATATGATGTCCAGTACGCATGCACACAGTACCGCATCTACCTGAGAATGCCAGTACGCTACGTCACGACCTCCTGTGTATGTCTTGTGCTTGAGGACAGGGTTGCTGCATGAGCTGCTAGCCACCTGCAGTGGCACTTATGCAAGGACCTCGCTGCGTATGGTAGCTCTACGGGTAGGTATACCATACCGGAGTACAGCTGCTCTACGCGTATGCACATGTCCCATAGCCTGTCGAACCTCGTCCGCTCTGCGGGCTCGTGGCAAGCGCCAACCCCCACGCACGTCGCCCCTTGATGCTTTGGTTTGAGAAATTGGTAGCCTACTTGGTTGCAGTACGTGGGGCTTGCCTCCGTGTGCGCAGGCTTTCCCTGCCGAATGGAATCAACCGCTTTCGGATGGCCTGACACACTCGTTGGGGAAAAATAGATAAAAAAGTAGTCGATCATCCGTCACACACGAATAGAACGAAGCGCCCTCCCTCCCCTGTGAAGAGTTATCGTCGTCTCGTCCCTCAGTGGAACGACGTCAACTGTATAGATTCAAAAAAGAAGAGTGCCCGTGACGATCTTTTGTTCAATACTGCAACACTGCAGCGCCCTGTTGTTGCTGGTAACGCATGTTGTATACACTCATTGTTCTTTTCTTGTGTTAACAATGCATTGTTGGTACTAAGAATTTGTAGTTGGCAGCGTACTTACCTAAGCAGGTGAGTTCCGCTAGTGCGCACAAACAAAAGAAGCGCCATACTAATTTTTGTATAAGCACCTGCTTTGTAGGAAATTCTCGAGGAGACTGCCAGCTGCAAAAGATCAAGGAGGTACATGTGCTGTAGCCACACGAAACACAGGTGAATCTGGGTTCAGTGGAAGGCGTCAGCGTTCAACAAAAATCTCGCCTCCTTCGAAATGAGCACGAGGCAGTCCCTCGAGTATTTCGTTCCTTAGTAGTTCTAATGCGCTGCAGGGAACATGTCCGGAACAGCGGTTTGCATACCGAATCTTAAAGCGAAGCCAACGAAAAACATGAGAGCTGAAGCACACGTGATCAATAGTCTTTATCGTATCATTCTCTAGCCGTTCTTGACCAGTTTTTGTTGGTCATCCGTTAGTTTGTTTGTCGGTGCGAACCCTAATGCTCTGGAAGTGTTTCATTTTGTTGCGCCGACTGAGCGTTCATCGCGGCATCTCTGTCACGGCATTTTCCGTCTTCCATTTTCTTCATTTTTTGCTAGAATCGCTGCCTCCGGTCTCTGTGTACGCTTTCTTCCCGCTTCCTCTGCACGCACTGTTTTTGCGCCAACCAATTTCTGCTTCCTGTCTTTGTCCCAGAACGATGGCAGGTTTAACCAGAACACATATGTAGGTTGAATCGCAAAATAAGAGCTCGTCACTCGCACAACCGCGGCTGATACAAAACTAATGATGATGATGATGGGAAGCGAGAGTTGTTTTTGTTGAACGCAGTGCCTGATTGTTTTTACGTAAAGCTGCATTCAGGACGCAAGTGAAAACGCCACGGTTTGCGGCTCATTTCCTCCAACATTTCGTGTTTGGTAGCAAACAGCACTGATCGACCGGGCATAACTCTTGGACGCCGACCCAGCGCAAACCTATTGCACCGCTTATCGGGGAACAAACGAAGTTAGGTACGGTGCAGCAGCATAGCGGCCTGCCGGCCTCTGCCAGCGCTGCTGGTAGAGCGCGCACGAGCCCTGCCTTCGCAGTGTCGCCACCGTGTCGCAAGTCTCGAGCCGGGTGCTAGATGGAGAAGCTGACAGCCGCCCACGCTCTATCCGTCCCCCGAAGGATCCCGCCCCACCCAGTTCACAGGTCCCAGAAGCCGTGTGTCGGAAAACAAAGCCGACTCGTGAAAGCAATACGTGTGAGCTATACTCTTCTTTAACGTTACACAGCACGCAGCACAGTGTTGTTTTGAAGGGCTGGAATTTCTTCGGGATCACACGTTTTGCAGGTTTCGCGTATCCCAAAGGGAGAAAAAGGAACCGACAAGATGATGCGCAGAACGATCGCAAGCAACATGAGGGCCGTCGTCGGCGTGAAGCAGTGCATTGACTACAACATCAAGGTGAAGGTGAAAGACGGCAAGGTCGTCAAGGACGTGAAGCACAGCATGAACCCCTTCGACGAGATCGCGATGGAGGCAGCCGTGCAGCTGAAGGAGAAGGGCATCGTCAAGGAGATCATCGCCGTCACGATCGGCCCGAAGAAGGCGGAAGCTGACGTTCTCAGGCCGGCGATGGCGACCGGAGCGGACAAGTCGGTGCACGTGCTGTGCGAGGCGGACGAGGCCGACAAGCTCGAAACCCTCCAGGTGGCCAAGATCTTCGCGAAGCTGCACGAGGAGCTAAAGGGTGACATCTACTTCATGGGCAAGCAAGCCATCGATGACGACCAGTCGCACGTCCCGCAGATGCTCACCGCGCTCCTCGGCTGCTCGCAGGGAACCTTCCTGTCAGACATCACGGTGTCCGACGACAAGACTTCCATCGAAATCTCGAGAGAAGTCGACGACGGCCACGAGACCCTCAAGCTCAAGCTGCCAGCCGTCGTCTCGTGCGACCTGCGTCTCAACACACCGCGTTTCCCGACACTGCCCAACATCATGAAGGCGAAGAAGAAGCCGGTCGACACCAAGAAGCTCGCCGACATGGGCGTCGACCTGGCCTCCCGCATCCAGGTCCTCGAGGTCTCGCAACCGGAAGAGCGCAAGGGAGGCGGCAGAGTATGCTTTTTTTTCAACAAACCCACGCATTAATTTGCGTTACGATGGGTCAGTTGGTCCTGGCTTTTTTGGAAGATGAAGATATCCGACGAATACCTGACACTTGTACAAGGGTGGGTGGGCAAGCGAGGGGTGAAGTTACGATGTTTTCGGGATAGCGACGGGTTATTTAACCTTGTACAAGTGTCAGCCCCGTCGCTATCCCGAAAACATCGCAACTTCACCCCTCGCTTGCCCACCCACCCTTGTACAAGTGTTAGCCCCGTCACTGTCCCGAAAACATCGTAACTTCACCCCTCGTTTGCCCACCCACCCTTGTACAAGTGTCAGCCCCGTCACTATCCCGAAAACATCGCAACTTCACCCCTCGCTTGCCCACCCACCCTTGCCCCCCTTTTCTGAAGCCGTGTCCTGAGACGATTGCGACAAACACACCGAATCACTGCCTGACCTTGCTACTTTCGTTTTTTGCATCATCCGCGACGGTAAAGACGAAGCAGCAGACGGAGCCAGGACACGCAGTAGGAGGAGCATGTATTAGGTTCCTCTAGGATTGTTGGTACTAATACATGCAACTTACCAAAGCAGGTGAGTAGCCCTAGTAGCACAGCTGAAAGTACGCTGATCCAGCAAAAAATAGTTGACTAGCCCCTATCCATTCAGTTTGCGTCGTAGAAACTGTAGTATTACTGTAGCCTAGAAAAAGCGAACTAATAGAAGCGCAAAAGTCAAAAGCTGCGGCGCAGCCACTCCTCCGGCTCGTCTCTCTCTCGTGCTAGGTCTGCTGATGTCACGGTTCCTTGTTGACAAGCTGCGGCTACCGGCAGGAGCTCGAAAAGCGATGCTGGGACCGCCGGAAGGAGAGGCAACGCGGATTACGGGAAGCTGCATGCCCGGTTGGGCGGCGCGCCTTAAACACGGCGCAGAAAACGGCGTTTCCTGCGCGCGTCGTACGAAATATGGCTAACACGAGAACCGTCAACCGGAGACTTTAAAATACCGACCTTCTAAGCCACAAATAACGCTAGAAAAGCGTGTTTTATTCGCTTGCGATGCACACAGACAGGTGCCGCGGCTCCGTAATTCGTGTTCTCAAGCAGGGGGGCGACTTTGCTATGTCTCGAGTCGAGCACACCCTTGGTGTGATCAATGCCAAAAAGCTGTTGGTTACCAGCCGCAGTTGAGCGGCGTTTTAAAACGCTGTCAGCGCTGCGCACTTCGCTCGCGCGGGGTGGCTGCCGTTGTCGCTGATGGCAGCGGCAACTTGGCGTCATACTCTTGCAGTTTTTTGAGCAGGGTGGGTGTTGTGCTTGAAGTACCAACTCACTGATGCCGCGTTTCTTTGCCGAAGCAAGAAGCGCCGCGTTCGTACCTCCTGCATCGCACCCTTGAATGCGGGAGACCAAGTGCTTCTTGTTCAACCTCCGTGACGCGGTGAGGCGGCGAGCGTCAGCTTGCTCGATGAGGAGCTTCTTCTTCGACACCGTGTTTACAACCCAACTGCTGGGCCTTGGGTCCTCGCTGTGCTGCCGGTCAGCACGTAAATGAAACAGCAGTCACTGTTTCAGGTTTTCTGCAGCGCGTAAGCTTTCGGGATATAACCTTGAAATTGCGCTCAACAGTTCCGTGGTCGCTCGCTCTGCGAGCGAGCAAATACAAACTCGCTGAGCTCCGGTTTCTGTAGTAGGTGGCGCCGTCAGGTTCTCTTCATGCGGTGGCGCTGCCGGTTCCCCGTCGTGCGCCTTAACTTCCACATCCCCCTCCGAAACAGCTGGCTGCAGATCATCACGGGCTATGCAGAAGCGTAGGATCCCGGAACCGGTTCTTTTCGCGACCCGCTCCCTGTAGAGCGTGTACTTCTCCTGCAGTGTCTTCGCGCCGTTCCACCTTACTCGCGAAAGCATTCGCCCGGTCGTTCCCGAATTCCCGCACACACCTTAATGTTCCCCCGTTTAAATTGCTGGGACCTGCGCATGACATTAGAATTTTTGTGGTGGCGCCTCGGCCTCGGCATGCGGCGCCTCGGCCTCGGCATGCGGCGCCTCGGCCTCGGCATGCGGCGCCTCGGCCGGCGGCTTGGCCTGTGTTGTGACACCTTGTTTGGAAATTGCCCTAAGCTGTCAGTCTGCATAGGCTCCTCGGGTTATTCGACTTTTTCAGCATTGTCGGCGCTTGCTGGGACCTGCGCATTACATCAGAATTTTTGTAGCTCGTGAGAAAACTTGTGACACCTTGTTTGGAAATTGCCCAAAGCTGCCTGTCTGCATAGGCTTCTAGGTTTATTCGAGTTTTTCAGCATTGTCGGCGCTTGCTGGGACCTGCGCATTGCATCAGAATTTTTGTAGCTCGTGAGAAAACTTGTGACACCTTGTTTGGAAATTGCCCAAAGCTGCCTGTCTGCATAGGCTTCTAGGTTTATTCGAGTTTTTCAGCATTGTCGGCGCTTGCTGGGACCTGCGCATGACATCAGAATTTTTGTAGCTCGTGAGAAAACTTGTGACACCTTGTTTGGAAATTGCCCACAGCTGCCTGCCTGCATAGGCTCACGTCCTGCGTTTGGTCGTCTTAGTTTTTGGCTTGCCCCCCCGGTGGGCTTGACAGCGGCGGCCTTGGTGGAGGGCTTCGCGGCGGCGGCATTGCCCTTCCCCTGGTCTCGCCCACTGGGCGGCCCATGCCCCCCCTTTTTTTTGGGGGTTTGAATCCTTGTGATTGGCCCCCACTGCCCCACTGAAGTGACATAATATTATACTGCCCAGCCTCAGGCTGGACTCTGGCGAGACTCTGCCAGGATACAAAGTATGCTCTATGGGCCTGAAAAGAAGCAATTTCTTGATTTACCGATAACCGATAACCAATAACCTGCCAGGAAAAACAGTTTACGTGAAACAAAAAACCGATAAACGAACAAGTAGTAGTCATCACTCCATCACAAACAACACAACGGAGTAAATGGTGGCACAAAGAACCACTGTACGCTTGCCCGTTAGAGACCGTCTTGCCTCGTCTTGCCCGGGCTTCGTTCCGCCCTACAGAACAGAACAGAACTGCCAAAATGCATACGGGTGGCAGAGTTATCGGGCGTCGGCCTTCAGGCCGGTAGGCCCGGGTTCGAACCCCGCCCATCACACTTTTTCCGTCGAAGATTGTTTTCGAGGGTTGTTGCGTTTCGGGGTCCCATGTGCCCGAAATTTGCGTTTTTTTGCGGAGTTTCTCAGTGTCTCGCGGTATTTGGGTCACCACGGGAAACGGAGTCGGGGGGGGTCCGGGGGGGACTACCCCCGGGTACTTGCTACCACACGCCGATCTCAGCATCACCAGAACTTTGCTTCGCCCGAACTTTGCTTTGCTTCACCAGAACTTAGCTTCGCCCGAACTCAGCTGCGCCCGAACTTTGGTTCACTGGAACTTAGCTTCACCCGAACTTTGCTTCGCCCGAACTTTGCTTTGCTTCACCAGAACTTAGCTTCGCCCGAACTCAGCTGCGCCCGAACTTTGGTTCACTGGAACTTAGCTTCACCCGAACTTTGCTTGGAACTTAGCTTCACCCGAACTTTGCTTCGCCCGAACTTTGCTTTGCTTCACCAGAACTTAGCTTCGCCCGAACTCAGCTGCGCCCGAACTTTGGTTCACTGGAACTTAGCTTCACCCGAACTTTGCTTCGCCCGAACTTTGGTTCACCAGAAATTTGCATCACCCACACTTAGCTGCGCCCGAACTTTACTTTTCCCGAACTTTAACAGCTGCCTCCAGTCTCGCCCCGCCCCGGCCTTTAGCCGAGCGCACGTACTTGCTACTAGAACTAGCGATGGAATTGGCCACAGAAAGAAAGGTCCACTCGGTAAACGCCACACTCGGGTTTCAAACCCTTCCATTAGCGAGTGCAATCCTTCGCTACTATCCGTCGCTCAATTAGAAACAGTCATCATTCCCTCCCTCTCACAATTCTCCACCGAAGAATGACAATCTCTTTGATCGAGGGTCACCCGGATATTCAGAGCCCCAGCAGTTTCCAGCGAGCCTTTCACTTTAAGCAAACACAACGCAGGTCGCCGACGTTGACGAGCTGATCAACAAGCTGAAGAACGAAGTGAAGGCGATCTGATCGGGCCGGGTAAGCAGAGGGCCGGTCGCTCACCTTCTTGGCGTTTCTGGGACGCAGCCGCGCGGTTGGTGCATGGCACCTCAGATACCACCTCCTCTTACTAACTACTGGCATATGAGGCGGCCAAGGGAGCGAAGGGGGAACCCCGCGCGAGCTGTGCTTTTCCGCCAGATGAACCGATGGTTCCGCCCCGACACCCGTGTCGCCTGGCCCGACGGGCTTCCTCGCGAAACGCCAAAGCATCCCAGGCTTCTCCGGATTGATACTCCGAAAACACCAGGTTACCCTAGCTTAAAGCTTGGAACATAACTGGGGATAGGGACTCGCACTGAAGAAAAAAGGAAAGGCAACACGCGATTCAATGGTGGTGAACATGAGTAGGCAGTGACACGCCACACTCTCCAATCCCCATTGCTGGCTACCCCCACAGGGTGCTCTTATTCATATGGGATACCGCTTTCTTTAAGCAGTCGTTTCTCTTTTTTTTTTGTTTCTATCTCTCTCTCTCTCCCCGGGTCCTGTCTTCCCCTGCAGGTGGCAATAACTTTGCTTGAATTTCTTTTTGCTCTCCCTCTGTTTCTCTTTTTTGTCTTCGTCGACCTTGGTCCCTTTTTGCCGCTCGGGAAAGGCGAAAAGGACTTCGGTCATGGGGCGCCAGGGCTTGATCTGAGAGCTCGCATTTGCTTACTTTTTCTTTTTTCTTTTTTGCCCGAAGCTTTGGAATAGCAACGGGCTTTGTGGGAAACGCTCGAGAAGGGAGAAAAGATGCTGTGTAGAATGCCACAAACAAGCGCAGGTTGAAACTGGGTTGTAGCACTGGCCATGATGCTACCCGCGGCCGGCTCTCCCGACTTGAACAAGCAGAATTGTCAAGGACTACAGAACCTGGTATGTCGCAACCAAGCTTGAACGTGCTGGATTGTCGACCAGTACCGGAGATTGTCTTCGACTCGGGTGCAAGCGCCCAGCGAAAATGACCAGATTTTGTTTCTGGATTGTTTCAGTGTTCCGTACCGGGCTAACTTTCGTTGCTCAATATTGCCACCAGCACGCCAAAGAGTCCTCGGCCTGCAAACTGTGCACGAAGTAGTTTACCGTCGGCGTCGGCACCTGTGTTCTCGTCCTCCAGTGATCTCTTTTTTTGTATAAGCACCTGCTTTGTAGGAAATGCTTGATGAGACTGCCAGTTGCGATAGATCAAAGGAGGTAAATGTGCTGTAGCCCACACGAAACACAGGTGAATCTGGGTTTAGTGGCGGGCGTAAGCGTTCAACAACACGCAGCAGCAATAGAAGGAGTTTGCGAGAAGAAAAGACGCGCAAACGGAGAACCGTCGAAAAACCCCCACGGGTTCCGTATCTTAAAAAATGAACTCCCGGAGACTTCAGTCATGGAGTCCAAAGCACAATCTAAAAAGAACCTTCCTCTCCCCGCGTTTCTCCGCCAAAACGACATGCTGCCGCAGCACGCATTTTCCCCTTTTATTTGAGGCCTCCCCCCCCCCCGTTCGGTCTGCCTGCTGACTTTGGTGCTTTCGCCACCTCCGGGCGACGGAGCGGGCTGCCGTGCAGAGGTCTCGATGCAGCTGCTCGGCGCCTCCTCCTCTGTCGTTTTCTTCTTCTTTCCCCCGCCACCCCCCTTGTTTTAAGGCTCTCTTCTCCTCCAGTCGTTTTCTCTTGTAGAAGCACCCGCGAGGTAGCCTCCGGGCGGCGGGGTCGCACCTGTGATGCCACGCGCATTCTGTTTTCACCGTGGTCCGGGATCCTGGTGAATTCCCTGTACTCCCTGATATTTGTGCCTGGACTGACAGGTGGATTCAAGCTGATCACACACACATAAAAAAACTCCCAGAATGTTGAGGTGAGGGGGGCGCAGAAAAAGAGTCACAAGAACAGCATATAGTATAGTATTCTTCTCATGTAGCCTCCGGGCGGCGGGGTTCGCTGGCCGAAAGGCGGCCATCCACCGGCCGCAGGGGGAGTGTCAACTTGCACTCGACGTACACCGCGAGCAGCCGGCAGCAGTCCACCCACGCCGCTGAAAACGCGGATCCGAAGACCGCCGAAGCGCTGCCGTTCGAAGGCGAGCTCACCGTCCACGTCCTCGAAGCGGAGAAGCCTCACCTCCCCGACGAAACTAGACGTCGGCGAGACTCTCTCCCTCCGGCCTTTTGGAAATAATCCGTATTTTCACCGTGGTCCGGGCTCCTGGTGAATTCCCTGAACTCCCTGATAGTTTTGCCTGGACCAGGTGGATTCAGGCTGAGCACACACACACACATACAAATATCCTGTTGAGGTGAGGGGGGCGCAGAAAAAGAGTCACAAGAACAGCATATAGTATAGTATTCTTCTCATGACGAGCGAGGTAGCCTCCGGGCGGCCGGGTTCGCTGGCCGAAAGGCGGCCATCCACCGGCCGCAGGGGGAGTGTCAACTTGCACTCGACGTACACCGCGAGCAGCCGGCAGCAGTCCACCCACGCCGCTGAAAACGCGGATCCGAAGACCGCCGAAGCGCCGCCGTTCGAAGGCGAGCTCATCGTCCACGTCCTCGAAGCGGAGAAGCTTCACCTCCCCGACGAAAATAGACGTCGGCGAGACTCTCTCCCTCCGGCCTTTTGGAAATAATCCGCGCACCTGTGACGCATATTCTGTTTTCACCGTGGTCCGGGCTCCTGGTGAATTCCCTGAACTCCCTGATAGTTTTGCCTGGACCAGGTGGATTCAGGCTGAGCACACACACACACATACAAATATCCCAGAAAGTTGAGGTGAGGGGGGCCCAGATAAAGAGGTCACAAGAACATAGTATTCTTCTCATGACGAGCGAGGTAGCCTCCGGGCGGCGGGGTTCGCTGGCCGAAAGGCGGCCATCCACCGGCCGCAGGGGGAGTGTCAACTTGCACTCGACGTACACCGCGAGCAGCCGGCAGCAGTCCATCCACGCCGCTGAAAACGCGGACCCGAAGACCGCCGAAGCGCCGCCGTTCGAAGGTGAGCTCATCGTCCACGTCCTCGAAGCGGAGAAGCTTCGCCTCCCCGACGAAATAGACGTCGGCGAGACTCTCTCCCTCCGGCCCTTCGTCCGCATCACCGTAGGAGAGGTCACACACGACACCGCCCCAGCCGTGGGGTCGTATCTTCACATGTGGAGGCATGCAACGTACTCATTTAAGCTGACCGGCCCCTCCGTGATCCAAGCAGAAGTGTTTCAAATGCACACCGACGATACGCCGGTGTTGATCGGCGGGCTCAAAATACCCGTCGACCGGTTCAACGAGTGCGGCAACAAGTGGCTGAAGCTGCTGCGCCCCGACATGGACCCCGACTCGAGCGCGCGCGCCGCCGGTACCCTGAAGCTCCGGTGGGACTTCAATGCGCCGGCTGGCGCCCGGCGGCAGAGCATCCTGGCCCAGCCCGCCCTCCACAACCAGCTGCTGCAGCAGCAGCAGCCACAGGGGGTGTCCGGGGGCTCCGGGAAGCCGGCGCCGGCGAGCGGAGCGCAGCCGGTGCAAGGGGGGGGGGGCGTGTCGGCGGGGGCGCCGCCGCAGGGGAAGGACGTGCGGGCGCAGACCGTCGTGTTCTCGGGCGACGAGCCGCTGGTAGTGGACGGCGTGTTCCCGAAGAACGGCGTCGGGCGGCTGCTGCTCGAAGTCGTGCGGGCCAAGCACCTGGCCACGCCGCCAGACTGGCTTGCGTTCTCTCCCTTCGTTGAGGTCAGCGTGCTCGGCGAGACGCTCGCAACCCGCCCGCAGAAGAACACGACGAACCCGTTCTACAACCAGAAGTTCGAGTTCGAAGTCACCAGAAGCGCGCCGGTCATCTTCCGCGTCGTCGACGCAAACGACGGCATCTCCGGCTCCGGCGGCCCGCGCGAGTACGCCACCGTCGGCTGGGCGTTCGACGCCGAAAAGCCGCTGCGCAACCACTCCGTCAATCTGCCCCTCCAGCGGAGCGTCGACGACGTCGAGCCGACCGAGGAGCTCGGGGAGATCGTGTTCCGGGCCACGTACCACCCGCCGCTCCTCCAAAAAGTGGTGTGGTGCTTTCTATTTTTGTATAAGCGCCTGCTTTGTAGGAAATACTTGAGGAGGCTGCCAGCTGCAAAAGATCAAAGGTGGTAAATGTGCTGTAGCCCACACGAAACACAGGTGAATCTGGGTTTAGTGGCGGGCGTAAGCGTTTAACAAAAAAGACCCCCTTTGTAGTTGTATTGTTTTCTCCCCCTCTAGCCTCCTTCGAAGTAAGCACAATGCAGCCCCTCGAGTATTTTTAGCCACATGCAATGTGTGAGGAAACTGAACCGCCCAAGTAGGACCTTCTGATCATGATCATTTAGGGGAAGCTGTACTCGCAAGACTATGCCAAGTGGACAAAGAAGGACGTGGCGAGCCTGGGAGGAGGTACAAAGACGCTGAAGGAGTACGTGAAAGTCCACTGCATTGGGGGACTCACATCTTCCAGTGTTCACTACTCGGCCCATGCTTGCTCCATAGGTACTCGGTCTCGATCCCGGCACAGCCGAGGACGCCGATGTCGTGAATGCTGCATATGAGGGTCTGGAAGGCTTCACAGCAATTGATGCACGATTCATTGAGGCCTACCACACCGAACACGCAGAGCCGAACCTCAATGCGTTACTCTCTGCCATTAAAAACCGCCTGCGCATTGCCCCTCTTCTTACTGCGATGAGCTCACTGTTTGATCCTAGTGGACCTGTTCTTCGGGAAGGTGGTGACCCCGACGTTGCAACAACGCATCTCTCCACCATCCTAACGTTTTATGGTGAAACCAAGGTGCTGGTGAACGCAAATGGGCAGCCCACAGGGCCAATGCTTTTTTTTAGCCCCCAATTCTGCAGGGAAGCTGAGGGTGAATTGCCGGGTGTGCTTGCGGCTCTGAAGAGGCTTTACGAAGCCAACCCGCATGAAAAGACGTACTCCGGGGCAGTCACCCTTTTTTAAACGACCGCACACTGCGCGACGCCCACCCCCGCACTTCCACCATCATGAGCATATCGCTGCTCATGCCACTGGCGAACGCAAGCCCTGAACGGCTCTTCTCCATGCTGAAGCTGTTGAAGACCCGCCTGCGTGGCAGTCTGGGGGATGATTCACTGCAGGAGCTGTTGACGCTCTTATTAGTGGCCGAGTACAGCGACACTGATGGATTGCCAAAGAGCGATGTAAAAGCCTTTCTTGAGGCATTCCTCTCCGAGAAAGAACGGCACAGGCAGTTCCGGTCACTCCTTTCTACTCTTCTCAGAGACAAGATACTGCGGATTCGGGTCGGCAGCTCCTGCTGTTGCTTACCTGCGACTGGAGGGCAGGTGCAGGTTGAGGCCGGAGAGGAGGCAGAGACACCGGCAGGCGAGCCAACTCAGTGCAAAAATTGCAGAAAAACAGTGAAAACGCAAAAAAGCCGTTATCGGTCCAAATTTGGAAAATGGGCCGGAGACCAAGCTACTGCCCTGTTGTTAACCAGCCTACTAGCTTGGGGGGGGTCAGCTGGTCGCCAGACCAGAGTTGGTCTGGAAACTGGTCTGGGTCAAAAAAAAAAAAAAATCTCAGCTATTATTGTTTTCCCGGAGAAACCGGCTACCCACAGTGTACTACTACAGTGTGTACAGGGTACCACAGTGTACTACCACCGGGTACCACAGTGTGCTACCACGGGGTACCACAGTGTACTACCACCGTGTTCAACCACCGGGTGCATTGGAAGACGTCATGCTGGGGCTGCTGAAGTCATCGAACCTTTCGATGGCATTTCCAGAGACAAACAATCTGTTTGCCATTGCTGTTGTCCTGCCAATGGGGACAGCATCGGTCGAGCGTGTCTTTTCAAACATGAAAAGGGTGTTGACAAAAGCCAGGAAGAGGCTTCACGAGCAGACGCTGACCGACGTGCTAATGCTCGGGCTCAATGGCCCGTATGAACGTGGCAGTGGCATCCCGAGGAGCGCTATGGAGGCGTACCTCAATGCGTGGATTGCGAGCCCAAGAACACTGAACTTCGCCACGTGGCCGGAGTATGAAGCGTGCGTCGACAAAGTGGGGGTCATGCGCAAAGATATGATGACTAACCCAAGCCCTTCACTGACGCTGTTGTTGGCCCACTCGTCCCTTCACTGACACTGTTGTTGGCCCACTCGTCCCTTCACTGACACTGTTGTTGGCCCACTCGTCCCTTCACTGACACTGTTGTTGGCCCACTCGTCCCTTCACTGACACTGTTGTTGGCCCACTCGTCCCTTCACTGACACTGTTGTTGGCCCACTCGTCCCTTCGTTTCCCGTAGCAGGCGTATGGCTTTCTTCGTTCTTTGTCCACCATGCCACCGCTATCCGGTACGACTTCGCTCTGCAGGCATTCGTTGCCGAACGGGGGTGTCTGCCCTCCCCCTGTGCACAAAATCTGGATACAGACCAGTTTACCAGTTCCGGGCTCGGGGGTCGAGGTCAGAGCTAGTACGCTGTTGTTAACACAAAAAAAAAAAAAAAAAAAAAACAGGACGCGGCGCCGGAGGCCGCGGGCTCCGACGGCGGGGTGATCCGGCTCGGCTACGAGCCGGTCATCGACGGGTCTGTGTCGATCGTGCCGGACGACTGCCAGTACGTCTGGTTCAACATGTACGACGACCACAAATTCAAAATGACGCTCGAGCAGCGGATTATCGAGGCGTACCTGGCCGCGCAGATGAAAGTCACGACCCCAGGTATCCCCCAAAAAATACGATTTGTTGAACCCAACCACCCTTTGTTGTTTAGTTTCGCAAGTGTTGAACCCAACCACCCTTTGTTGTTTAGTTTCGCAAGTGTTGAACCCAACCACCCTTTGTTGTTTAGTTTCGCAACAAGAGGAATGAGTCCACAGAGGAGCAGTGCTGGCTCTCTAGTCTCGGTGCGCTGACTGCACACTCTTTTAGACCTGGCAGTCACGTGGAGTCATACCGTAGACACCGGCTGATACAGCTTCTTTCGGGCTCCCAGAGCATGTGGTATAGTCTGAACCCAAAGAATGACAACGATACTACCGTGAGGGGAGACCATTATTCCGACGAAATCGCAACGCAGGTCGGCTACGGCCGAGTCGGCAGTCGACGTTCGGCTTTGCTTCGACGAAGCACGATCCGGTGCCGATAACGATGGACACCGTCATCAAAAAGGAGTGGCAGTGCAACCGCGCCCGACACGTCATCGACATGGTCCGAATTTGCGCGGAGAGGATGAGCCACGGGCACGGGTTGCCGTATCCTGCCGACGAAGTGCAGCCGACGCGCATCAAGCTGGCCGAAATGTCCGCCATGCGGGAGTCCGTCGTCGACAAGTCCGCCACCGCGAAAGCAGCGATGCAGAGCCTGTGGAATGTCTTCACCACAGGGTCCATGCGGGCCAACCCCGAGCGGCACTCGACCGAAGACGACTTCGACGAGATCCACAGCAAAGCTATCACGACGCTCTACCTGCAAACGTTCGTCCCCGGTATGGGGCTTCACATTTACGAGTAACATCGGTCAAATCAATTGAATGGTCGTTTGGTCGGCCAATTGGCCTCGCCATTTTTATTTAGCCTATGTCGACGGCCAGTCGTTGGCCCTATTTGGCCGGCCGATCCGTCAGCACAGCCATCGAAAAAGGACGAAGAAGGAGAAAGTGTGTCAAATGACAAGGGACAGCCGTGCTGGGCTGCAAACTGCCGCAAACGCATTTGACCTGATCCTGCAAAAAGCAAACGCTTGCAGTGCATACGCTGCAGACGTCGAAACAGCTTCAACGGGCTGACAGGAGAACGTGCAAGGGCCTAGGGTGGGGGACCCCTTACCGACTGCAAACAGTCTCGAGTGATCGCAGATTAATCAGTCAATGTCTGATATTTGGCCGGCCGATCCGCCGGCACTGCAAACAGTCGGTCGATGGCCGGTAAAAGGTCAGCGACACCGCGAGTTTGTTAGTCGTTCGGCGCATTTACTCGGCCTTTATACACTGTCAGAATTAGCAGCGCCTCCTTCGGACGTCGTTCTTCACCCCCTACGTAGTAAAGCTGCGCCCCGCATCGCCTCCTTGCGACTTGCCCCGCAGCAGACCGGAGACTCTTTGGGGGGAGTTTGAGGTCAGAATGCAGAATATTTGTGGTGACGGGCTGCATTAGTCATTAGGTGCCACCACCTTTCTGGAGAGTTGATCCTTGCGCTCGTCTCCATCGCCGCAAGCTTGCTTGAGCGCCTTCGGCGCGTCACTTTGGTCTTGCGTTTCTGAGCGAACTCCTCATATCCACTTCCAATGCAAGGTGGGAGGGGCAAAGCAAAAACTGACCAGGCCCCACCGTTTGCCCCCTTTTTGTACACCCCCTTCAAGATAGCGGAACAGTGGAGAACGGAGCCACATGCGCGTGCAATCGACTTCCCAGGAATAGCGAAGAACCAGAAGGGGGGACGACCGCAATGCACGCAAACGCAACCCGGGCAGGCATAGGACGAGGGAGGTAAGAGGGCTCAGCGAACCACCGAGCACTGAACACTGTCCACACTCCATACGTGAACAGAGGCGAGGCAGAACGTATCCAAACGAAGGAGAGCGTCCCTCGTTGCACGTGGGCAGCGCCCAGCTCCCACGAGCAACCGGCGGAGGCATCGGCAGCAACCTCAGATTGTGACGATGCGTGGACACACCAGGGAAAACTCGTTCAATAGTCATTCATGAATCAACCGGATACATGGTAGCTTGCGAGATGGAAGAAAAGGTCACACCCAGGTTGGAGACACAATCCGGTCCCTTTCCTTCACTTTGGAAGGAAAGGGAGGGTGGGCAATTTTTCAACGGTTGCCTAGGAGAAACAACCCACTACCCGTGTTGTTCGCACGTGCACCTCCGCCCCTCTTTTTTACACGAGTTCCCTCAGTGGGGTGCTGCAAGTACCCGACACACCTAGCGAGCTTGCTTGAGCGCCTTCGGCGCGTCAACTTGGAAGTCTCTCATACCACTCGCCAAAAGCGAGGTTGGAGGGGTAAAGCAAAAACTGACAAGCGCTGGCCCCACCGTTTGCCCCCTTTTTGCACTCCCCCTTCGAGATAGCGGAACAGCGATCGAGGGGAGCGAGGTCGGGAACAAGGAAGAGGGAGGAATTGCCTGCGTTATTTTTCCAATTCCGAGTTCTTAAGTTCCGAATCGTCCCTTTCCAACCTTGCTTCTGAAGCAAGTGGACTTCAACCACTCCCTTGCTTGTCGCCCAATACCTCTTGTCTCTCTTTGGGTCCTCACTCGACCCCCCTAGACGCACCGAAGCTGCTCCACCAAGTTTGCTAGAAATGAGCCACACGCGTGCCACCGACTTCCCAGGAATAGCGAAGAACAGAACATAGATTCCAACGCACCCACGCACCCAACAACAAACGAGCAGGCATTTCGTCAGATCTAGCCCGGTCCCTTGCGGATGTGGAGTGGGAGGCAGAGGGTGCTAGCGGACGGGACAGCCACGGCAACTTGATGCTGAAGGAGGAGCGGTTCCAGAGCCATTTGAAGCAGTACGTCTGCATGTGGTGCGACACGCTGACGGAATACGAGGTGCTCCAGTTCTTGAACATTTTGACGCCTTTCGTGCAGGACGCTCGCAAGCTTGCCCAGTCCTGGCGGCGACGGAAGTCAAAGCACAAGGTTCTGAAGGTGCGAGACTCCTTCAGGAAACCGGAGCATCTCGATGACTTGGGGCACAGGTACGCATCCTTTCATTCGAGACGAGGGGTTCTATGAACATGCAATTAATAGCCTCTATTCGACGCCCGAACTTATAGCCATTGCTCATCATCAGCCAAAGCCCACACGCGCTACATCTGTTTTGCGAGTTCCTCGTGTAGATAACACCTTTCAGATAATGCTGCGTGTCCAGGACCATATTCCTACTGATGCAAATCACCCAGGGAGTGCGAGCCCGCTAAAACCGAGGCAAATACAGTACTACGGGACTATCGCATATTATCGCACGCCGATTATATGCGATGGTTTTGTGCGGGAATGCGGTAATGCGATACTTGTTATCGTTCGACCACTATGCGCCGAAACACGGCGCAGATGGGGCCAGCGCGGTGTTGAGCACATATCCATTCCAAGCACGTTCATGCAAGGTCCCCTCGACGAATACCATCAAACATGCTCGAAAGGCAAAAACCATGAAACATGAATCATCCCTCCCCCAGCAGAATCCGAGACTGAACAGGCCAGCGGAGGCCACCACAAATAGATTTCTTACTACTGTTCCTTTATCCCTCAAAACCAGCACCAACAACAACGGCCCCTCTGCAGGATCCGAGACTAAACAGGCCAGCGGAGGCCACCACAAATAGATTTATTACTACTGTTCCTTTATCCCTCAAAACCAGCACCAATAACAACGGCACCCCTGCAGGATCCGAGACTAAACAGGCCAGCGGAGGCCACCACAAATAGATTTCTTACCACTGTTCCTTTATCCCTCAAAACCAGCACCAATAACAACGGCCCCCCTGCAGGATCCGAGACTAAACAGGCCAGCGGAGGCCACCACAAATAGATTTTTTACTACTGTTCCTTTATCCCTCAAAACCAGCACGAATAACAACGGCCCCCCTGCAGGATCCGAGAGCGGAAGCAGTCAGCGAAGGAGATTCTGCCCGTGAAGCCGAACGGTCAGCCCCGAGGCCACCGGTCGAAGTCGACGGCGTCCGACGCCACCGGCGACAGCCGGCGTCACTCGGACGACGACAGCCACCGCAGAAAAAGCGTCAAATCCTTCGACGTGGACCGGTCGTCGGCGGAGCTGTTCGCTGCCATAGAGAAGCCGCCCATCCGCCTGCCGGAGGTGGAGGACGGGCCCTCCCCGCGCAAACAGTATGCGAAAACCAGCAGCTTGCGCCCCGAGCCCAAGCGAAGTGCCTTTTTTGTATAAGCACCTGCTTTGTAGGAAATGCTTGAGGAGACTGCCAGTTGCGATAGATCAAAGGAGGTAAATGTGCTGTAGCCCACACGAAACACAGGTAAATCTGGGTTTAGTGGCGGGCGTAAGCGTTCAACAAAAAAGACCCATTTTGTAGTTGTATTGTTTCTCCCCCTCTAGCCTCCTTCGAAGTAAGCACAAGGCAGCCCCTCGAGTATTTCTTGTACAAGCACCCGCTTTGTAGGAAATGCTTGAGGAGACTGCCAGTTGCGAAAGATCAAAGGGGGTAAATGTGCTGTACCCCACACGAAACACAGGTAAAATCTGGGTTTAGTAGCGGGCGTAAGCGTTCAACAAAAGACCCACTTTGTAGTTGTATTGTTTTTTCCCCCTCTAGCCTCCGTAGAAATGAGCACAAGGCAGTCCCTCGAGTATTTTCTCACACATACACACACAATGTGAGGCAACTGAACCGCCCGAGTAGGACCCTGTTCTGGATCATGATTGCCAATTTGCCGCTGAAACCACGTCTAGTCCGGGTAGTGTGTACAACGAAAAAGACTTCGTTTGTTTATGCGTGCCTTGATCGTTTTCCCACCTTGTATTTACCCCGTGTACATTCGGGTAAGGAATTCTGATCAACCACCAAAACACGCTGCCTACGTCTTTTTAGCCTGCACAATACATTGAAGGGCAACCCGCAAGATTGTTAGCACTAAGATCTCCAGCCACTGTTACTTTGTGGGGCTGTCCAGACTGGCGGAAGCCATGTCAGCTGTGTTGCTCTGGTTAGTTGTGCCACCCTGCGTGAAACCATTCAGACTGTCGGTAGTCGTGTATCTGTTTTGCTGTGTTGCTTCGTGCGTGATTTGCTGCTCAGCTGTATTGTATTCGCTGTGCTTCTGTCGCTGTGTGGCTATTGTAAAAGCTGAGAGAAATAGGTCTCAGAATCCACATGAGGCAATGCTCCCGAAACCCGAACCTGAAACGGTAACATACCCAGTTTCACTGGAGTGCCCGTTCCCGGCGAGCTACGAGGGAACGAACCAGTAAAAGTGCCAATGCTACTCTTTCTACAACGTAGTCTATTCATGATATAAAAGGTGTCACGGGAGAAGCGCCTAACGGCTTTATGTGCATGCTGATCCGTGTGGCCCGTGTACTTGAAAGTTCCCAGTGCTTACTGGGGGGCGGGGGGTCGAATACAAGAGGTACCTCTTGTATTCGGCGTGCCGATCCTGCAATTTTCCCGGAAAATAAATGGAAAAAAGTACCGCAAACCCGGAACCCGCGGCAACTCCCCTCTTCTTGAAAGACGCACGTAATTTGTGGTCCCCGGGTCTATTTTCCACGGTTCTCTTCATCGGAGCTGAACGTGAGCACAAATTCGATGAAAAAGATTCCCGTCATTCCCAATGAAAACCTGTGGTTTCCATGCCCGATGCCCCGCAACTGGTAAAGACCCACGAAACACGCACATAACTTTTGGTCCCCGGGTCGATTTTTCACGGTTCTCTTCATCGGAGCTCATCGCGATCAGAAAACCGTCATGAAAGGTCTGTCATGCGGACCAAGAAAAAATCCAACTGTTTTCCAGAATTCCATATTGCCTCTTGTATTCAAGGTACCTCTTCTATTCAAGGTACCTCCTGTATTCGACCCCCCCCAGTCACGTGGGCGGTCCTGGCTGTGACAAGCTTCGAACAGCCGCCTGAAAAACCAGACTCACACCGCAGTCCTGTCTGCAGACACTCAGGTTCCGCGCTGATGATGGTCCGCCTTATGTGTCCGTGGCTTAAAGGACCGAAACACGGCGCAGACGGGACCAGTGCGGTGTTGAGCACATATCCATTCCAAGCACGTTCTTGCAATCCCCCAGTCACGTGGGTGGCTCTGAGATTACCCCCTCAGGCGACACCACTTTGTCTTTAACCATACTTCAACGCTCTTCAGTTTCCAGTTGATAGATGTGTCACCGTCTACGCTTCGCTGCTTTGGAACTGTTTGCCGTTGACCGCTGCTGTCCATAAGTCTGTTGCGCACCAACTCTCGGGTAGCAATGTGGCTGTTTAGCTGCGACGTAGCTGCTATCAGTTGAGCTGGTCAGTGGATGCTTGCTCGGTTAAACGTGCTGTGCAACATTGGTACACCACCCACACAGGAAGCGCCGCAGCATGAAGCGCAATTCGCATGCGCACAACTCCAGCGTCAGGAGCTTGTCGAGCACCGGACGCCGGCACAAGAAAAAGTCCGTCTTCGAGGTGTGCCCTTCTTTTCCTCTTTATGTTGATCACAGGTGTCCACCGCTGCGGCAGGCAGCCGCTGCCTAACAAGTGCCCGCCTGCCTTTACGGTTAACAAGTGCATGCTACTCCATGTGGTTCACACACTCAAAATAACTCAACGCCTCAACAAAGTTTGACGTGGGCGGCTTTGGATTTACATCTGACACCTTAACACAAGCAAGTTGTCGACAACTAACAAGTAAACGAATTAAGTGCGCGCGGTATGACCGGCGCGAGGTGAGACTGTTACAGTTCGGGCGAAGCTAAGTTCGGCCGAAGCACAGTTCGGGTTCTGGTGTTGCTGAGTTCGGCGTAGCAAGTTTGGCTTGTGATGGCAAGTTCGGCGCCAGGGGGAGACCCCCCCCGACTCCGTTTTTCCGGGGTGAACCAAATACCGCGCGATAACGAGAAACTCCGCAAAAAACGCGGCATACGATTCCATGACTGGCGGGTGCCGGAGTGGGGAAGGGCAGTGACAGACCGCATATTGCAACGAACAAATGCACAGGCCGCCGCGAGGTGGCGGGGCAACTTTTTCCCACTGGCCGCCGTAGCCGACGGGTTTGCGGCGTAGGGTCCTACGTTATCGGCCTTGTCGAAGCATTCATTGCTCCTGCATGGGGGGACAGACAGCCCTCCTACCGGCCCGAAGGCCGACGCCCGCTCACTCTACCACCCCTGTGCATTTTGGCAGGGGTAGCTTCGCACAATCCCCAGCTCCAAACATCAATACACTTTTGAGTGTAGAGAAAAGTGGGGTTGGCTCGAGTAGAGGCTATTCGCATTGCATGTTCATTTCCCTTTCTGATGAAAAAATGAACTCGATGACCCAAGCTGAGACCGAGTGCGATGAGGCCAGAAGCTAGCTGCCAATTCCTGCTCGGAGTGCGGAAAGCTTCCGTTTGCGTTTAAGAAATCGGATGGAAAACGCATTTGCATGCCATCACAGCCGGGTCGCTTCTGTCCCAGCTACTGCTAGCGCCAAGCCCAAGATACGCCACGCCTTGATGCCTTCTGGGAACCGGTATCCTCGCCGAACGGGAAAGGCCACTGCTCACCGACCGGTTCCCAGTTCCTTCTGAACGCTGGCATGTAGGGCAATGGACCGGGAAGAGAACGAAATGCGTCGGTTTGTTTGATTCGAGACTGGAGGTCCTGGAAGGAGAGTAGTCTGACAGAAGCCTGATAACTTGCTTTCTAGCGAATGGGATAGAGTGTGCCTGTTGACCATGTCAATGGCCAACCAGGCGAGATCACATTGGGGGCAAGGGAGGCGGGAAGAAAATTCAGTCTCAGAAGACCCACCTCAACCCACCCGAATTCTCCTGTTGTAGGCTCGGGTGGTGTACTCATCCTGCCATGCGCTTTGCTCCGGTTCCTACCGTATCCTAAAGCAAGCATTTTCTTACGTAGGAAACGCCAGAAATTACTTGAAATATGGAAACGCGAACGGGAACCGGAAACGTTTCCATTCACGTGGCCATCATACCGTGGTGGAGTCGGGGTGGACCGCCCATTCTACAACAGAGGTCTTTGGACCATGAATCCAATGATTTGGAAAGATCCGGGGTCAGAATTTGAAACACATGTCTCGAAAAAACAAACCGCAGATTGCCGAGGACAGAGTGCGAAACGCTTTTGAGATGGAGGACCTGAAGTGGAACGTCGTCGCATCGTGGGCAAAGGAAGTCTACGGCGGGTTTGGCGAGGACGCCATGGACCTGCTGGGCATGACTCACTCTGAGGTTTGTTTTTGTAAAAGCACCTGCTTGAGGAGACTGCCAGCTGCGAAAGATCAAAGGATAGTGTGGTGCTCATCGGCATGTCTGTGACTCCCCACAATCGCAACAATATTCCAAGATCAAAGGACGTAAATGTCCCACACGAAACACAGGTATATCTGAGTTTAACAGCGGGTGCAAGCGTTCAACCAAAAAGACCCACTTTGTAGTTGTATTGTTTCCTCCCCCTCCAGCCTCCTTCGAAATGAGTCCCTCGAGTATTGGTTGTTTCGTCCTATCCAGGCCATGTTCACCAACTTTCGGGTCTCAACAAAAACTCAACTTGACCTCGATTACCTTCCAGTAAATCGATCGATCGAATTAAATCAGGATCGGGGTGCTGGATTGGCTTCCCTAACAGTGCGGCTTGTGGGTCTGCAAGCTGCTAGACTGTTTTCCATCTATCTTTGTCAAGAGCTGCAACTCAACTATTCTTGTATAAGCACCTGCTTTGTAGGAAATGCTTGAGGAGAGCTGCCAGTTGCGAAAGTGCAAAAACATAGTGTGGTACTCATCGGCTTGCCGATGACTCCCCACTATCGCAGCAATATTCCAAGTTCAAAGGAGGTAAATGTGCTGTAGCCCCCACGAAACACGGGTTAATCCGGGTTTAGTGGCCGGGCGTAAGCGTTCAACGAATGCCGAAGCAACTCGACACGTCGGGTGCGGTGAGCGTAAGCGTTCAACAAAAAGACCCACTTTGTGTAGTTGTCTCGTTTTCTCTCTCCTTCGAAATGAGCACAAGGCAGTCCCTCGAGTGTTTCTCGGCGAAGGAATAGCTATTTCCGCTCATCAACACAGGTCGACATGCTGCTCCGGTTGTTTCCTACGGAACTGCCGCAGAAGCACCCGAAGGAGCGTACGCGTCCAACGAAAAGGACCCACTTTGTAGTTGTTTTCTCCCTCCTTCGAAATGAGCACAAGGCAGTCCCTCGAGTATTTCTCGGTGAATGAATAGCTGTTTCCGCTCATCAACACAGGTCGACATGCTGCTCGTCCGGTTGTTTCCTACGGAGCTGCCGCAGAAGCACCCGAAGATCAAGCAAGACATCGTGGCGGCGGTGGTGGAGTTCTTCCAAGCGATTAAGCCCGAGGAGGCGAAGCCAGTCGAGATGCAGGGGAGCCAGATCGGCGAGTCGGAAATACCGGAGGGGACGCTGAAGCTCATTTTCTCGTTCTGCAGCGTGCCCGCGCTGAAGCGCGGCCTCCTGATGTGCAAGCAGTCCAAAAAGGTGGCCGGGCCCATGCTCGCTGAGCGCCTGGAAAAAGTGTACGCCGTCCCAATCCTCCCCGACGAGATGGCGGAAGCGCTGAAGACGACGTTCACCGAGGAGCAGTGCGGCGTCTTGCGGAACCAGGTCGGAACCGGGAAGCTGAAGTCCCCTCCGCGGCTCGCGCAAATCGTCGCAGAGATGGCGTGCGCCATCCTAGGCCACGAGACCGGCGGCTACTGGGCGAAGTTCCGCGAGCTCATCTGCCAGAAGCAGTCCCACGACCACTTTGCTTCTTTCGACTACCGGACGCTGACCAACGAACGCTTTGCAGCATGCTACACCATCAAAGCGGACGCGGATGCCGGAAAAGACCGGCAAGGCAGGCAGCTCAGTGAAGATATGATCGGCGTGTCTTGGGTGACCATTACCGAGCCCACTCTGTACAAGTCGTTGCCCGCCGAGATGGTGGCACTCTACAAGTGGGTCAAGCTGCTTATGATGACCTATAGCGTGCACGCGGGGGTCACTCCGCCGTTCATTGAAGCGCACGACTGGAAAGAAAAGGCGCCTCACGAAGTTTACTGGGACTAGAGAAAGGGATTCTTCTTGCCCGCCGAGAACATGGCACTCCGCACAGCGAGTCAAGCTGCTTGTGATGACCTATAACGTGCGCACGGGGATCACTTCGCCGTTCACTGGAAGCAAAAGGCCTCTCACGAGGTCTACTGAGACCAGTCCAGGCAAGACATTGCCTGCCGAGATGGTGACACTCTTACAAGAGGGCCAAGCTGCTTGTGATGACCTTTGGCGTGCACTCGGGCGTCACTCCGCCATTCATTAAACGGCACGACTAGCAGAAAAGACACGTGCGGCACGGTTTTGCTGAGAGCAGATTCCTGGTAACGTTACTGCGGCCCGGAAAGCTTGGTGGAGACATCGGCCAAATGTCATTGCCGCAGGAAATGGCGCTGATACTCTGCAATATACCCAAGCTGCTGGTGGGGCTACCTTCGGTGTTTCGGTAGAGATCGGAGTGTTTTTAACCTTTCGGGTGCAACTGAAACGCTGACGTCACGTCGTGTGGTCACTGGCATGCCGCTGGCTCCAGTACACACTTATAGCGAAGAAGAAGCCTAGCCGCCTGTCAAGCATGCCGCAAAGTCGTACCTGAAAGGCAGGACGACAGCCCCCCCCTACGAATGCAACAGGAACAGAGCGTTTCGAAACGATCTTCTCGACGACACCGTCCCCCACAAGCAGAGAAGCAAAACGAGCAAATGAAGAACGACGCTCACGCGCTAAAACAGAGTGGCCTTCAGCACGGCGAAGAAGGCCGCGTGATATTCGTGTTTTGTCACCAACCGGAATCCAAAAACACCCTCACATTGTCGAAGAGACAAGTCAGAACCCCCGCCTTCGACACCGCCCCTCAAACACAAAAAGTAACCAGTCTCGAAAGAAACATCCAGTACCTATCCTAAAAACAAAAGAAGAAATAAGCACGACTAGCTCGTCGATTCGAACCGGTGTATTCCGTGGTTGCTGAAAAAGCGCCTCGCACTATGTGTAACTAAACTTAGTTAGGTAAACGATGACAGTGCACACGACGTTTACTTCCATCTGTATAACAAATCGTGTCCATATGGCGCGAGTTGGGTTGCCAGACGGCACCCATGCTACGATTGATTCTCATGAAGTCGGGGCAATTTGAATTGCAGCTATTTTCAACGGCGGGCAGAAGCTCGCTGGCATCTGTCGGCATGCAATCGAAACGACCACCCCCTCACGCACACGCACACCAACACATATCACCGCCCAGCGCGTGCTGCTGTTGCGGACGCAGTGCTCTGCCCCCCTGCCTCCTCGATCCACACCTTACCGCGCCGCCCGCCAGGTTTGATGTCCAGCCACGGTGTGGAGCTGGGGGTCGCCCCCCATTAATCCCGCCGACTGGAGTCGAGGAATCGCGGAAAAAAATAAAACAACGCGCTGCCAGTGAGTGCGCGCGCGGCCGAACCAGCAGTGTACAAGCCACGGGGGGGTGCAGTGTACTTTATCGGCGCAAGTGTGTGTGTGTGGGCCTTTTGAAGCGTGGATGGCGCCCCTCGCGCTGCTCCCCTTGAGGTTCCTGGCTCATGCCAAAGCGCCGCCGCCCGGGATAAGGGATTGCGGCATCAGCCGTGTGCCAAGGCCAGGGAGGGGTGCACTAGTCATTGGGAAACCAGCGTTCTTACCAGGTGCCCCTCGCGCTGCTCCCCTTGGGGTTCCTGGCTCATGACAAAGCGCCGCCGCCCGGGTTAAGGGATTGCGGCATCAGCCGTGTGCCAAGGCCAGGGAGGGGTGCACTAGTCATTGGGAAACCAGCAGGTGCCCCTCGCGCTGCTCCCCTTGGGGTTCCTGGCTCATGACAAAGCGCCGCCGCCCGGGTTAAGGGATTGCGGCATCAGGCGTGTGCCGGTGAACTAGTCATTGGAAAACCAGCGTTCTTACAAGTACTTGATGTGTCAGTTATTTGTCATTGCAAGTGAGTTCTCACTAGTCAAGACTTGTCAATCTTCCTAGTAAAATGGCTAGTAAATGACTAGTGACCAGTGCATTTTGTGAAAGGCTCCCTTTTATAAGGGCTCTTTTCTCATTTTCAAAAAAAGTGAACTCACTAGTAAAAAAAAACGCTAAAAATGACTAGTGCACTAGAAAACGTGACTCGAGCCCAAGTAAATGACCAGTGAATGGCTTTACTAGCGGGCCAGGGAAGGTGAACTAGTCATTGGGAAACCAGTGTTTTTACAAGTACTAGATGTGTCAGTTATTTGTCATTGCAAGTGAGTTCTCACTATTCAAGACTTGTCATTCTTACTAGTAAAATGGCTAGTAAGTGACTAGTGACCAGTGCATTTTGTGCAAGGCTCCCTTTTATAAGGGCTCTTTTTTCATTTTCCAAAAAAGTGCACTCACTAGTAAAAATGACTAGTGCACTAGAAAAGGTGACTCGAGCCCAAGTAAATGACTAGTGAATGGCTTTACTAACGGTAGGTCCAGCCCCGGAGCGGGAGAGGCAAGAACACCTGCAGCCGCAGAGCGCCTCAGCACGCAAATACATGTGACTTGAAAGTTGCGGCACACTGGCCGCGTCCTTGTATCACCACGCTAGGCGCCCTTGGCTACCGCCGCGAAGACGTTGGCGCGAACCTCGATGGAGCGTGGATGAGTGCAGATCTTGGCTGCAGCAGCGAATACTCAACGGAAAACAAGGTTGTTGTGTCAACAGCTGTTAGACACGAGGTCAGTCGGTCCTAAGGCAAAGGCGTAGTTGCTCGCGGAAGTCCCCACTGCCTGGCTTGCTTCGGACGTGCAAGACAGCCGAAAGGGATGCGTGTACATTCAGCAACCCAGGCAGAGGCCTGAAGTGGGGACACATTGACGAGCGAGGAAGCTACTTCCCCAACTGCTAGACAATCAACCAAATTTGAAAACAAAACGCAACATCCAAACCCGTGTGGCCGCAACAACCAAGTAACAAGGCGCGCACGCCTGAAACGGTCAGCGCCGCCGCAAGGAATGAAGCAAAAAGTGCAAGAGTTTCTGTTTCGGCCCCCTCTGTATTTCTTTCTTCTCTCCCTTCGCAACGGAAGTCTTCTCGACAAAAAAACAAGCTGGGGGATCTCAAGAAGGCAGGAATGCTGGGGCACCAGCAACTTGAGTACCAGCAACTCCAATGCGATTTCTGGTTCAGCCGAGTACCAGCAACACCAATGCGATTTCTGGTTCAGCCGTAGTGCAGGACCGCACCTGTATATCTTACCAGCACCCATCCGTTGTCATGTTAAGGAAAATACTGAAATGACAAGAGTCACCAGTGAATTGCGTGCCCGCATGACCTTCAGAAGCCCTTAGGTGAGGCAACTGTTCTGAAGGGGCTGACCTTCAGATGCCTAGTCAACTGTTCTGTGAGAACGAGCTCACCAGCCGCGGAAGCTGCCATGCTCCTACTCAGCCGCCCTGTCAGCCATTTTCTTGCATCTGAAAAAAACGTATGAGCCGAACACCCACAACCCCCATCCCTCTAGCTCAAGGCCGTGACGTTCTGACTTCGCATGGCAACGCTAGGCCGCGCCCACGGCATGTATTTATCACGCATTCGGTAGGCAACTGCCATAAAGGCACGTCTCTACTTGCCGCCAGACACACGTCATTCTAGTACGGGATTGCAGTAGTACTATCGTAGGGTAGTCGAAGGCCTGACCATCACACTAATGCAACAGATTTACTATCGTCCCTCGGGACCACTGACAGGCCTTCAACTACCCTGAGCAGCCTACTGTCCATTAGCCGTGCTTGCGCACGTACTTTACGGGAATTCTTGGGCGGCATTTTGTACACGAATTTCATTACGTTTGACGCCAAGTACTTGCTTGTCATATGACTTTGTCGTATGACAAGTACACTGTACTTGCAATCTGCATGACAGGTACGCGGCCACGGATTGTAGGCAACCTGCCTCGTACCACGCTGCATTTCGCCCCCTTGCTGTTCACCAGACTAGCTTTTCCGCCGATTTCTTCTTCTCCGTTCTCTGAGCGATTGCCCGCTCGGCTTTACCCGGATCGATCGTCGTGTCAGAACGCAGAAATCTGTGGCGTCAATCTGCATCGACGGCTGGAACACGTGGTTACCTCTTTTAGCTTCTATATCCACATTTGGACTGCACACAGTCCAAAAATTTGGAAAACCCGGTGGGGAAAAGAAGAAAATAAATGGCACTGCACCATCACCCAGGCCCCCGGCAGTGGTGGCCAATGTGCAATCCGAGGCACTCAGGGCCCAGCATTGTCGTGAAGATACGGCGCGTCGCGCTGTGTTGAGCCTAAGTGAGGACGCAAAAAGCCGTCGGCGGTCCGCATTTGGAAAAATGTGCCGGAGACCAAGCTAATGCCCTGCCTCTTTTCGCACCAAAAAAAAACCCCCGAGTCGGGGCGGTCGCTTCGCGACTTTCTCTACCACAGGAGAAGCAAAGCACCAAACGCGCGCCTGAGCGCGATGGTCAAGACGAGCGGCAGAGGCAAAGCATGATACGTCACGTGCGAAGAGACAACCGCGATGTCGGCAGATTATCGCACAGATTCTTTGCATTCTAACCCAAACTACCAACGGAGAACATCAGGAACCGTGTGACTCCCCGATACGGGTTTGCCGTGCACTTCTGGCATAACTCACGATGACCCCACTCGAGAAGGACTCCCTCAGCAAAGTCCGGAAGTTTTTTAGTGTCGGCGAGAGCGGTCGGATCTAGGAGCCGTCCCCACTGAAACCAAAACGGAGCCGCATCGTATTGCCTGCTAGCATAAACCATGCATGAGAGGCAATGTACCGTCTTAAAACTAAACCAAGACTTCCAACCCCCTCTACAGGCCAAAGGGTTAAACGGAAGTAGCCACGCATAGTTCGGCGACGATGGTCGTCCAGTTCAACGGGGCGTTGCCGATTGTGGCGGCGAGTGCCCACGGCCAGGTGGAAGTCGTTAAACGATTGATCGTGGCGAAGGCGCGAGTCGACGGCCAAGTCGAGTCAACCGGTTTTGCAGCTCTGACGGCGGCCTCCGCCTTGGGGCACTTCGACGTCGTTCAGGTGTTGATCCGAGAAGGTGCTGACGTGGACCAGACGGATCGGTATATGTGCACGGCACTTATGCATGCTAGCGACTCAGGACACATCGACGTCGTGCGGCTGTTGGTCAAAGCCAACGCACAAGTGGACCTGTTGGACCATAGGCGTTCCACAGCCCTCATGAAGGCCAGTAACTCAGGGCACGTTGACGTGGTTCGGGAGTTGGTCAGAGCAAACGCGCAGGTTGACTTGGGGGATCACTTGAATTTAACAGCTCTCATCACAGCCTGCAACGCGGGGCACCTGCATGTCGTTCAGGAGTTGATCAAAGCAAAAGCGCAAGTGGACGTGCTAAGCATGGGAGGCACAACAGCTCTCATGACTTCCAGTTTGCGGGGGAGGTTGCTCATCGTCCGGGAGTTGATAAAAGCCAACTCACGAATCGACATGCCAGACCAATACGGATCCACGGCTCTGATGAATGCCAGCTCTTCGGGGAACCTGAACGTCGTTCGGGAGTTGGTTGGAGCAGAAGCGCGAGTGGACGTGCAGAACAGGTACGGAACGACGGCTCTTATGAAGGCTAGTACCATGCATTTTTTGGAAGTCGTCCAGGAGCTGCTCAAAGCAAAGGCGCAGGTGGACTTGCAAGACAAATACGGCTGGACGGCTCTGATGATGGCTAGCCTCTCGGGACATCTGGATATCGTCCAGGAGCTGGTCAAAGCAAAAGCGCAGCTGGACTTGCGAGCCGAAGACGGTTCGACAGCTCTCTCGAAGGCTATCAAGGCCGGTCATGAGAGCGTCGTCATGGAGTTGAAATTGGCAAGCAAACGTGCTGGAAGCAAGTGAGCTTGCGAGAAACCGGCGTCGATACGGTGGGTACAGGACAGGATATTTGTGGATTTCGCGAATTGTCTGTTCTCTTACCGACGTTCACGATGCGTCGACTCCTTCCGTGAAGCTAGCGTCGGCAACGAATGCTGTCTAACAAAGAAGGTGCAAATGAGTGGCGCCACCTCCCCTTGACTCGTTCCGCAAGGCAACGAATGCTGTCTAACGAAGAAGGTGCAAATGAGTGGCACCACCTCCCCTTGACTCGTTCCGCAATGCAGCCCTCATGCAGACCAGTGACTGGGAACACGCTAAACACGGCACTGCACTTCCGAGACGACTGAACGCCGTTCGGTCCGGAAGTGCCAAAAGCTAACTCGCAGTGCCAGCCAAACCCGGCTCTACAGTTTTGAGAACGTCGCTCACTCACTCAACTCAAGGTCAGCTGCTGACCGAACGAATGTTACTACGACAGAGTGGATGCTGTGCAAAGTGGAGACGATCTGTGCCCGCGACCGTTGGAAAGATGCCTTGCCCGAGTACCCTCAAGACGTGCCCTTCTTTCAGTGGAAGCTGAAGTTTCCCATCAAGGCGCTAGCCGCCGCCGCAGGCCGTGCAATTGCCAAGAAGAAGAGAGCCCGCGACGCGTCAAGACGGTGCTCCCCCGCGAAACGGGCTCGCCCACCGCCAGATCGGCCCCGGTTGTGTCAACACCGACGGTGGGGGGCCCGTTTTGTGACACGACTTCAGTGCGTTGTGTGTTGTGTGGTAACCTTGAAAGTCAGGGGGGCAGACCTGTTCGAAATTTTCCAGCCATATACGCCACGCACGCCTCTTCGAGAGCCGGCACGTTCTTCACGAGGGGCAGCACCACTGAGGGCGTCATAGCCCGCCGTCACCCTCAGTGACGGGGCAGCGGCCCGCACCGCGCCTCCGACGGAACGACCTACGCCCACTTAGAAGTACGGGTTTGAAGTGAGGCGACCGGAAACTCCTCGGAGAGATGGTCCCTGCACTCCAACTCGTCTCTCTCTCTCTCTCTGTTACTTCGAAGGCCTGACATACACACGAATGCAACACATTTACGACTGTTGCATGTTGGTCGCGGTCTCGGCGGCTTGAAGAATGACTCTCAGCACACACGCACATCGCGGTGTGCTGGCCCGTTGGCTTTTTTTGGCTCAAGAGCTGAGGCTCAAGCGCAACCTCCTTTCTTGTACGCCCGCTATCCCTGGAGAGACCCGGCCTGTTCTTGACGTCGCTGTCCCAAGAGCCGAGGCCCAACCTCTTCTTCACCTACTCCTAACGTGCCCACTATCTAACAGCCTGTTCTTCACGCGCACAATTTAAAGAAGCTGTCGAAGACTCTCGCCCCTCGCACGCCAACGTAGGTGGATCCCGTTCAACCTTTCGCCTCCCCAACGAAGTTTTCGTACCTAGCCTGACTGGCCCAAAAGCTCCGAACCCGGGGCATTCTTTGTCGCCTCCGGCATCGTTTCGGAAATGCAGGGGATCCGGGTTGGCTGGCGGCAAGACGTAAGAATTAAAGCAACAACAATGGCCAGAGCAGAATGCGCGCGGTTGGCGAGGCTGCTGGTAGTGGCAATGGCAATGGGTGCGTCGGCGCAATGCGACGTGGAAGAAGGAGACATGTGCCTGCGCGTCATGGGAAGCAGCGGGAAGATCATGATCTGCGACGGCAGGACGAGGCAGCGTGCCTCACGGTGCGGCTGCAGCAGTTCGAGGAGATGACGGCAGACGGCACCGGGATCTCGTCGCACACCCACCAGATACGTCATAAATTGTTCCAATCCATATTTCCTGGATCATTTTGGTGCCCCCAACGCACATCCTAAACACCAAAGGGAAAAAAGCCCGATGCAACCGGACGTTCGTGTCCGGCTCGTCGTCGGAGTAGGGGCAAAAGGAACCTTTACGACATGCTAAATGGCAAACAGGTCCGTCTCGAAGTTGCAAAAAAGACAGTATAACGCTAGAATTGAAAAGCGACAACAATGGCCAGAGCAGAATGCGCGCGGTTGGCGGGGCTGCTGGTAGTGGCAATGGCAATGGGTGCGTCGGCGCAATGCGACGTGGAAGAAGGAGACATGTGCCTGCGCGTCATGGGAAGCAGCGGGAAGATCATGTTCTGCGACGGCGGAGAGGGGCAGGACGAGGCAGCGTGCTTCACGGTGCGGCTGCAGCAGTTCGAGGAGATGACGGCAGACGGCACCGGGATCTCGTCGCACACCCATCAGAACCTCGGGACGGGCGGGATGGCACTGGGGACCGTCGGCACGTACACTTTCGCGGCCTGCTCCACGAACACGCCGCTGTGCGGGGCCGGGGCTGACGGGGGCGACCTGCGGGCCATGCGAATCCCGATCACTACAAACATTGGGAAGCAGAGTGTCTTCGCGACGCTGGACGTGTCGGCGTACATTATGCTTACGAACGGGACGATTACCTTCGCTGGGCAGACTCTGGACGTGACGCAGGGTACGTTCAAGTTCGACATCAACGTGAACAACTACAAGCCGTGTGGGTCGGGGACGGGTTACGACACGTGCACGAAAGGGAACACCGACATGACAGGAGCGACTTTCGCGTTCGAGCTGGTTGTGGCTGCGAGGGGTGGGAAGAAGCTGACGCAGAAAGGAAACACGATGACGTCCGACGACGGGGACATGATCAACTTCAACTCGTACCGGTTGCAGACTGTAGGGAGCACGTCGTGGTCCGATGAGGCGGCCGACGTAGCCCTGACAACACAGGGTTCGGCCCAGGTCATCACGTACACGTTCAAGGTGGGGTCCACTATCACGTACGACCCCGTCATCGGCGGTTCGTCTGAGTCCGCGTCACTGTCTTCACCGACAATCGTGTCACTCCTTGTTGTGGTGCTGGCAGCACTTTGCTGTTAGACAACCTTTCATTTGAAGGCTTCGGTTTATTCGTTGCTACGCATACGCCGACGATACGTCGACCATAGGTAACACAAGAGCGGCCGACGAAAAAAGCCAACCTTTCTCCCCCTCTTCACTCCCTTTCACGTTCTACACACGACTCGGAATAGTGATCACAAGAATAGTTTGGTCGCCCCCCATCTTACCCGTGTCCCAGCAGGGACCTAGAATCACGCCGGAGTGAGTATCAGGGACCTTTCCAGGTTTTTGGTGTTCGAAGTATACATTGTGGCGTGAAACTAACAACCTGTACGGAGGGACGTCCGCACTTCGGACATTGCCCCCAAGTTCGCAACACCATCAGACGGTGGCTCTCGCCGAAAAGACTACTTATTTTGCGTTTCTCCTATACACAACTCAATTTTGAGTCAACGCAACAAGAGAGCCCAGATTACGAAGGCTGTACCAACCCAGATAAATGCAGGTAAATCTGGGTTCACCGTCGTTGGCCGGTCGTCCGTGTTTCGGAGTCCCATTTCCCTTCCACCTTTTTTTCGCGAACGAGGTCGAGCACCTTTTGGGCATCCGCCCTGATCGCCGCCGCTTCCGTGTTTCCCGTCGCGACCACTGCCAGATCGTCCGCAAACAGTGAACCAAAGACACCCAGCGTCGTTAGGCAGCGGACCAGGTTGTCAACAAAGCACAGGTACAATAAGGGTGCCGTGACAGGGTTTCTTGTCGAGGCGTCACGAAGAAGTTCGTGGCATACACATGGCCCTCGCCAAGCGCCCATACAGCCCTGGCCGCGACAGCAGCGGCGACGGAGGTAGCGGTGGTCATGGCGGCCCGCGGTGGCGGCGGCCGGGGGCGGCGGTGGCGGAGACGGTGGCGGCGGTCGCGGCAGCAGCCGGGGCGGGGATCGCAGCGGCGGCGGTGGCGGTCGCAGCCTTGGCGAGAGCGACGGCCTCACAGGCCGGAAGCGGCGCCGTGCTTTTCTTGCGCTCGTATTTTGACTTACTCTACAAGATCGGCTCTTTGGGGACACGGGCGTGAGTTGGCGCGCGCAGGAACGTTCCCGGCGAGCATAGAGGCAAAGGCACGATACATCACGAGCGGAGAGAGGTGATCCCAGGCAGGTGAGGCAACGTTGTAATTTGCTTTCTAGCCAAGACTCTTGCGGCGTGGTTGAGGGCTTCCACAAGAACCTGTCACAGCTAAATCCGACCAAAGCCTTCGTGGGCTTCGCAATCGACACAAACAGGTGTTATTCACGTTCCCACCCCACCACCCTATGCGCCGTGATTCGGTCCTTTAAGTTAGACAGTTTATCCTTGTCGTGTCTTGTGCCGTCGAATTGAATCCCAAGTTGTAAGGACCAAGTTGTAGGGCCTAGCAATAGGCCCTAGAAAGAAGGAGGGTCGTGGAAAGCACTCAGACGTGAGTTTTCGCCCCCGCGCTAACAACATAGAAACTCAAGGAGGAAAGGGGGTTCTATTTGCGGGGGAGGAGTTTCCAGGAAAGTCATCACTGCCGCCCGGGCACGAAGAAGGGAACGAATATGCGAGCCTCTCGCCGGGCGTGGCAGCGATAGTGCAGCACCGCGAAGCAGTTGAGCTTCCAAGTCGTCGACGGCCAGCGGGTGCAGGTGGTCCCGAACAGCCTGTCTGTCGAAGTCGAGAACTGCGAGCTGAATGGCCTGAAGGACGGCACCACCCTCCTCTTGTGACGCCTCGCGACGCAGGGAAGTGGGTGGGGGGTTCTTTCTTGCGGGAGGAGTTTCTTGGGGAAGTCATCAGTGCCCGCGCAGGGAAGAAATGGTCATGATCCTAACCCGCACCCCAGGTACTGAAATCACTGGAAGCCAGCGCCAAAGAACCTAGCAGTAGCCCCTACACACAGGGGAAGGGACGTGGAAAGCACGCGGAGTTTTTGCCCCCGCGCTAGCAACGTAGAAACCCAACAGGAAAGGGGGGTTCTTTTTGCTGGGGGAAGGAATTCCAGGAAAGTCATCGCTGCCGCCCGGGGCACGAAGAAGGGAACGAATATGCGAGTCTCTCGCCGGGCGTGGCAGCGATAGTGCAGCACCGCGAAGCAGTTGAGCTTCCAAGTCGTCGACGGCCAGCGGGTGCAGGTGGTCCCGAACAGCCTGTCTGTCGAAGTCGAGAACTGCGAGCTGAATGGCCTGAAGGACGGCACCACCCTCCTCTTGTGACGCCTCGCGACGCAGGGAAGTGGGTGGGGGGTTCTTTCTTGCGGGAGGAGTTTCTTGGGGAAGTCATCAGTGCCCGCGCAGGGAAGAAATGGTCATGATCCTAACCCGCACCCCAGGTACTGAAATCACTGGAAGCCAGCGCCAAAGAACCTAGCAGTAGCCCCTACACACAGGGGAAGGGACGTGGAAAGCACGCGGAGTTTTTGCCCCCGCGCTAGCAACGTAGAAACCCAACAGGAAAGGGGGGTTCTTTTTGCTGGGGGAAGGAATTCCAGGAAAGTCATCGCTGCCGCCCGGGGCACGAAGAAGGGAACGAATATGCGAGTCTCTCGCCGGGCGTGGCAACGATGGTGCAGCACCGCGAAGCAGCTGAGCTTCCAAGTCGTCGACGGCCAGCGGGTGCAGGTGGTCCCGAACAGCCTGTCTGTCGAAGTCGAGAACTGCGAGCTGCACGGCCTGAAGGACGGCAACACCCTCCCTTTGTGGCGCCTCGCGACGTCCGGCATGCGCAGGGAAGAAATGGTCCTGATCCGAACCCGGGACCTCATGCGCCCGCGGGACCACACCATGTTCCTGTCTCTGTTCTCAACCCTCCACGAGGGAGCGCAGAGCAACAACCAGCTCTTCGACGAAGGCACTGAAATCCCGCTTGAAGTCGGTAGAAAGGAGCAGAAGCCCGAACCGTTGAAGTCCATGTCGCCGCTGGGGTTCGACCACCTGCACTCGGACGACGACGTGGAAGGCAGCATCGGCATGTGGCTGCTGTTCTACGCGCATCCGAGGGCGCCGGGGACGAGGTTTCTGCTCTTCGCGAGCCCTGAGCAGCGCGCGTTCACCCACAGGTGCTGCACACCCCTGCGGCTCTCGAACCTTCTGTTCAAGCACAACTCGTGGAACTACCTCCCGCCGGCTGTGTACGCCGACGTCGCGGTGCCCCCCGACGATGCCGTTGAGGCGAGCGTGCTGGTCGCGAAGGACGGCGTCGACCTCTCGCTGCCGCTGCCAGGTATACCGTCATCCGTCGCCTATCCCTGCAGAGCCGCGACCCCCTGGGCGACTTAGTCTTTTGGCAGGGGAGTTGCTGGTTGCTACTGTGGTCTTTGTGTGTTTCGTACTTGGCCAACATGTCCATTCCCCCCCGGCACGCGAGGTCTGCCCTTCGGTATACGTTCGTCCGGAGCTTCTTTCACTTCGTTTACGAAGATTCTTGACCCCATGTTCCTCCGGTTCCACCTCCACACACAGGTGTCTCAGTAACATTGGAAGACGGGACCGCTCACATCCGGATACCTACGACGATGCGCGCTCGCATGATACTGCCGTCGCTGCTCAGCGGTGAGAAGAACGATACGGTTCTGCTCGTGGCCTCGAGGCATGAAGCAGGTACGCTCTTTCCGTTCTTTCATCTATTCAGCCACATGCCGTGTGCCACAGGGTTACCTAGCAGACCCGAGACTTGTAGACTTACCGCCGCCTTGCCGCCCCTTTCGCACCGGTTCTTCACTCTTATGGCACTGAGCACCGGCGGAATTCGTCCACGCTGCCAGACCGGGTGTTATAGTCCGTTGATGCGAGTAGTTCGAACTCGACCACTTACTTCCCAGACAGCTCCGAGGCATTGAGCCGCGCCACCTCTCTTTGACACCCCCCCCCCCGACTGACACCGCAGTCCTGTCTGCAGACACTCAGGTTCCACGCTGATGATGGTCCGCCTTATGTGTCCGTGGCTTAAAGGACCGAAACACGGCGCAGACGGGACCAGTGCGGTGTTGAGCACATACCCATTCCAAGCACGTTCTTGCAACCCCCCCCCCCCCGCAATCCTGGGAAGCGAGGAAACTGAACCGCCCGAGTAGGATTCGCTGTTCATGATCATTTCCACCTGAAACACCTCCGTGCTGCGCCCGAGTTAGTCTCTCTGTGTACATCAGGTTCCATCCTCAGGGGTTTTCTTTTCTTGAGGAACGGCTACCACATCTAAGGAGTGGCAGCAGGTACGCAAATTGTCAATAGCAAAAAACTGCTGACACAGCGAAGAGAAATAGCATCGACAAGTGTAAGCAAAGCACCTGGGGTGTGCATGGGTTAACCATGGAAAGAGGAGTGGAGTAAAGTTGTTGATATTGTGGCTGTTCCTCCTGTTCACGATTGCCACACTGATTCAAAAGCTATTGGAGTAAAGTTGTTGATATTGTGGCTGTTCCTCCTGTTCACGATTGCCACACTGAGACATGTGCTGCAGACACCATTCAAAAGCTATTGGAGTAAAGTTGTTGATATTGTGGCTGTTCCTCCTGTTCACGATTGCCACACTGAGACATGTGCTGCAGACACCATTCAAAAGCTATTGGAGTAAAGTTGTTGATATTGTGGCTGTTCCTCCTGTTCACGATTGCCACACAGAGGCATGTGCTGCAGACACCATTCAAAAGCTATCAGAGCCAGGCCGCTCAGCTTCTGCAGGTGGCATGATTTCACCTCTTTACCGTGACAAGGTCTGGTTTGCTGGAACCCAAAAAGCTGATGGGCTGTGCAGGCATCTCAAGGCCACCCTCGGGGTCCTGATGCGTGAGCGTTCAACGAAAGGCCCCACTTCGTAGTTGTTTCTCCGTCTCTCCCCTCGAGTATTTTTACAGAGTGGGCAGCTGAACTGTGACAACTGCTGAGCGGCCGGTTCCGCACCCCACCTGATGCAGGAGCATATCGGGGGGTAGTGTCGATTTTCTGAAAGCCATTCTGACAATTTTTGAAACGTCGGACTGGACAGTCGCACCAAAAACGTGGGGGTTCCGTTGTCATTGTACTTGTGGAGGTTTGTATTTCATGGAGTTTGCAAAAAGGTGTGGACTTTGAAAACCGAACACACAGGCGTCGACGGGTTCCTCTGCTGGGACCCGGAGCGGAAGCTCGACAGCTTCGTCGTCTCGACGCACGCGGAAACGGTGAACTGGAACGATGCGGCGGGCGCCGGCGGGCGCGCGAAAATCGGAGCCACGTTCGTCGTCATCAGGGAGGCTAGCGGCGGCGACGAGTCGCTCGCGATGGTCGAAGACGGCGCCGTGCTCGAGCTGCCGGCGCAGCAGATGCGGCAGCTGCGCCGCAGCCTCGCGCAGCTCTCCGACTGCGGCGGCGAAAAATTCGCCGTCGCCTTCACCGACGACGAAGTGGCCGGCGGGGGCTCGGTCTTCGACGCGGAAGAACCCGGTATGCGGCCCATTCAGCTTCTCTCATAGCCTACACACAGGTCTTCAGCAGCCATATACTAAGTCAATGCGGGAGTGAAAAAGTACGGGAGTGCCACTCCCGCATTGAGGGTGTCCGACTCCCACATTGAGGGAGTGCCACTCCCGCATTGAGGGGTCCCACTCTTGCATTGAGGGAGTGCCACTCCCGCATTGAGGGGTCCCACTCTTGCATTGAGAGAGTGCCACTCCCGCATTGAGGGGTCCCATTCTTGCATTGAGAGAGTGCCACTCCCGCATTGAGGGGTCCCACTCTTGCATTGAGAGAGTGCCACTCCCGCATTGAGGGGTCCCACTCTTGCATTGAGAGAGTGCCACTCCCGCATTGAGGGTGTCCGACTCCTACATTGAGGGAGTGCCACTCCCGCATTGAGGGGTCCCACTCTTGCATTGAGGGAGTGCCACTCCCGCATTGAGGGGTCCCACTCTTGCATTGAGAGAGTGCCACTCCCGCATTGGTCCCATTCTTGCATTGAGGGAGTGCCACTCCCGCATTGAGGAGTCCCACTCTTGCATTGAGGGAACGCCACTCCCGCATTGAGGGGTCCCACTCTTGCATTGAAAGAGTGCCACTCCCGCATTGAGGGTGTCCGACTCCTACATTGAGGGAGTGCCACTCCCGCATTGAGGGGTCCCACTCTTGCATTGAGGGAGTGCCACTCCCGCATTGAGGGCTCTTGCATTGAGAGAGTGCCACTCCCGCATTGAGGGGTCCCACTCTTGCATTGAGGGAGTGCCACTCCCGCATTGAGGGGTCCCACTCTTGCATTGAGAGAGTGCCACTCCCGCATTGAGGGGTCCCACTCTTGCATTGAGGGAGTGCCACTCCCGCATTGAGGGGTCCCACTCTTGCATTGAGAGAGTGCCACTCCCGCATTGAGGGGTCCCACTCTTGCATTGAGAGAGTGCCACTCCCGCATTGAGGGGTCCCACTCTTGCATTGAGAGAGTGCCACTCCCGCATTGAGGGGTCCCACTCTTGCATTGAGGGAGTGCCACTCCCGCATTGAGGGGTCCCACTCTTGCATTGAGAGAGTGCCACTCCCGCATTGAGGGGTCCCACTCTTGCATTGAGGGAGTGCCACTCCCGCATTGAGGGGTCCCACTCTTGCATTGAGAGAGTGCCACTCCCGCATTGAGGGGTCCCACTCTTGCATTGAAGGAGTGCCACTCCCGCATTGAGGGGTCCCACCCTTGCATTGAGGGAGTGTGCACAAACGACCGCAAAGCCACTCCCAGTAGGAGTCCGGGGTGTACCGCATCCACTGCGACCTCCACGGGAAAACTAGTGTTTGCCTCGAAACAAAATCTTTCGTAGCAACGGGACGAGAACGGAAAACGCATGATTTGCAAGTTCAGATAAACGGTGTCGGCCGAATCTCATAAGAAAAACAAAGGTCACCCGGAGACCCTAAATAGCGGTTCAACTCTGAAAAGCAAAAGGCGGCATATTTTCGCACTACAGGTCAAATGGAGGCTGGTACCGCCTGTGACCGGGAGCTCCTCGTCGGGTAGGTGAAGTGACTCAAGAATACTTTAAAAGGGGAAAAGGCGACTTCTGTCAAGCGAACTTTCACTCTAAACACACCCCAATCACCCCCCTGAACGGGGGATTATGTTCGCGTGGCTCCCGCTGATCCGGCTTCTGTGAGCATCGCACTTGCTCAGGACTTTTCTGATTGGGGTTCTTTCGTTTTCTTTCGTGTCCTGGCGTGGCGCACCTTCGTAGAGACGGTCAACCGCAGGGCGGCAGAGAGCGGACGGGGTCTGGAACTTCGACTTACTTCGTTATAATTTCGCGTTCTACGACTATCCCCTGTTCTCTGCTTGCGGTGACTTCTTTCTTTTTGAGAAAGGGGTTCGGCTTGAACCTCCTGGGGTTTGGAGACCTTCCGGAAAATGCGTTATCGACGCAACGCGTTTCCTGCCTACGGGATTCGTATTGTGTTCTGGTCGACAGCATCCCTCACGAACGATCCGTGCTGAAGGATGCTGAAGACGTCGACCTGATGAAAACGGTCGACTACCTGATGTCTGAAGGGTGAAGATCCAGCGCATCCCTAGAGTGCTTCTCACATTGCGAAATGTAAAGCGACGCGGCGGCAGGTTGAGCTGGCATGGCAACAAGTACTCATCCGGAGGGACGTCGAGTTTTTGAAGGACATTGAAGAGCGACCTGTTGCTCTTCAATATTAATACGGCACGGTTCCCCTTGGCTAAGGTTCACAGTGGCAAGGGGGCCACTTCACTGCGACATGGCGAGGTTCAGACGGAAAGATGCGCTGGCAACACGTGAAAGTCTACATCACCACGAACCAGCAAGACACGAAGTCAGTAAACGCCTGTATGGCGGACTTGTTTGAGTACTTTGAGTCGCTCACGGCGAAGCTTCGAGACAGCGGTGTTCTCGGAGAATCTGCGAACTTCGAAAGACAGGTTGTGCATGATACACGTTGACCGTGCGGCGGCTGTGTTCGGAATAAGCGGCGTGAAAGTGTTTGAGTCGATGCACCGGATGCACAGCATATGAGTTGGCATCGCGAAGTCGCTGGCGTTTGATAGGCAGATGCCAGTCGTGTCGCGCCGGAAACTACACGGCATCAGCAGCCGAATTCGAAGGTTGCTGACCAAAGAAAGTGTGGAAAGATTGAATGCATCGGGTCTTTTCTGTGGCAGCGAGCAACTCCGGGTCGCTTCGATTCTGCCGTGGCAGCTGCCTTCTGCCTGACTGCCCCTGTCCGTGAGCCTGGCATCACGGTCTTGTCCTTGCTGCTCAAGTTCTTTAAGCAGCTCAGTACCGCGTTACCCCCTAAACCTCACAAGGTTTCACAACGAGTGGCACATCATCCGAAACGAGCCGCACCTTCTCATTGTTTTCAACTCCTTCAACCCTCCTCCCTACTGAAGCCTCTGCGGTCAATCGGAATCTTTAAAACACCGACCTTCTAATCCACGAATAACGCTAAAAACAGTATACAAAATGGTGCCACGGTGCTACTTAGTGCAGCAAAGACCACCCAGCTGGACGAGACAAACTAGCAGGCACCAGCCATACCCTCACCCACCGAAAGAACCTCAACCTGCCGTACTGTCGAGATAGTCCCTGTACAATACTACTCCAACCCGTCTCTCTCCCTCTATCACTCTCGCGAAGTTAGATCATCCATGGGGCTACCATTGTCATCCAGCTGGCTTTGAAAGCCACTCTCCCGGCGTAGATTGCCCGACTCCATTTAGCTCAGGACCTTTTGGAACGTAGATTGCCACCGTTTTACTGAGCCGTCTGCGGACTCCATTTAGCTCAGGACCTTTTGGAAGGACGAAGACCCCGTCGAAAAACGGATGATTCCCTCCGAAATCCCTCCGGAAACACGAAACAGGAAATGAAGGCGAAGCCGAAAAGGAGAGCACGCTCGACGACCGACCAGCCGAGGACTGGCTTGCTTACGTACGAAGCAAGCTTGGCGACGCAGAGAGCGTTGCTCCAGCAGCAGAGCCCGCCCGCGCGCCTGCCTCAAAGAGCATCCCTGAGCTGGTTCATGTGAAGTCAGAGACCATCCCCGTGGCGCAGCCTGCAAGCCGGTACAAGACGCAGGTGTCGCAGGTACGCGATTATTGGCCCCGTACTGAGTTCTTTCAAGACCCCGCCTGGACATCCGACGAAAGATCCCACCACCCTAGTGTTGCTGTGAGTTCTTAGGCTTTCTCGTTCTCTTCTTACTGGCGCCACAATTGCTTTAACGCATGGAGCGCCTTGGATTGGAGAAAGCTGCAGGATACCTGCCAGTCAGTTATGGAGAACCTGTGGTAGCTGGAGTGGCGAACTGGTGGTATCTGGAGCACGTGATGCCCCGAAAAAGCAACGCGAGAGCTTTAGAACCGCGCTTGGAAAGCACTGCCAGCATGTCGGCTTCGGGATCCCGCCAGTGACGGACTTCGGCGTGAAGGCTCGCTGAATGCAAGCGCAAAAGTCCAGCAGCCAACGACCCCTCAACACAGGTTCTGCAGCGCCCGGTCGCCAGACGCGAAGATGTGCCGCCTGCTGAGCCAGCGGGTCGATCTCCCCCACCAGATGAAAGACCCGTGCATGCACGTACCACGGTCGAACCAAGAATGGTGAAGGCCGACTTCATGGGTCTCGAAAAAGACCAGAGAGCGCAGGTATGTCGAGACAACATATGGTACGATGCCAAAAGGGGGGGGGGGGGGGTTTGGGCAGATGTTTTATGGCATAGTAAGATACTGGGCATGTGGGGTATGGGACCCATATCCCCCCAGAAACCATTTTTTCGGGCCGGTTTTGGGGCCTAATGCCCTCGGAGAGCCTTTTTCTGAGCGCAAAACTCTGTTTTTGTGGGTTTCGAGGCCCCGCACGGTGCACTCCAGCATCGTGTGGGGGTGTTAACTGTGCGGCCAAAGTGTCGAGCGTGGGCACACCTGCTAGATCCAGTGTGCCACACCCGCAAATCCAGTGTGAAACCCACTGTACACCAGCTAAAACAGTTCCTCAAGTTGGATCGAGTCACCTGTCGTCCAACGCAAATCAATCATCAAGGAGGCGAGGCCCCTGGTTGTTAAAAAAGCTGACCCCAGGTTTTTCTGGCAGTATTGCCAACTTTTATTGGCAGAAATCGGCTTGTCGGATCGAAAGAAGTGAGTTTGCTGCTGGTAACCTCACGAAGGCGATGGCTAATCGTGTTCCCTTCTGCAGGTGTCGCACACGTCCGGCCAGGTGTTCGAACCGGGCACCACGTAGCTGGCGGTACGTGGTGTACGACACCTTTGCCGTTAGTTGGCCTTCTTCGTCCACCAGCCTGTGCTAGAAGGATTTGTGCGACGAACGTCTTGTGCACGACAGCTTTTCCGTGACCCACGACGTCGGTGGTTGCCTCCACGAGATCGTCGAATGCCTGCTGCCTCATGGGTCACCTTTGTCGGTCGCCCTCTGTACAGAGACCCCGGGCGCAATCGGGTCAACTCCTGCAGCTTTCATCAGAAAGGCTCTCGTCGCTCTAAAGTGTCTCCGCATGGAGCCCTGTGACCTATCGTACTTCGTGTGCGTCTTGCCTTGCAAATTTTTGAGCCAATTCTTCGAACGAAACGCATTTACGAGTCACGCATTCTGAGAACAGAGTTAAGTTCCTGTTCTGGGTGGGTGCTGCCGCCGTAGCCATTGTACAGTCGTAACCCTACCTGGGGCCTCAAAGTCCACAACAACTGAGTTTTGCGCTCAGAAAAAGGTTCTCCGAGGGCATTGGACCCCAAAATCGGCCCGAAAACATGGTTTCTGGGGGGGTATGGGTCCTATACCCCACATGCCCAGTATCTGACTATACCAGAAAACAGCTGCCCAAACCCCCCCCCCCCCCCCTTTTTGGCATCGTCTCATATGATAAGATGCCAAAAAAACCCCCCCCCCCCCCTTTGCACTGATAAAACAGTTCTTTAACGTCATCCCATACTGTACGCCCCAAAACCCTGTCTGTGCGGCCGAAAACGGGCCCTAAACGGTTTCTGGCGGGTTAAGTGGAGGTAAAGGGACCTCAGAAGGCCACAAAGGGCCCAGATGGGGTTGCGGGGCCAGTAAGGGGTGACGTCGAAAAGTATTTTATTAGTGCAAAGGAGTGGGGGGGGTTTTGGCATCGTCTCATGTACATACTACTGTGGTTCTGTACGCAGATAACTTGCAGTACCAGATAGGCGAAGTACCTAGTACAGCATGCTGTAAATACTAGGTATCACATACCATACTACATTGTACTTTACACATGTAACTTGCAGTATCATAGCATGTTGTACCGTCATGTGTGACGTGACTTCGTACATAGTACGGCAAGTTGCCCGCGAGAACCTGTGTGTCTCACTCCGCTCACACCCGCAATTCTCACAGGATGAGGCATGGGAGCCGTATGTTGTGCGGATAGCCACCGTGATGTCCACCGTTTTCGCCCATCTTGGCCGCCGCCTGCGGCCGACCAAAGGAAAGGACGAACCGGGCTCCGTCAGCGTCGAAGTCATCCCCTCGCAAAGCGGCGCGCGGCTCCGCGCTGCAGTGTTGGACAACTGCACGATGCAGCTCGACGACCTCGGGAAGTCCGCCCTCAATGAGAAGCTGAACAAGCACTGCAACAGCCCGCCCCACGCGATACCGGTGCGGTTGCTCTTCTCGTTGTAGAGGGAGGGTCCTCGGCCAACTCGGGAGGTTGCACCTCCCGAGATGTAAGGGAGGCGGCTCCTTTGGCCTGCTCGTTGTTCGCATGACTCCGGCCTTTCTAAGCTCGGAACGAGTGGAGAAAACAAGAATGCATCACGTTTTCGGAACTGTAAGGTTGCATATTTCACTTGACGCGCGGCTCAAGCTTCGTCCACCGATTGTGTGTTCATTGCCAATACGTATCATCCACTGCCCCGTTACCTGTTACAGCCACGGTAATTCACTATACTATCGTTGGCTCAGCTGATATGATGCGGGCTTCCACCGACTTAAAAAGTCGTGTGTCATCACTCGATTAACGTGTTTCGTCAACACACCGCTGCCATTCCTGGCGTTGGCCAGGTTGGTTCTTATCGCGGTCAATTGTCTCCTCGCCGACCCCACGCTATGAAGGCCACGGGGTTGGATCGAGTTGGATCAGACACGTAGTAGCAACGGAGTTGCTGGGCAAGTATAAAATGTGTGTGTTGAGTTCAATGATGGGTAACACCTGCCCCCCTCCCAGTGTGTGTGTGTGTGTGTGTGTGTGTGTGTGTGTGTGTGTGTGTGTGTGTGTGTGTGTGTGTGTGTGTGTGTGTGTGTGTGTGTGTGTGTGTGTGTGTGTGTGTGTGTGTGTGTGTGTGTGTGTGTGTGTGTGTGTGTGTGTGGGTGTGCAACCTGCGATCTTACAGCGTTTTTCGCGCTCTTCTTTTTTGACGACGGTTCCCTCTAGCTTCTCCTTTTCTAAGGATGCGCCTTCAACCTCGTTGTCTTCGGCCTGTTGAAGACGAGACCACGCATACACAGCAACGAGGGGCGCAGCGGCCCGACGGTCTGTCACCCCGCCGGCTGTTGCTGCCAAAAGACCCACCGGCCCCCCTACCTGTGCCGAGGGAGAGAAAAAGGAAAAAGGAAAAAAAAAAAAAAAGATAAAAGCCAGAGGCTCGCCGATCGTAGATGCAGCCTGTCCCTCGGTTCTTCTCCTTTTTCAGTACCAACAATTCGGCGGGGTTGCCCTGCAATGTATTGTGCCGGCTGAAAAGACGTAGACAACGTGTTTTGGTGGTTGATCAGAAGTAGCAATCGGTCCGCTCAATACTCCGTCACACAACACCTTTCGTTTTCAACCCGCAAAGGGGAAGGATATTGGCTGAGCGACCATTCCGCAACTTCGCGACAGCGTGCCAGCCGAGTCGCCTGCGTCGCAGGCCGGGCGGCGTGGGTGTTTTTCGTAATAACAATTTATTGTAAACGCGAAAGAGAACGCTGGCAGCGTGTTTGGGAGAAGATTAGTCTACCAATCATATTCACTCACTATCACTCACTAACAGGCTAATCCTTCCCCGGCACGTACAAACAAACATGACCTTCGTCGTTATGGGGAGATATCCTTTGTGCTCTGAGTGTCGTAAGAGTGGTGGTTACACGAGGTAAGAGGATCGGTGGGTACCTTAGTTGTTGGTCATTGGTGGTTTCGGCCATTGTCCTTTTTGTGTGTTTACACCCTGTTCGAGGCTCAGCAAGGACGCCTTCTTTCAGAATCTCAATAGTCTAAAACCCCCGGTTCAAGCGAACACTCTAAAGTTACTCACTCCGCACCCAGGGACAACTTTGTTTTTGACCCGCAAGGGGCGAAGGGTATTGGTAGGGCGACCATTGCGCAACTTCGCGACAGAGGCGCCGCCACGGCGGGTGGGCAAGATGCGCATCCGATCCTTGCGAGACCGGAGAAGGACAGAGGAGGGAGCAGCCGAAGCACGGCGAAGCAGCGCGCCGGCCTCGTCGCCTACGCCGCAGGCACGGCGGCGTGGGCGTTTTTTGTGTACACGCTGTTTCTAGATCCTCCGCGCCTCGGCTCGCGGCAGGGCGTCTTCCTCCACGCAGCCGGGTGGACCGGCGTGCTCGTCTCGTCGTCGTTGCTCTTCTGGCTGCCCGTCCCCGCCCCGCTGGGAACGGGCATATTTTTGGTCCCCGCGTCCGACACGCTTTTGACGACCTTCCTCGAGCTGTCTGTGGCGCTGTTTCCCGCGGCGTTCGCGGTGATGTACGCGGCGGGGTCCTGGCGGAGCTGGTGGTGCTGGGTGTGGTGGGCGCTGGCGGCGGCGTCGCTGGCGGCGCGCTGGGTCGTGTTGCGGCGGGCCGCGGCGGCGATGGTCGCAGACGTCGTCGGCGCGCGGGCTCCCGAAAGCGAGTTCTTCCGCCTCCTGCTCGAAGCGTCGCGTCGGCAGCTCGCCTCGCCGAGGCAGCAGCGGCTCTTTACTTCGATCCCGGTGCTTCGGATCAAGCTCTTCTCGTTCCTCACCCGCAGCCACCGGACGCCGGCGATGGCTACTCTTCCCGTGTTGCTGCCAGACTCCTGCCACGCGGAGCCGCACCCGGCAGGCGGAGTGCCCATTGACGTGTGGGCGGTGCCCGGAGCCGTCCCGGAAGGCTGGCACCGCAAGAACAAGCCGGTGCTCTTCTTCGTCCACGGCGGCGCATGGGTCCACGGCCACCACGTCTTGCAGGCCACAGTCGCGTTCATCAGGAGGATGACTTTGCAAGGTCTTGTCACATTTCTGTCGACTCCCTCCCCTCATTTTATTTTTAGTCGTATAAGATCGCAGATCTTAGAAGATTAATATATCCGACGAATACCTAACACTCGTTACAGGTTGAATAACCCCGTCGCTATCCCGAAAACATCGTAACTTCACCTCTCGCCCTTGTAGTAGCGCCAGCTTGGAAGGAAATGCTCGACAAAAGCTGCGAGACAAAGAACCGAAAAGATTCCAAGTGCTGTAAGCGAACCGCGTGTTGAACGGACGTGAGGTGATGCGGGCTACCCTTCACGACAAGACACACAAACACAAAAGTCTAGAGTGAGAAAATAAGACACGCTGGTGTAAGCGAAGAACAAATCATGTTTGTATTGTACTTGCCCCTCTACCTCTATATTTCGTCCCGACACAATCGGATCACAAGACGATCTAGTCCCCGCTATCTCCTGGACTCAATTTTGACGATGGCAGGGGACGTCCTAAAGCAACCTGGCTAACGAGAAAGTGCATGCGAAATCCGTGTGTGACACTGCCTGAGCATTAAACCAAACAAAGTCCTCTCGTTTTAATTCCGAACTGACGGTGGGGCAACAGTTCATTACAAACACGCACAACAAAAACCGCAGGCTGGATCGTAGTGTCAACGAGTTACCGAAAGAAGCGCTGGCCTGTACACGTTGAAGACGTGGCGACGTCGTTGCGATGGGTGCGCGACAACATCGCGGAGAAGTTCGGCGGCGATCCGTCGAGTATCTTCCTCTCCGGATCGAGTGCTGGAGGCCATCTGGCAGTCGCACTAGCGCTGCTTTCCACGAGAGACAGGTGCTCGCAAGTGCACCCGGCTCTGGGAAGGACGGTACAACTGCTCGGCGACGTGAAGGTCAACGGCTTCGTCGGGTGGTACCCCGCGCTGGATCCACGAGATGACTCACGCTCGGGTATTGACTTCCCTGCTCTTGTTGTCGTTTTTGTCTTTGTATAGTAAAGGTGCCCAAAAGAGGCCTGTTCGCCCGTTTCCCGTTGCGAAGCTGCTCTGCATTCCTCCCAGAGGTGCATGCCAACCTCAATCAACTGACCCTATGACTCGGATGCCACGGTCCCAGCGGCAACGCAATCCCAGCGGCTGCTTAACGCCTGAGATTACTCAGGTACCCACTGAGCTACGTTTTCGTCCATACTTTACCCCCTTACAGACGGAGGGGTAGGGTCGTTGTTGTCCAGCGCGCAGAAAGGTCGAATTTGCGAGTTTTACGACTCCAAAATGGGGAGTCTGGCGTGGTTTCGTTACGCATCTCTTCACAGCAGCAAACATTGATCCATTTTGACGTGTCTTTACTCTGAAGGCCCAGTGTCCGAACTCCAGCTCGAATTTTGGGCTGTTTCGACATAAATACATGTCGAAGGGTCAAGTTCCTTGCCAACACGAACAGGTCGGTCGTAGCCCAATATTCGGACCCAATTTTGGATTCAGGGTTTGGACCCAAAAATTAGGACCTGTCTTTTCGGGATAATTTAAGGGCACACCTTCTACAAACCTTTTACAAACACAATTACAGGTCTGTCGTGGCCTTGGGGTGAAAGCCTTGCCGGGTGGTTCTTTCGGGTCACCGTCGGATCGAACGAGCTGTGGGAGACGGTGCAGCCGTGCGTGTTGCTAGACGCGCTCGGCTGCGTTGAGTTCCCACCAACGATCATTTGCCACGGCGAAACAGACAGTGTCGTGCCGCAGGCGCAGTCCCGCGTGTTCTACGACCGTATCGCAGCCCTGGGCCCTCGACCGCACGACCTCTACGTCTCGATGCCGTTCACACGCCACGTATTCGAAGTAACTGCCTCCGCCGTGCAAGAATCAGCGCATTCAATAGCAGCAGCATGGCTGAACCTGCTCGCAGCAAGACTGCAAGAGTGATGTAGGTTGTTAGGCTTGTTGAGCGTCTATCACCAGTGTTACAGAACCAATGTGTCACGGACAAACAGCCATCTCCCACCACGGAATCTCGTAGGCCGCCACGATACCAATACATCAACTATCAGCACACATGAACCCCGCTTACGGAAGACTGCAAGCGTCGTGTAGGCTGTTTTCGCCCTTGTGTGACTGTCACTCAGTCATAATATGCCATAGTATAATACATTACACCGAATTGATATACTCGCCACGGGGCGCGCGCGTGCAGAAGCGACCCCTCTCGTGCCGGAGGGATTCTTCGATGGACGGCGCCTCGATGCCGTGCACTCGCCGCCGCGCCGTGCAAGACTCGGTGCTGTCGACCATAGGAGCACGCTGCTCCCCGGCCTCTCCCTCTCCCCCCAGCGACTACAGAGATTAATCCCGTCCTCACTTCGGCACCGCAGCGTCGGGGTCAGTCCTCTCCTCGCCAGCCTATCCTCCATTCTTCCTCCTTGCCAACTTTCCTCCGTGCGAAGTTTCGTCGTCTTCAACTGCGACTGAGCATTCATTTGGACCCGTTTGCCTGGCCGCCAGTTCCAAATCACGAACGAGACAAAGTGTGAGGATCGAACATGATCGGAAGCTGGCGTAGTCCAGTGGCTGTAAACGATGCCACTGCACGGGGAGGGACGTCCTTTTAGCTCACATGGCACTCTCCGAACGAGAAAACGAAGATTGTGTGTTCAGAAGAAGCGCGGCCGAACTTCAGGACGGAACGACGCCACCAGTGTGCTGAAGCAAAACCGCAAGGACCAGAGGGTGGGGGCCGTCCTCAAGAAGCACACTTATTTTTGGAGTTTCGCCAACACACCAGGATCGGGGGTACCCCTGGACCCACCACTCGTAAACCGGGGTTTTAAGGGCACCCGAGAACTTCTTCGCCTTGACCGTGACCGGGCTGCCTTCCTCCGCTCACCTCACCCCATCTTGGCACATATGCCTTCCAATTGGACTTCGTCTCGGCCGCAGGAGGCAAACGCAATCGCAACAGTAGAAGCTCTGCCAAAGCGTCGCAGAGACACTGCGAGGTCCTGAACGTGTGACGTTCAGGGTCATCGACCAGCTGGGCCCTCTTGATGAATCGGTCAAGACGTCGTTCTGCAGGAGCTTGCGCACGAGCGTGGTCCCGCGGGATCGTCGGAAAAATAAAGGAAAAAGGGGAACGGAGAGCGCATGGCGGGCAACGACGGCGCGCTGCCGACCCTCGTCGTCGACGTGGGAAGCGCGAGCGTGAAATGCGGGTTCGGCGGCGAGGATGCGCCGCGGAAGGTCTTCCCGACGGTGCTGGGGTGGCCGCGGCACCCGGGGCTGGGCGGCGTGATGCTCGGGGGGAAGAAGGACAACTTCGTCGGGGAGGAGGCGGCGTCGCGGGCAGGCGTCCTGCGCGTCGTGCACCCCGTGCAGCGGGGGGAGATCGTCGACTGGAACGAGATGGACAAGCTGCTGTACCACGTGTTCTACTCGGAACTGGTCGTCGCCCCGGACGAGCACCCGCTGCTGTTCATGGAGAGCCCCGGGGTTGAGAAATCCGCGCGGGAAAAACTCGCGCAGCTCCATTACTCATAATGAAAGTTTACACCAAAGAAACAACCCAAACCCACAGCCCTTACTTGCTCTACGAGAACTAGCACGAGTCGCTCAGTTTGGGAATGCTGAGCTAGTCGGCAGATATCCCTCTGCTAAGGCTAAATATCTCCCGGAGGCCGATAGCGAACAAGTACAGTGATGGAAAGATGCAAAGAACTTTGAAAAGAGGGTTAAAAGTCCCTGAAACCGATGAGTGGTAAGAGTTGGAGATGCGTTCAAATCTTAATCATTGCTCCTTCACTGGGGTTTATGGTTGAGACGTCTGGACCTATTCGGATCGTCCAAGCTTCTGTTGCGAGACGGCTTGCCGGCTGCCTCAGTTTTGCTCGGATCGACCAGAGTTGAGGAGGTGACCCGCGGCATCGTCAGCGAAGGGTAAGTGTCGGCGTCTTCGGACAACGTCCTTGCTCCCATTTAAATAAGGACCCCAACATACCGGAGTCTGAACTCTGAAACCAAACAACCAAACAAAGGTGGAAAGACACCAATCTGCACGTCCCGCGGGATCGTCGGAAACACAGAAGAAAAAGGGGAAAGGAGAGCGCATGGCGGGCAATGACGGTGCGCTGCCGACCCTCGTCGTCGACGTGGGAAGCGCGAGCGTGAAATGCGGGTTCGGCGGCGAGGATGCGCCGCGGAAGGTCTTCCCGACGGTGCTGGGGTGGCCGCGGCACCCGGGGCTGGGCGGCGTGATGCTCGGGGGGAAGAAGGACAACTTCGTCGGGGAGGAGGCGGCGTCGCGGGCAGGCGTCCTGCGCGTCGTGCACCCCGTGCAGCGGGGGGAGATCGTCGACTGGAACGAGATGGACAAGCTGCTGTACCACATGTTCTACTCGGAACTGGTCGTCGCCCCGGACGAGCACCCGCTGCTGTTCATGGAGAGCCCCGGGGTTGAAAAATCCGCGCGGGAAAAACTCGCGCAGCTCCTCTTCGAGGGCTTCAACTGCCCCGCCCTCGTCTGCGGCAGCCAGGCTTGCATGTCGCTGTTCTCGTCCGGCCGCAGCACCGGCGTCGTGTACTCCTCCGGCGCCGGCGTCTCGTACGCGGTGCCCATCTGGGAAGGATACTCCCTCCCCCATCAAATATCGCGGCACGAAATTGCCGGCTCGGATCTGACCTCGTACCTCGTCAAGCTTCTCCGGTCCCGCGGCCTCCCGTTCAGCACCCCCGGAGACCGTCTCGTGGCTGAGGACATCAAGGAGAAGCTGTGCTACGTCGCGCTCGACTACCAGAAAGAGCTCAAAAACGCGGAGGGCAGCCGGTCTTTCGAGCGGTTCTACAAGATGCCCGACGGCGCTGACGTCCGCCTGGTCAACGACCGGTTCACCTGCCCGGAGGCCCTGTTCCAACCCGCGCTGATGGGCAGCGACGGCGTCGGCATCCAGGCGGCGCTGCACGACTGCGTCCAAAAATGCGACCCACTCATCCGGAAGGAACTGTACGGCAACGTGGTCCTCTCCGGCGGCAACACGATGTTCCCGAAGATCGGCCAGCGCCTCACGAAGGAGCTTTCGCTCCTCGCGGGAGACGTGCAGGTGAACGTCGTCGACTTCCCCGAGCGGCACTTCTCCTCTTGGCTCGGAGGGTATGCACCTTTTCACCCCCCGCGAGACGAGCTCACCCGCCGGCCAGAGCGCCCGCTGCAGCACCACCTCCGGTGCCGCCACTCACTGTAGCAGTGCCGCAACCTGCAGCGCCTCCGGAGCGACTTACGCCCGCCGTAGCAGTGCGAAGAGGAGTGAGGAGATCGGAAACTCCCCGGAGAGATGGTCCCTGCACTCTAACTCGTCTCTCTCTCTCTCTCTCTCTCTCTCTCTAAGCAAACTTGTTTGAGCACCTTCGGTGCGTCTTGGGGGGTCGAGCTGAGGACCTATGGAACAAGGATATATGTTGTTGGGCGACAAGCCCTGAGTATTTGAGTCCACTTGCTCCAGGGCAAGGTTGGAAGGGGACGATTCGGAAACTTAAGGATTCGGAATTAGCAAATAACGCAGGCAAATTCCTCCCTCCTCCCGCAGTCCCGAACTCGCTCCCCTCGATCGATTTTGCGTTAATCGCCCCGATGGCTTCACGTTTCTTACCGATGAAGAGAGTAAAGGTCCGAACGAGACCCCCCCTCTCTCTCTCTCTCTCTCTCTCTCTCTCTCTCTCTCTCTCTCTCTCTCTCTCTCTCTCTCTCTCTCTCTCTCTCCTCTCTCTCTCTCTCTCTCTCTCTCTCTCTCTCTCTCTCTCTCTCTCTCTCTCTCTCTCTCTCTCTCGGAAAAGGTCGCGTTGGCAGAAACGGTGAAGATGATAATTGTCACAGGGTTGGTGAAATGAAAGCGAGAATGTGGGGTAAGCCCTGATTATTAGATTCACGGTTAAACGAAGCTAGCGCACAAGGTTTGCCTGATCTCGCACCTACTTTCCGATACCAAATAGATGCTCTATTCAAACTCGGAAAAGGTCGCGTTGGCAGAAACGGTGAAGATGATAATTGTCACAGGGTTGGTGAAATGAAAGCGAGAATGTGGAATAGAATCCCTGGACGTGAAACTAAAGGAGCTGACATCCGGCTGCCTCCGGGTAGCTCAAAACAGATAAACAGCGCCCTCGGGCGTGCTCACAAAACAATGGTGCTGCGCGGAGCGCTAACACTGAGATGGACGACAGGGTGGCTGGACGCACTTCCCGTAATCCTCTAGCAACGTCCTCAGACGTGAGAAAATAGAAATAGGCCGACATCACGCAATGCAGAAAGGGACGCGAGGAGGCGGAATGCCTTGCCTGTATGGGTCTCGTGTCCATACGTCCGCTAATTGCTCAGCGGTCGGAACCCACACAGTCTCGAGAACACATTGGTGTTCTTCCAACACGTCGCGGACCTGGCAGAGGATGAAGTTCCCGAGTTGGGTCTTCGACTTCCAATTCCTCAGACAGTTCACGGCGGGCAAGTTGTCGACAAAGATTCTTATTGTCGATAGCGGAGAGCGCGAAGCCGCGTACGCAATAGCAAACTTTGCCGCCGTTAATTCGGCAAAGAAGATATGCTGCGGGATATCTCTCCACGGTCCCCACATTGCCATGGAATCCACTAGCCAGGCCCATCCCTGCATGCTGGCGTCGGACCATGCCTCGACGAGGGTATCCCGCTGCTGCATGTCGAACGTGACCCACCGGTTCCCCGACAGACGCCGCCTCACCCCAGCAAGGAAAGGAAGGACGTCGTCGCTCACTCGAACCAGCGACTCCCAGCCCAGGGTGCCTGTTAGGACCTGATGCGCCAGTGTCCCCATCCACGCAAGCACCGGGCTCACTCTGCAAAGCGGCGTGCCCCACACCGTCCACGCCCAGATGGCGGTCCCGACGACCTTCCAGATCCCGCGCACGGTCATCTGTGCCGACTCAGCTGAGCAAAACAGCAGGTGCGCTTTTCTCGCCCACTCCTGTTTCAGCCTGTACGTCTTCGCCGCGAGGTCGAATTCTACCCCGAGGACGACTGGTTTCGAGCTGGGCTCGAGGACGGACTTCTCGTCGTTGACTGTCATGCGCACCTTGCGGGCACGCCGCAAAACTCGGTCGCGCACGGCGCGAAGCGCATCCGGACAGTCTTCAACGAGGGCCCAGTCGTCGTACCAGACTATCTTATCGTCCCCGGCAGGCTCCGTGATGACAAGCGCCGAGTCCTGCGCAATCACGGGCGAGAAAGACCAGCCCATCGTCAGCCGGCGCCACCTATACAGAGCCACGCCCCCGTCGAGCTTCCTTGTGCGGAGCCCGAAGAAAGCTGACGTCGACCGTCCTACTGGGAACTGGAAGAAGTAGGACTTCAGGTCAACGACGACTGCGTACGACTTCGACATCATCTTGGCGATGACCTCGTCGACACGCAAGAGGCTGAACTTCGGCGGGGGCTCCATCAGCTCGTTCAGCGGGCGGCCGTCAACGATGGCCCGCGAGTGCTGTTCGCCCTTTTCAACAGCAAAAGCCGGAAGGACGCACTTCAGCGGCTCCGAACGGGGGACGCGCTCCACAAACCCAACGCTTTCCAGCGTCTGCGCATGGCGGGCAAACGCGTCGCTCTTCCGACCCGGCACGAGAGGAGTGCCCAACAACTTCCGTCGGAAGGAGTGCCCGTCCGTTAGGAGGTCAAGCAAGCCGTGCAAGCGGGCCCCGGGGCCGGCGAGGCTCCGGAGCTTGCGGAGATCGATCGGCGGCACTGCCGTGACGTCTAGCGGCCTCGCAGATCTCGGGGCACCGATGCCCGGAATGAGACCTCTCGTTTCTGGTGGGAGGTACCCGAGAGGAACTGCGGTAGGAGGGTCGTAGAAATGGGGGTGGAGCCGGAGGAAAAGCCTCCTCCCCCTGAGCAACCTGGACCTTCGCGACTTCAACCCCCTGACCTGCCGAGGCGAGAAGCCGGCGTCGGGCAAGGGTTGTTTCTGTCGTGTCGGGAAACGGCTGTCGCAAAGGGTAGGATGAGCTAATTCCGAGTGCCCGGGTGCATTCGTGGAAGCGCTTCCCGGGTCTTCGCGTTGTGCGGCGTTGCCAGCCGGAGGCGGGAGTAGAGCCTCCGTCGTACTCCCGCCAGGTCCTTCAAGTCTGCAGTCGGCCAGGGGGGACCAGTCCCCAGACGACCGTTCCATGCCGGTCTTCAGCTCCGACCGGCTTTCTCCCCCTTTCCCGCCGGCGAACGGGGGGCCGCCGACTCCCCGGGCTCGCAAGGGTTCCATACCCGCCACTCCCGGGTGGCCTTGTCGGCAGCTTCCTCAGCCGCCGCCCAGTCAGGATCCATCAGCCGACGGCTGGTCCGTGCGGCCCGGCGGCGCGTGCTACCCGTGTGTACCGGCATTTTTCCCGGAGGGTAGTGTATGATTAGGAGGAGAATGGAAATAAAATGAAAGCGAGAATGTGGGGTAAGCCCTGATTATTAGATTCACGGTTAAACGAAGCTAGCGCACAAGGTTTGCCTGATCTCGCACCTACTTTCCGATACCAAATAGATGCTCTATTCGAACTCTCTCTCTCTCTCTCTTTCTCTCTCTCTCTCTCTCTCTCTCTCTCTCTCCCTTTTTCCGTGTTAACAACGCATTGGTGGTACTCATAATTAGTAGTTGGCAGCGTACTACATGAAACTTGCCAAAGCAGGTGAGTTCCGCTAGTGCGCACAAACAAAGAAAGCGCCACTCTTTTGTATAAGCACCTGCTCAGTAGGAAATACTTGAGGAGGTTGCCAGCTGCAAAATATCAAAGGAGGTAAATGTGTAGCCCACACGAAACACAGGTGAATCTGGGTTCAGTGGCGGGCGTAAGCGTTCAACAAATAGACCCACTTTGTATCTTCCCCTTCAGCCTCCTTCGAAGTAAGCGCATGGCAGCCCCTCGAGTATTTCGTATCAACCCTTGACGGGCGGAGGGGAATGGAGGTTGCCCAGGGCGCAGAAAGCCTTCTGGGGAAGTCGATGGGTCGGACTCGGCAGTTTTACGACTTCGGCGTGAGAACCCTGGTGCTCCTTGGAAAGGTTTCGTAGTGCCTTCACAGCAGCAGTATCGATCCTTTTTGACGTGCCTTGACTCTGGAAGCACAGTGTCTCCAGCTCGGGTCCTGGCATTTTCGACGTCTCCCATCTGTAAAGAGGTTAACGAAGTGAATTGTAGGAACGAAAGAGAGCGCTGTAGCGTGTTTGGGAAAAGATAGCCGAAGCTATCACGTTCACACAATTCTAGGTTAATCCTCCCTCGGCACGATACAAAAACACACGCTTATTCTTTTTCCAACGTTTGTTGTTCGGTGTTTGAAGGTCACCGTTGACCATTGAGGTTGGATGTCGGGTTGTCAGAGGGATGTAGACTTGCACACTTTCACTAAGCAGGTTGCGACTACTCAGACCAACAAGAACCAATTCGCAACGAGTTTCGGGTTGGGCTTTTCCGCAGTAACAATTGTACACCCGAAAAAGGACGCCGGCAGCGTGTTTGGGAGGAGATAAGCCTTGCGATTAGGCCGAGAAGTGACGTAGAAACGTGTAAATGACAGAAGAGCAAGGCCTACCCGACCGACGGTGTCACGGCAACCGCTTTTTTATGGTAACAAGCTTGCTTGTCTATATCAAAAAGTGTCGGATGGCAGCGTGCTGTGTTAAATCACTCAAAACAGGGTTTACACACGTACGCACAAACAAAAACGAAGATTAGCGTCGAAACTCCCTGGCTTTTCACGCCGCAGCAGAACGACCACACCCTACCCAAACCCAAGCACCCTCTAAACGCGTTAGGGGACTTCACAAGGTTTCACAACGGAGTGACACAACACCCGAAACGAGTCGCACTCTTTTACTTTTCTCAACCCCCCGCCATACCCAAGCCTCTACGGTCAACCGGAGACTTTAAAATACCGACCTTCTAATCCACAAATAACGCTAAAAATTCGATACCCCACCCCGCCTCTGTTGTCAACCGGGGACTCAACATAGCCGGATTCTTGAGACTCGAACGCTGCTTCAAACAGTCTTAAAAAAATGCGAACAGGTCGTTGCTCGCGTCGCTGCCAACGTTCCCGGCCATGTGGCTCGCGAAGAAGGAATACGACGAGGTCGGCGTGGCGGCGCTGCACAAGAAGGCGTTCTGAGGACCTGGACATCAGGCCTCTACACCCAAGCACGCGAACGGTGCAGCAATGGGGCAGGGGGCGTCACCCAAAACATGCCCATGGCGCATCCTGCGGATTCGTCGACGGGCAACGTCGGCGTTTTTGACTGCAGGAGCGCTCCGCGCTCTCATGAGCCAGAATGTATGTCCGATTTGCCGCCGATTCAAGTTAGAATCGGGAGCGTAGCGGCGCTTGCACAAGAATGCGTTCTGAGGACCAGGACATCAGGCCTCTACACCCGAAGCACGCGAACGATGCAGCAACGGGGCAGGGGGCGTCACCCAAAACATGCCCATGGCGCATCCTGCGGATTCGTTGAGGGGCAACGTCGGCGTTTTTGACTGCAGGAGCGCTCCGCGCTCTCATGAGCCAGAATGTATGTCCGATTTGCCGCCGATTCAAGTTAGAATCGGGAGCGTAGCGGCGCTTGCACAAGAATGCGTTCTGAGGACCAGGACATCAGGCCTCTACACCCGAAGCACGCGAACGATGCAGCAATGGGGCAGGGGGCGTCACCCAAAACATGCCCATGGCGCATCCTGCGGATTCGTCGAGGGGCAACGTCGGCGTTTTTGACTGCAGGTGCGCTCCGCGCTCTCATGAGCCAGAATGTATGTCCGATTTGCCGCCGATTCAAGTTAGAATCGGGAGCGTAGCGGCGCTTGCACAAGAAGGCGTTCTGAGGATCTCAACATCAGGTCTCCTTCATGCAGCAAGAGGGGCACGGGGTGTCACTCAAACCGTGCCCGCTTCGCATCCTGTCTGCGAGGTCGTCGAGGCGAAACGTCGGTATTTTCTGAGGACCAAGGCATCAGGCCTCTCCGCCCGAAGCACGCGAACGATGCAGCAAGGGGTACCACTGGTGGCGCCTCTCGAAACGTGCCCTTCGCGCATCCTACCTGCGGCGAAACGTCGCTGTTTCCGACTGCGGGGGCGCTCCGCGGTCTCATCAGCCGAATGAATGTCCGATTGAAGCCTGCCGTGTAAAGACACCAAACAGGTCCTTTTGCACGCACAAATATGAAGCACGCGCTAAGAATACGTCCGTTTTGAAAAGCGACTTCGACGGGTTTCGCCGAAGGTGCTCTCGTCGGCCTCTCCTGCGAGAGGGCCACATCCGGGCAGTTCTTCTTGAGAGCAGCTGTACGCGCCGATTCCGATTGTACGTAGGGCGAGGAGGGTAAATAAAATAAGGAACCACAAGCCAGCCACGCCCAGTTGGGCAACACTGCGCAGGGTCTGGGTCTCCAGCGCGAAGCTGGTGTGCTGCGGATCTTGGATGCCTGCCGAAAAAGGCGTCTTTTCAGAAAAAAGATCGCCTCCTTGCAGTGCTCTCGTTTGGGGAGTCGGTAGCCGCTGGAACCGGCCAGGCAATTTGGTGTTCCTGCCTTACCAGATCCGTCCAGAAGTGTCCCCAGCCAGAGCTTGCACGCAAAAGCAACTAACCCCCTTCCCTGATCTCCGTCCGCCCTCTTACAGTTTCTTCTTGTGTATACCGCTTTCGCGGCTCAGAGTTGCTTGTGTCCAGTCCTTTCTCGGTCCTTCCTGCTGGCTGGCGCAATCAGTGACTGATCCACCATCGTCGGCTCCTGGGCCCCGGCCATGCAGCGCGAGCTGCACCGTTTTCCCTGTACTGGGGATGCTGTCAGAAACAAGAAGAAGCTGTTGGAAAAACTTGCAAGCCACCGTGAGTGTTATTCGTGGAGGTGGTCAGAGCACGTTCGGCCAGCATTCAATTGCGCGTCGGTGGAAACCTGGTTGATCCTGCCAGTAGTCATATGCTTGTTTCAAGGATGAAGCCATGCAAGTCTCAGAGTAAATGGATTAACAGTGGGTCTGCAGACGGGTCATTAAATCGGTGGCAATCTACGCGGGGAAGGTGCCTTTTGGGCCCAGTTGGATAACAATGGTAACTCCATTGCTAATACATGTCCGAAGAATCCAACTCGATTCAACCCCGTGGCCTGCGGACGAGCGTAGCGCCTCTTTCGTTATCCAACCGGCCGGAGTATGAATCCTGCACCGGCTAAGTAAGGGGGGCGTCCGCAAGAATTCGATGACTTGTCAATGCTGCTGCAAGCTGCCCTTCGTTGAAGCTGTTTTTTGCTGGTCCAGGTAGAGATTCCACACTGTTGCCCATCTGCAGTCCTTGAAAAGTTGGGTCCAGACTGATTTACCGGGTTTTGGCTTGACGTCAGAACTAGCACCTCTGGTTCACAACACAGGAGGAAAAAAAGGAACAACAATGGGGCTCAGTAGGAAGGTATGCCTTGGCATTCGCGCAGGGTTCGTGCTCGTGATCACAATACTTGTCATCGTTGCGTTTGTGCTGAAAGCGGGCATCTGCTCATTTGAACTTTCCTACACAATCTGGGCCGACGTCGGAATGTTTGAGACGGAAGAAATGCGCATGGCGGACTTTTACGAAGAGATTGGCATCGGCAGGACGAAGGCGACGTATCCACAGGGCGCTGGTATCGCGGGTTTGTGTTTGATGTGGGTCTGCTTCTGCATTTGTGCTGTGGGACACTTGGTGGTGAGGTCGCCGGGGCTGTTGAAAGTGGTGGTAGCCATCTTAGATGTAATATGCGCAGTGCTCTACTTTACGGCGGGCATTGTGATTGTAGCTGGGTATTACGCCGATCCTCCAGGTCTGGGCAACTGGTCCTTGTCTGAAAGCGATACGATCGGCGCTGCAGCACCGCTGTTCTTCCTGAGCTTTGTTCTTATGGTTTTCGTGTCAGTGGTCGGGTGCATCACCCCACAGATCAATCAAAAGGACGCGGACTCGCCCGCATAAGGACAACACACTGCTGCGTCTCGAAACAATTGCGCTCCGTATTCTTCTTTAATCCAAACCAAAACATCATGGAGGAGCTCCTCCATGGGAAGCCGGAAACGCCGGAGAAAAGGAGTCGTGACCTCGCGATATCTGGAGCGGATGGACGGCTTTCCTTCATTTTGAAAGCAGCCTCTGAAGCACTCCGCAAGAAGGACGCACTTTTGTTTGCTAAGCGGGGGATAAGACGCTACTGGATAGTAGGATCCGCAGAAGAGTTGGCGCTCCGCATAAAGCAGAACTACACGCGTTTGAAGGCCCTCTCTCCCAGCACGCTGGATTTCATTAATATGTACAGCGAGCTGTTGCACCCCGAGCTCAAGGCGGGCGTGCTTAAAGCTATCCGAGAGGCTTTGGCTTTCGAACCCAACCTCGGATTCAGTCTTGAGGAAGCTGAAGAATACCTGGCATTTGTCGTGGACAACGCATACGTTTGCCAGGGAGGCGTCTTCGACAGGTGAAGGGTATCCCGATGGGAGGCATATCATCCAGCGATCTCGCCAACTTGTTCTGCTATTCTGTAGAAGCAGACTACGTAGACGGTTTGCTGGCGCAGGGCAAAGCAGAGGAAGCGCGAGCCCTGGCGTTGAACACGAGGTACATCGATGATTTTCTCAGCTGGAAATCCCCTCCTCCGCCTACTGCCTTATACAAGATGCTCTACCGCGCGACCACGAGGGCGGTAGACGACGTCGAGTATGTTGGTCTCCGTATCCGGGTCGAACGACCGGAGTGCGATCGTCACGCATGGGTACGCCTCCCTGTCAACGAAAAAGCGTGCACCTGGGACTTCAAGCCAACGCGCTTCGTCCATCGACGTTCGGCTATTCCACGCGCGCAAGGGACCTCGATCCTCGAAAGCATGACGATCAGGGCCCTAGCGCTGTGCAACAACTTCCCCGACATCGTAAGGGAAGTATAGGGGCACGCATAGCACACGGCGCTAGAAGTGTATGTCTACGGATAATTAAACAAGAGCCTGGAGACAAAGCGTCAGAATGGGCCACCTGGCTGAATTTCTATTTGCAAAAGGGAGTAAACTGATTGGTGAGTAGGGATTGTCCCAGAGGAAGAAGTTTTAGTTTGGAAGGAGGCAATAAAAGGTCCAAAAGGAAAACAAAGCAAGCATGCTACTTTTTTGGCCAAAGTGTTTCTTAATTAACACGTTTCGTACTAAAAACATGGGGTCTGACGTACTTAGTGAAATTTGAAAACTGTTGAAACCCTATGATGATCCCCCATTTTTGTTCGAGCCTTTGAGCTGGAAAAACGTATCAGCTCCAATCGTCTTGTTGACATCCTCGAGCGTCCGTTTCTATGAACCAAGAGTCGGTGTCGGCGGAAAAGACCGTTGCAAGGTGGCTGACTATCTTGCTTCCACAAAAGTCAGAAAGCGAGCAAGATACAACGCATCTTCGGAGCGACCGGTCAGTTGTTACAAGCATCCAGTGCCAACCACGAGTTCCTGACACGCTAGTGTTCACGAAGGTGTTCATTAGGCGGGCACGCGTCAGTGACGGCAGGGTAAGCCGGTCGTATGGAAGGGCAGCAAGCAAAGGCGGAGTTGCCCTTTTTTAAAGAAGGAGTAAAGCCTCTCCAGGTGATTACCATACAGCTTCTTCTCGTGCTCGCCAGCCCCAAGACTAGCATGAACCGCATCCACCTCCACAGCAACGCATTCATCGTTTGCCAGTTCTTCAAGCTCTTGGTCAAAATCAGCGAAGTCAGAACGTTGATGCAACTGCGCATTCACTCAGTACGAGACATTCGTTGAAGTTGCGATGGAGTTCGGCGAGAACGTTGTCCCCGCAACCGGTGGCCTGGGGCAGTGTTGGCGGTGGCTCTCGGAGCTGGAGCCAGCTCGGGAGCTGGAAAGAGCCAGCGGGAGCCAGCAGGGCACAATAAAAAGCCATCTCAAAATTCCCCCAAAATGCGAGAAACCCTTTGCACATTTTTTTTGGATATCCGGGTCTACTTTTTGCGGATCTCTTCATCGGAGCTGATCACGCAAAAAATCGCCGAAAAAGGTCTGCTACGTGGACCAGCAAAAATATGTCACCACTCGGGGGATTGATTCCCGTCCTTCTCGATGCACACCGGTGGTTTCCGCGCCGGGGCCCTGTCTCTTCCAAAGACCCACAAACCACGCACATGTTTTGTGATCCCCGGGTCTAATTTTCACGGATCTCTTCATCGGAGCTGATCGCGAGCGTAAATTCGTCGAAAAAGGTCTGTTCCGTGGACAGCGAAAAAAAACGGCACCACCCAGGGGATCGATTCCCGTCCTTCCCGTCAAAACCCTGGTGGTTTCCATGTCCGGTGCCCTGCATCTCGTAAAGACCCGCGAACCACGCATACTTCTTGGTCCCGGGTCTATTCTCCACGGTTCTCTTCATCGGAGCTTATCGCGAGCTAAAAATCGTCAAAAAAGGTCTGCTGCACGCACGAGCAAAATTTTAACCAGAACCCCAGCTCCCGCTGGCTCCCAAAGAGCCAGAAGAACCAGCTCCCAAGAGCCACCGCCAACACTGCCTGGGGGCTGTCTTCAACGAAGACCTTGGTCGGCCTCCTCTCCTGTTGGATCGGAAACTTTCTCTTCCAGTAAATTTGCGTCACTCAACCCGGTCACCACTTCGGGAACTGTCGCTTTCCGGAACTGACCTCCTTATTTCGAAACAGCGTCGAACACGCGATTGGATGAGGGGATCCCACGGGATCTGGCTAATAGGATTGATTGTGGTCTCTTTTGGCCTGCTTGCATTAGTCGGGCCTCCAGGTTGATTGTGGTCTCTTTTGGCCTGCTCCTGTGCCCAAGCCCGCACACGCCGGCTCCCAGGTTGATTGTGGTCTCTTTTGGCCTGCTCCTGACGAGATCCCACGGGATCTGGCTAATAGGATTGATTGTGGTCTCTTTTGGCCTGCTTCCTTTAGTCGGGCCTCCAGGTTGATTGTGGTCTCTTTTGGCCTGCTCCTGTGCCCAAGCCCGCACACGCCGGCTCCCAGGTTGATTGTGGTCTCTTTTGGCCTGCTCCTGACGAGATCCCACGGGATCTGGCTAATAGGATTGATTGTGGTCTCTTTTGGCCTGCTTCCTTTAGTCGGGCCTCCAGGTTGATTGTGGTCTCTTTTGGCCTGCTCCTGTGCCCAAGCCCGCACACGCCGGCTCCCAGGTTGATTGTGGTCTCTTTTGGCCTGCTCCTGACGAGATCCCACGGGATCTGGCTAATAGGATTGATTGTGGTCTCTTTTGGCCTGCTTCCTTTAGTCGGGCCTCCAGGTTGATTGTGGTCTCTTTTGGCCTGCTCCTGTGCCCAAGCCCGCACACGCCGGCTCCCAGGTTGATTGTGGTCTCTTTTGGCCTGCTCCTGACGAGATCCCACGGGATCTGGCTAATAGGATTGATTGTGGTCTCTTTTGGCCTGCTTCCTTTAGTCGGGCCTCCAGGTTGATTGTGGTCTCTTTTGGCCTGCTCCTGTGCCCAAGCCCGCACACGCCGGCTCCCAGGTTGATTGTGGTCTCTTTTGGCCTGCTCCTGACGAGATCCCACGGGATCTGGCTAATAGGATTGATTGTGGTCTCTTTTGGCCTGCTTCCTTTAGTCGGGCCTCCAGGTTGATTGTGGTCTCTTTTGGCCTGCTCCTGTGCCCAAGCCCGCACACGCCGGCTCCCAGGTTGATTGTGGTCTCTTTTGGCCTGCTCCTGACGAGATCCCACGGGATCTGGCTATAGGATTGATTGTGGTCTCTTTTGGCCTGCTTCCTTTAGTCGGGCCTCCAGGTTGATTGTGGTCTCTTTTGGCCTGCTCCTGACGAGATCCCACGGGATCTGGCTATAGGATTGATTGTGGTCTCTTTTGGCCTGCTTCCTTTAGTCGGGCCTCCAGGTTGATTGTGGTCTCTTTTGGCCTGCTCCTGCGCCCGAGCCTAGGCGCGGCTCTGCTTCCAGGTATTGTGCCCAGGTGTTGAGGTGTCTTTTTATCTATCTGTATGAACCGGCTGAGTTTCTCCGGGGACTTCACACAAGGCGGCCGTTGCGAGGTATGGCTTCAGATTCCTACCAGGAAGGAGGGAATGTCAATGATGTCGCTCGGGCAGTTCTGGGAAGGCAGGGTTTCGGCGCTGCAAGGCGGGTCGGATGGCAGCGGACTCCGGAGCGCCCGGGCCTTCCCCAAGCACAGCAAGAACGCAAGTCCCTTCTTACTGCTCGACTCGGACCGTCCCGATCACGACCGGCAGCTCAGCCGAGGGACCAAGCCCGCGGGCATGATCGTAAGCGGAACGGCTCAAGGCCCGAAGAAGATGCTTTACTGAAGAGGTCTAAGACGGGCAATTGACTCCCAAGTGACATGACATCTTCGCCTTCCCCTGCCCCACGCCTATCAACCGACCCCGGCCATTCTTATCAAGGAATCAAGTCATCACCATCAGCCGAGTCATCGGTACCATACCCGACTCGGCTCTGCCGTGTCTGTTAGTCAGCAAGAGGGCGTCTTCGGAACTCTACCATCACACCACCATCAGCCGAGTCATCGGCACCATACCCGACTCGGCTCTGCCGTTTCTGTTAATCAGCAAGAGGGCGTCTTCGGAATCCCACCATCACGCAGCCGTCTGTCGCCCGGCGAGATTCAGGATGTTCTGAAGAGGCACTCCTTCACCGAGAAAGCTCTCGACGCCATGCCAGCGGTGAAGGAGATGCCCCAGCTCGATGGCGAAGTGGAGGCCGCAATCAGTTGTTCCTCGGCAACACCGGTTCATGAGGCGCAGCGTATGCGCTCACAGTTCTTGGCTCGCTGGAGGAAGAGGTCTGACGAGCTGTCGCCCCACGAAGGAGATCCTTGTCACGTCGAACTACTCGGCGAGATGCTTCGCGACCTGCGCATCTCAGGCGCTGACGATCTCCTGTTCCACCTGAAGACGGGTTGCCCCATGTCAGGCGTGGTCGGGTACGGAGGGCTCTACACTCCGGGACCCCCCGGGGCACCTGAGATGACAGAGGAGGAGTTGGTCCGGCGTCAGGGCGACGTTCTAGCGAGGTCGGTGCGGGCCATCCGTTCCGACTCCAAGGATAACAGGCTGGCGATATGGCGCTCCGTGCAGAAGGAGGTTGCTGCCGGTTATATGGTAGCGGTTCGTCCCCCAGCTAACGCCGTCTATCTCAGGAGGTTCCTGATTCGCCAAGTGAAGTTTGACGACGAGGGCTCCCGCATCAAGGAGCGGGCCTGCGACGATGGTCGCATGGCACTGGTGAACAAGTCCGTCCACATGTCGACGCCGGTGAAGTTGGACACGACGGATGTGTACGTGGAGGTGGCCAGGCGGGTGGCTTTCGGACGACCCCGCCGCCACGTTCCGGTCTGTGGGTCTGGACCACAAGGACGCGTACCGCCAGTTGCGCGCCAGGAACGACAGGCTGTGCAGGTGCGTCGTCGTGGAGAACCCTGAGGATGGTGAGGTGGCGTACTTCCGGATGGAGCGGCTATCCTTCGGCGAGACAGCGGCTGTTGTGCACTACAACGCTTTCGCAAGGATCCTGGCGAGGTTGGTCCGCCGCGGGCTCCGGCTTCCGTTGTGCCAGTATTACGACGACTTCGCCGCCCCGACCCTGGCCTCGGACGATCGGGCGCTGACTGACGTCCTGGAACTTCTCCAGGACATTCTTCGGACGTCATTCAACGAGGAGAAGACGTCGGCAAACAACTACTTTCGCCATCTCGGCTTGATGTTTACCATCAAAACGGAAGCAGTGAGGTCGGAATCTCAGGGCCCAGGAGGCAGGGTCTCATTCACATGCTGGAGGGAATCCTGAGCCGCGATTCCTTGTCGCCGGGGGAGGCTGCGTCGTTGGCAGGTAAGCTCGCCTTCGCGACTTCGGCGCTCTTCGGCAGGATTGGCCGCGTGCCACTCCAGCCGATCTACAGGCGCTCCAATGCGTCATCGACTTTTGCAGGGTTCAAGTTAGGTGTCGATCTTCGAGCATCCGTGAGATGGTGGGCAAGCACGCTGGCCGCAGGAGAGTTGTGTTTCAGAAGATCTGTGCCCCTTCGTCTAGTGCAGCCCGGCGTAGGCACCAGATATGTCCTCTTCACCGATGTCTGCCTCTTCGGTCTTGGCGCGGTCTTAGCTACGGTCGTAGATGGCTTTCCTACCGCGGTCGAATACTTCGCGCATCCTGTCCCCCCGGCGGGCTCAGAGCTGCAGATCCACCACCTCGAGTTTGCTGCGGTCTCGGTTGCGTTCTCCCTGTGGTTCAATGACAGATTCGACTTCACCGTCTCAGTCTGGGTTGACAACAGCATCGTGCTGGGCAGCCTGATACAAGGGCGGACAAAGGCTAAAGAGCTTCTTCTTCCGGTTCATGCGTTCTGGGAGCGTCTAGCTAGGTCCAGAGGCGATGCGTGGTTCGAGAGGGTACCGGGGGAGGACAACCTCTCTGACCTTCCCAGCCGGCTCAACCATGCCTGGGCGGATATTCCATTTAAGGGTCTACGACCCAAGAGAAGGGACGTAGAACAACGGATCGTCGACGAAGCGATCGCGGATGTGCTCGGGGGCAGTCTGTCCGGCCTGGTAGGCTCTTCCGCGTCGCCTGAGCCGTGAGAGGAGGAAAGAGAAGACGCAGGGCATCTGCGGCGCTCCTTTCGTTCGTTCTCACGCCAAGGTCCATTGGGATTCGTGCCATTGGGTGAATCCCACTAGACATGCGAGGTGAGCGGCCCCGACGGCCAGCATTCGCAAGCTATTGCGCCCGCCAGTGCTTAGAGTGTCGGACAACTGTCGTGGTTGTTGCCGCCGCGCAAGCCGCCACCGTTTGGCCACGGCTCGCACGCGCAGCCTCGCAGGGAGACTTCGCCGGTCGGCTCTGTCCCATAGCTTGGTGGGCCAGTTAAGGGCCGTAACCGTTAGAGAACTGTTTGTCGGAAGAGCGCATTAAACATACGTTAAATTAGCGGAATGAGAAGGGAGCCACGGCTCCGAGTGACCCATCTCGAGGGAGGGAATTTAACTGGAAAAAATGAAAATTTCCAAAATTTGCTCGAAATCTGCTAAGGATAGGCGGTTTTTTGTTTTTTGGCCCATGTCCGCGCGCGTAAATTTTTGGGAACCCCCGGAAAAAAAAAACTTTTGCCAAAAAAAAACTTTTGGGATCTGTGCATTGGAACCGGTCGTGAGAGCGACTGCAGGCGTAGTCACGAGCGTGTCCGGCTCGCGAAAAGTCGAAAACCTGTTCATCACACCGATACTTCACGGCGATGCAAATCGCGTAGACTTTGTTTACCTCAGTGTGTATTGACTTTGAAGCTGACTATGCCCGGCGCTGGGTTGGTGCGCTGGGCAAGCAATATCGTGACGTTGGTGTCAATCTAAACAGCAAGATTTGCGTAGCTCCTGCTGGACGCAGTCGAAGCACGCGGGATACAAGCACAGCCTCAGCCTCGAAAGTGTGCGCGGTTTTACCGGCAAGGCATGTCGGGAGGTTTTGCCACTGTGGTGCGATTATCACACAGAACCAGTCCGGGGCAGTGCACGCGTCTATGCCTTCCGACGCCTCAAGCAGCTACTAGTATCTGAGACTCGACTGAGGAGGCATGAAAAGGACGCGGGGCAAGCGATGCGTTCACGGTGCTTGCGACTTAGTGCACTTGACCGGCGGCAATGCCTTGTGCCGCGGTATATTTGCGAAGAAAACGGCACTCGTCGCCTGACAGTCTAGACCGCACATCCCTGAGCATAACTGCCTTCGTTGCACACGGCGTCTAACCAATTGCCGTGTGCTAGAAGCACCTGCCCTCCGTGCGGATGTCGAGACATCAATGGTCTCTTTCGATGTGGGTGAGGTACATCTTGTGAGTCCGGCGCCGTTTGCTACGCATCAGAAGGTGGCCACTGGCTAAAGCTTGCTGACAGGAGGGTCGGCAGAGTACCGACAAACTCCGTTTACACCAAGCAGGGCATCTTTGTGTACTCGGGTAATATTGACAAAGCCACTACACCCGAAGTGACGGTGTCGACGTCCGCCTTTGGGGGTTTCAACAGCAGACCGCCGCAGAAGCCGCGAGAGCAACCATCCTTGCACAAGGTGGAGGAAAGCAGAAGTTGAAGTTCACCATACTATCTGCGGGTAGCTGGCGCTTATTCTCGCCGATGGAAATGCCACCGACCAGCCGTCAGTAGGCTCTCGCACGGTGGTTCGGTAGGACCGTGACATCGCAATGGGGCATGTCAGAAGAGAGATAAGAGATTGACGGACACCCGCGCAATCGACAGTCCTCTGGGTCACTGCTTTATTGTTCGCAGCGTACCCAGCGAACCGCGATCTCGAGTTCAAACCCGAGTGTTTTTTCTCCTGTGGCATCGTCTATCATCTGCAGCCTCCGACTATGGAAGGTTTTGTCGAAACGCACCCCGCGCGGCGTTCAGGACTGATGAACTCTAGACTGCCACCGCAACCCCTCGGACACATCAAGTTCATCTTCACACTCACATTTGAGCTCATCGTCCAGAAATTCTACCAACAACGGGCACAAAAGTGCCAACAGCGGACTGGCCAGTAGTATAGCCGGCACATATGGTGTGACATCCAGTAGCAGAAAGTCTTGTGGCAAAAGTTTTTTTGTTCTGAAAAGTTTTTTTTTTGCGCGCGCGCGCGTAATTTCTGTGGGCCGACGGACATGGGCCAAAAAAAAAAAACCGCCTACCCTAAGTGCATTTCCCAAAAGTCAAGGTAACAATTTCCAATTGGGACTAGTCCCCTAAGGGCACATTTCACATTGGGACTAGTCCCCTAAGGCACCTTACCCTAATTATTTTCTTTCAAATTTCCCAATATTTATAAATTGAAAAACTACATAAATATTAGGAGCCAGACGTGACGCGGTTTTCGGTATCTTTCTGGTATGAGAAGGCGCCGGCATGGGGGTGGTACCTCATGCAGTCAACAGACTTAGCCGCCAGAGCTCGAAGAAGAAGAAAAAGAAAAAGGCCGCTTCATCCGGATCCAGGAACGTGACGGTCAACCACAGCTTGCAAGGCTTGAGTCGGAGGCAGCACAGAGCCACAATCCCGTCCGCTCTGCCCTGTGGCTGCCGACGAGCTCGACGAGCTCATGTTCAGCGCAAGCCCCAAGCCCCAAGGTGCGCCAAGCCTTCATGCTTTAGTTTGGGAAATCGGTAGCCACTTGACCCGTAGGCCCGTGGCTCTGCAGTACCGCCGAACACTGAAGCTTGGCTCCCGTGTAGCAGGCTTTCCCTGGTACCTTACCAGACTTAGCCGCCAGAGCTCAAAAAAATGCAAAACACGTTTTTTTGGCTTTGGACCCCCTAACCCCCCAGTAAAAAAAAACAAGAGAAAAAGTCCTTAGAGGACTAACACAATTCGTTTGTTTCCTTAGAGGTACCAAACAATTCGCTTCTTTCCTTAGAGGCAAAAACGGCCCAAAATGGCCAAAAACTGGAAAAATCGGCAAAAACAGCCCAGAATGGCCAAAATCTGGAAAATTTGAAATTTTTGCTAAAAAGTTGCAAAGTACATTTTCAGGGCAAAAACAAATTTGTTACGTTTGGTACCTCTAAGGGCATTTTTCTGGTACCTCTAAGGAAATAAACGAATTGTTTGGTACCTCTAAGGAAGATCACCCAAAAAACAAAACAAAAAACAGTCTAAAAAAAGCAGTGGTCGACCAGTGGTCAGTCACCGGCGTGTCCTCTTCTCCTCTCCTTTTTCCTTCAAGTCCGCGCTTCTTTTTTTGTGTTAACAATGCATTGTTGGTACTAAAAATTAGTAGTTGGCAGCGTACTACATGAAACTTACCAAAGCAGGTGAGTTCCGCTCGTGCACACAAACAAAAAAAAAGAGGAAACACAAAAAATGCCACCTGCTTTCCAGGAAATGCTTGAAGACTGCCAGTTGCGAAAGATCAAAGTATCAAAACAAAGTGCGGCACTCATCTGCATGCCCACTATCGCAACAATATTCCAAAATCAAAGGAGGTAAATGTGCTGTAGAGGTAACTCTGGGTTTAGTGGCGGGCGTAAGTGTTCAACAAAAAAGACCCATCATTATAGTTGTATAAAACAAAGTAGAAAACACTCCCGCTCTCGCCTCCGTCGAAATGAGCACAAGGCAGTCCCTCGAGTATTTTTTGCCAATTAGTCCCCTCATGCGATAACTTCCAGCGGTTAGCCGACAGCACATGACTTCTTGCCCTTCTCAAAACCAATCACGCCACCCTTGTCCCGCGTTTCTTACCGTACAAGGCAGTCCCTCGAGTAGTTTGCCAATTCTTCACATCGGCACGTGGGCTGGAGATCCCCTCATGCGAAACTTTCAGCGGTTAGCCGACAGCATGACTTCTTGCCCTTCTCAAAACAAATCATGCCAGTCCTTGTCTCCCGCGTTTTTTAGTAGCTTCTCCCCTCATTCTTACCGTACTAACAGCTTGTAGCTTCTTCAAAATAACAAGAAGCGGAGACGATATGTGCTCTCACATCCTATGCACCGCTAGCGCCACTACCCGTGGCACGGTAAGGGTTCTTGCTGCCGCGCGAAAGCAGAAGATAGAAGCAACCCAAACAATGCAATCGGGAAGATCTTCTCTGCCAGACGTCGCTGAGCCGCCTGTGGCGTAGCATAGACCCAAGGAGAACCACGTTTGAAGTGCTAGGACGAACTTTCCGCGCGCAGCGGTCAGATATACGTAGAATTGCGGCGGCGAAAAGACAACCTTCCATTAACCTACAGGGTAAGAGAAGGGAGAATCCCCGGAGAGGGGACGGCGACGCAAACGCACTCTCCTACAAAAACAAGAAAACATGCATCGCTTTGCCCTGACGGCCCCGAAACGACGACAGGTATGCTGTAGTCCAAAGTGTCGGGGGGGCTGATGCAGTTGTGCACACCGAGCGGAGTCGACAGCTTCTTGCGTTTTGTTCATCCGCGAACTGCGACCTCAATGTGTGTGGTAGTAGGTACAGTTCGAACTTCGTAGGTGGCAGCAATCTGTCACAATAGACTGCACACTGCCGCTGCAGACTACCTCTTTGCACGCGTCGTGTCATGCTTCGGTTGCTTCTTGCCCCGCGTACCGTTGGTCTCCGGTGCGCGTTCCACGTCCGCTGTGGAGTCTCGGGAGGACCTATATGAGTCGGCGCGCTTCCTTCTCTCCCCAGGCACAGTGCATCCGTGCTGAACAAAGAACAAGCAAGCCGTAAACATCGTTTTCACGCCCGCAGGGTAATAAGAGCGACCGCTGCTTCCTGGACGTGAGCATCGACGACAAGCCGGTGGGCCGCATTGTTATCAAACTCGACACGGGCAAGACGCCGGAAACAGCGGAAAACTTCCGCCTCTTGTGCACGGTATGATTCGATGCGCCCTTCGTCCGCCCGCCCTCATTGCGAAGAATTGCTGATCCGACACGGCATGTCAAGGATTCAAGGACTTTGCCAATCTCCGCATGTACATTCGGAGCCAATCCCTATCCCGACGTTGCTATCCAGTTTGGGGCATTCCCCGTGGGCTGGGGTCTTCGTGTTGTACTCATGGGCAAATTGTGAGCTGTTGGTTGGAACACGGGTTTGCGGGTTCACGGGGAATGTTCACGACTCTTCACGCGGATGTTTCATGGTTCATTTGTTGCCATAGAATTCTTGCTCGCATCCACTGAGCCACCAACGCACTTTCTTGCAGGGAGAATTCGGCGCGTCCGCCCGAACGCGGACGATGCTGCAGTACACGGGCAGCCATTTTCACCGAGTCCTGAAGGGGTACTTGATCCAAGGCGGGGACATCACGCGGAACGACGGCAGCGGGGGAGAAGCGGCGATCAAGGCCAAGGCCAGCAGCCGCGCCTCGCCGGGGTTCTTCGACGACGAGAACCTGAAGACCACGCACGACCGGCCCGGGCGAGTCAGCATGGCGAACAAGGGCCCGGATTCGAACAACTCGCAGTTTTTCATCACGCTCGCGCCCTGCCGCCACCTTGACGGAAAAAACGTCTGCTTCGGTGACGTCGAGAAGGGCATGGACATCGTGCTTGCAGTTTCCCGCCTGGACACCGTCTGCACCGGGACGGCGGTGGACGCGACGAAGCCTGCGAAGCCGGTCGTCATCACGGATTGCGGCGAATACATGAGTGAAGACGAAGAACAGCCTGAGCTGAGGGCTGACAAGGCCGTCGAGCAGCAGCTCGCGGAAGCCGAGCGTGTCGTGGACAGCGTTGCTGACGCCGTGTCCGCTGCGCTCGCGAAGAAGCGGAAGGTTGCAGAGAACGGACGGAACGCCGTCGCGAAGAAAAAGAAGAAGAAATCGGGCATGATGAGCCTGCAGGACGAAAGCTCAGACTCGGAATAAGCGTCGCTGTTCCTCTCATTTGCCTTGCCTTGATAGTTGATGTACCGGTGAGTGAGCTCACTGTGCCGAAGCCTGCGACGGTCGTCATCACGGATTGCGGTGAATACACGAGTGAAGACGAAGAACAGCCTGATCTGAGGGCTGACAAGAGAGAGCCTGGCACAGCTCGCTTTACCTTCACGCTAGCTTTTCTTTCTTGCTTTCAGTTTCGCCGACGCTAGCCAGTTGCCTCCGCTGATAGCCAGAAAGAGCTTCGACGTGTAATACTGATTACGCTCGGGGTCGCCTCGCTTCTTCCTGTCGCGTTCTGAGCGGAACCTTGGCCATTTGATTTCAGGGCCTGCGGGTATCGACTCCCCTCCTCTTCTTTCCGTGCTCGACCCCACATCAAGCCCCCACGTGCAACCAGAAGAAAAGCACCGACCATGAGGCAACCTATAATCGCCTCTGGGACGACGTCACGCGGGGTAGGAGGGTGGGGTACTGAACATTCTTTGATCCAGCTGGGTTTGGTCTATTCAGTAGCGCCGGAAGCGGCTGTCTACATGAAACCCCGCCTCATCCCTCGAGTCCTGGTGTTGGTTCGGGAGAAGGTGCTCATTCCTGCCACGCGCTTTGCACCAATTCCCTGACAATCCCGCATGCCAGTTTGCCGACTTCCCTTACCTACATTGTTCTGTCGGCCGGAGGCTTTTAGCCTAGGAGACCAATTGCGATTAACGGTACGGCCCGATGCAAGAGAATGCGGTCTCCCCTGTTTTTTTCATGCACATCCACAAGGCACCCTACTACACGAAGAAAGTGCAGCTTTCCAGGATACTTAACCCTGTCTCCGCGTGAAGCGTTTCAAGGCATATAGTCCTTTACCCCTCGAAACACCCTGACGGACACAGAGCACTCGCAGTGGTGCCCTCGGAAAGCGAACTACGGTGCGGGGACACTCGTGAACAAGGAAGCCCCACAACACACACGAGAGATACGAAGTAGGGGTAAAAGAAACGAGAAGAGATCGAAACCCCAAAGGAAAAGGGGAAACGATTCCCGGACCGTGGGACCGCACCCGGAGGGCGCCAACCAACCCCGGGGGGTGGGCCAGTCCGGCCACCTTTGTTGGGGACTGTCGTTGGAGAAAAGGAAAGAACTCGCCGAACAGCTTCCGCCGGTGGAGAAACCCTGCACAGGAGTAAGGAACCAACCGCCTTCGGGTTGGGGGGGGTGGGGGTGCCATCTGACACTGCACGGATCTTCACTCTGAAAGAAGCGGAATCCTGCGTTTTTTTTTCTCCAGGGAGCGAGTATGGCGTCGCCTGTTGGTCAGAAGTGGTCGTACGAGCCGATGAATCAGACCGAATTGGGGGAAGGCACGGATCCGATCACGGTCAACGTCAGGCAAGACAAGGGCCCGTTCGGCAACCTGAGCGTCCGGATTACGGGCGTGAACAAGGACGGTCTCGATGCCCCGGAGGGCCCGTGGGGAGCCAGGGGCCCGCTCTGGTTTTTTGTGCGACTCCTCGTGTTCATCACCTGCGTGACCCTCCTGAGCACGCGCGGCTGGGCCACCGGCGGCGCGCACACGATCGAAGTGGTGGCGAAGGTGGACCAGTTCGCCGACGTGTCGGAGAGTGTGTTCTTAGAGAGGACCGAGATAGGACTCGTGTCCACCTGCTTCAAAGGCTGGTCTTCGTCCGCATTGATTGGCCCGTTGGACGGCGAGGTCTGCGGGTACACGTACTATCGGTGGCCGAACGACACGTGGCTGGCAGCCCTCATTTTCGGCATAATCTTCGTCGTCATCCTCTCCTTCCGACTCACCCTCGAACTGACCGAACTAGTCAACCCCGGCGTTCTTCCTATAACCATGCAACACCCCACGCTCCAGGGCATATTGAGGCACCTGTCCTGGATTTGCATGCTTCTCACGTGGGCGTTGTTCCTCGGTGGCTACAACACGCGAGAGTTTGATGCCATAACTATGGACCTGAACGAAACAACCAGTCTCGGTTGGGGGTTCAACCTCTGGGTGACCCTCTGGCTCCTGTGGATGCTGAAAGTAATCCTGATCGTGTTCGGGATAATATGACCGCGTCTGCGAAAGCGAACAACAGCCGGCTCGGTGCGCGCATGCCTCGTGAAGCAATTCAGCCTCCCTTCCTGGCACAAGTCTTCGCGAGGTTGTTTCTTGAGTGGGATAAACACGCAGTCTTTTCCCTCCGAGGTTTTATTGTCGCAAACGAATCCCCGTGTGCAGCGGGCGGTGCCCACGGCACACGGCACCAAGCATCCATGCGGAACATCGAGCTCGTGTAACAGCCAGCGCACACGTATCAGGCTGCCACGCAAACCCACATCATCGCACACACACACGTATCAGGTTACCATACAACGCACATACACCCTCTCCGGTAGCTCCGGTCCGCTGACCTCCGCGGCCTTTGAAAAGTTCTCGAGCTTCCTGAGGAGCTGGCGAGCCCTATCATGCAACATCCCTCCCGCTGCAGGTCAGATGAGGCACCTCAGCTGCATTTGCACGCCTCTCACGCGGGCGGCACCCCGTCGGCGGCCACTACACAATAGAGCTTGATCCCGATCGTAGTTCTCATTAAGATTGCAAACAAAGAGCGAGGATGTACGTACAACAGTGTGAGTAAAGACATAGAAATCACAGCTGCAAAGACCACCAACAGACGGGTGCCAGCTATACCCACACCCAAGGAATGAATACCAACCCGCCTTGACTGTCGACCGCAGCCACAAAACACGGGTTCTTACACCACAGTCTAAAAATAAGAGAACCTGGCGATCATCTGAGTCAGCAACTGTAGGCCTCAGCGACAACCTAGCTCACAGGGGGTGCTATCCTGTGGAACTCTTTGTCTCCTGGCTGAAGGAGATTTCGATCGTGTTCGTTGCGAACCCACGTCGTCGGCGATGCGAACGATAGCCCGACCCGAATGTCCCGCAGTCTCCGCGGATAGTTTAAGGTTAGAGTGCAGAATAAAAACTGATGATGGTCTGCAAGGCTGCTCACTCGGGACTCATCATCCTTTTCCTGGGTACCACTGGAGGCTGGGCGGAAGAATTCTCTAAGGTGAAAAGGTCAAAATCCACGGGAAAACTGCGGCCCAAAAAAGTACGTGCGCTCGGCTAAGGCCGGCGCGTGGCGAGACTGGAGGCAGCAGTTAAAGTTCGGGGAACAGTAAAGTTCGGGCAATGCTAAGTTCGAGTGATGCTAAGTTCGGGCGTTGCTAAGTTCTGGTGCTAAGCGCTCAGGGCCGAGTCAGGCTGCGCTGGCGAAGTTCAGCCAGGGTGGTAAAGTCCGGGTGAAGCCAAGGTCGGTGCTCGTGCCCGGGGGGGGGACACCCCCCAACCCACCGAGTACGGGAAAAGTTTGGCGCTGGTACCCGGGGGGACACCCCTCGGACCCACCGAGCACGGGAAAAGTTTGGCGCTCGTACCCGGGTGGGGCGCCAGGACCCCTGGCACGGGGCCTGGGGCAGCCTTTTCCCGCCCGTCCCCCCCCCCCTGACCCAAATACCGCGAGATACTGAGAAACTTGAGAAACTTCGCAAAAATCGCAAATTTCGGGCACATTAGACCCCGGAACACAAGAAATCTCGAAAACAACAGTCGGCCGGAAAAGTGTGGTGAGCGGGGTTCGAACCCGGGCTTACTGGCCTGAAGGCCGTCACCCGCTCACTCTGCCACGCCCCTGCCTACTGGCAGGCGGGAGAAAAGTTATATCCGCAATATTATCCAGTCCAAAAACAATACAGTTTCATAATTGTTGCAAGAAAAGCCGGGTTGGCTCGAATAGAGGCTATTCACATTGCATGTTCATAGGACCTCGTAGGTCTCGAAAAACCCTAAAGTGCGAGTTTTGAGGTATTGCGGCCCAAAAAAAAAAAATTCTTTTTCCTTGACCCACCCCTGGGGACCGCCATGGACGGTGGCTGTAGGGCTAGGGTCGTGTAGGGGGACAGGGGCACGAAAAAAACTCCAGGAAAATATAATCAATTCACAACTTTTCACAACTTTTCGTCGTCTTGTTGCGTTAGTGGGGAGTCATTTGCAAGCAAATGAGTACCACACTATGCCAGCTTTTCGCTACGTGACTCCAGAAGGGTCACTTTTTCCGCGCTTTCGGCGCGGCGCAACTCTAGTCGGCTGCAACTGTTGTCGGCAGTTGCTCACGATCTCATAATCCGAAAAGGAATCGGAGTCTTCGCTTTCTCGCTTGCGCCGATAGGCACGCCGCGATGCGGAGGACGCGAGTAGCCGGGAAGAGCCGGCGGGAGGGCGCGATCGTTGTGTGACCCGTGGAGGGTCGGAACCAGTATCAGTAAAAGCTTTGAAGCAATGCTTCAAAAGAATACAACAAAACTGAGCCACTTCTTTTTCACTTTCTGCGCCGGCGGCAATCCGAAAACCGAAGAAATCTTTGCTTCCCAGCCCTTTCTCCTGGCCCTTGCTTACTTCCATTTTTGTGAATGCTAAACTTTCTCAATGCTTCAAAGAATACAACAAAACTGCGCCACTTCTTTTTCACTTTCTGCGCCGGCGTCGAAGGGGCAGGACGTTGCACACCACTAACGGGGTGCAATATCGTGTTCAAGTAGGAGGTGCTACACTTGCTTGGGGGGAGGGGCGATCCCAGGCGGTGTTGACGTGCAATCGCTCGCCAAAGCTGTATGCGACAGGTCTATCGAACCAGCTAGTAGCAGGTTCACTCTGAACTTTTCCTCAGGATACCTGGACAAAACTTAAACGAGTTACACCAGGTAAAGCGAATGACTCGAGGCACAGGGGAAATCGCTCCCAGACCTGTTCTCACACTCGGAATTTTTCATTGATTCTATAGATTTATCAATACTTACAAAACATGGCATAAAGTCTACTCCATCATTTTGGTTGTTGTAAGTGTTCATAAGGGTTGTAAAATCATTATTAACAAATGGGTTAACTATTGTTCCATCACTACCAATTTTCATAAGCTTACTGTAGTAAGGGCTGCTTTTTTTCACAGATATTAAAAGATAAGTCATCATCATTGAGTGGGATAAGCACGCAGTCTTTTTCCCTCCGAGGTTTTATTGTCGCAAACGAATCCCCGTGTGCAGCGGGCGGTGCCCACGGCACACGGCACCAAGCATCCATGCGGAACATCGAGCTCGTGCAACAGCCAGCGCACACGTATCAGGCTGCCACGCAAACCCACATCATCGCACACACACACGTATCAGGTTACCACACAACACACATACACCCTCTCCGGTAGCTCCGGTCCGCTGACCTCCGCGGCCTTTGAAAATCCTGGTTTCAAGTGGGGCACTTCTGATGAGCACGACAGATGCAAGAACCAGTGACGCCGGAGGGAACACCGGAGGGGGACGAAGAGGTCGCCCGGGCCCTGCAGGTCGACGTGCAGGACACACCGGCGAGGCGGGTGACGTTTGCGGAACGCCCGGACGACATCCGGCGCCTGGAGAGCCAGGTGGAGCGCCTCACCGCGATGGTGCTGGCGCTCGTGGAACGCTCCTCGCCCCCAGCCCCTCAGCGTCCATCTGTCCAGCGCGGCATGGAGGTGCCGCCTCCGCCCCCCCTCGTCGATGCCTCGCGCGTCCCGTTCGGGACGCAGCCCTCCCAACCGGCCCAGGAGAACCCCTTCGCGGGGCAACATTTCTCGGCACCCTCCAGACGGAAGTTTTTCAGCAGGACCCGCTCGACGCGCTGGAGCGCGGGTCCGTTCAATCCCAACCAGCGCTGATCACCCCGGGCCCCGGGCTCCTCGACCCCCGCGTGTGGCTGTCCTACGGGCCGGTCGAGAAGTCGCTGCTCCTCGTCCACATCCGCGATATTTTTGCGGAAGTCCTAAATGGGTCGCAGGCCCTGGCGAACGACGGCCAGCACCTCCTCCACCACCTCTCGTGCATCCTACATCTGATGGACGACACCTCCGACCAAGAGGGGATGGTGCGGCTCGCGGAGAGCACCCTGCACCGCATGGTGGTGCTCAAAACAGCCCTCAAGGCGGGCTGGTCCGTTGCGGCGGACCTCCAGAAGGGGTACCACGAGGAGGACGAGGTGCCCGCCTACCTGCGCCGGGGGTTCCAGGCGATGCGGAAGGCGGACGAACGGCCGGCGAAGCCTGCCAGGTCGCGGGGATCGTGGTTACAGCCGACGAGGCGCGCTGCCCCTCCCCACAGCGCAGCCCCCCCTCCTCAGGCGGACGGGGCACGCGCCGGCAGCAGGAGGAAAGGGTCTCGGTGAGTGTCTTGGACCGTTTCCCCCCACCTCCGCGCGCGACATCCGGTGGTCGGGCGCTTTTGTTGGAGCCTCCGCTGTCGAACGGCGAGCGGGAGAGACTTGTTGGCAAGGCCAACTCGTACATCGGCGACGCGCTGGCGTTGTCGACGCGACGCGGCGTTCATTCGGTATACCGGCGTTTCCTAGAGTTCCGCCGTCACTGGGAGACGCGATTCGGTACGCCGTTGGACGTTCCGACGGCGGTCGTTCTGTTCGTGACGCGTCTCTTGTCGCGCGAGCCCAACAGCATCTCGACATCCACCGCGGTACAGTATGTGGTCAACATACAGTCCGCGGAGAGGCGACTCGGTCGGCCCATAGAGAGCCAGCTGGTTCGAGACTTCGTCCGATCCCTGAAGAGGGCGGGTGCCTTGCGTCCCGCCAAGCAGGCAGTTCCGGCGACGAAAGAAGATGTGGCGCGCGCCGTGCGCCTCGAGACGGATCCCGTGATGCGTCTGGCCATCACTCTCGCGTGGCAGGGAGCAGCCCGGGTGGACGACGTTCTCACCAGGGAGGCCCGGAACGTGACCGAGAGCCCCGACTTCTGGTCCGTGAACTGGGTCGGTTCGAAGTCGGACCCCTTCCGTTTGGGACAAGTGACCGGCGTGGTCCTTCCACCGGAGGAGGACGAGACTCTCCGATCTCTCCTCCGCTCCGCACGCCCGGGTCAGCGCATTTTCGCGGGCGTCACGTTCCGCCGCGTCGTAGCGGCGTTGAAGAGGTCGAATCAGGCCCTGACGGGGCACTCTCTCCGCCGGGGGGCGCTGTTTCGCCTCCTAAAAATGGGCGTCGACCTCGACACGCTCCAAAGGGTGTCCCGCCACGCGACCCAGGACGCTTTGGTACGCTACCTCCCGGAGGCGGAGGTGCCCCTCGTCCGGGAGACGGCATGCGCGTCGGCAACCCTCCTGTAAGCCTCCCTTTGGAGCCGGTTTTCCCGTATAGGCCACCGAAGAGGGCTCCTCGTAACCCCCTGTCCAAGTGCTATCCTGGACCCGATGCCTTGTCGCAGGATGTGCCCCTCCGGCATTTTTGGAGGCGGTCTTGCACCATGGGGACATCAGTGATGCCCCGCCGTCGGAGTTTACGCCTTTCGTCACGGTCGCATACGGGGGCGACCTCATAGTCAACGAGCTTGCCGCTCTTCCGGCCCAGCGCAGCTCGGAGGGCTAATTGGCGCCCATCACGTCCTCCTTCATGGATCTGGACAAGCGCTTTTTGGCCATGGATTCACTCGGCCTTCTCGAAGGCGTGTTGGACGTGATCAGGTCGCGTGGGGTTTTCGAGTCCGCGCTAGTCCACGACACCTCCTCTTGGCGCTCAGAGGCCATAGCGCGCGGGACCTCGAGGCGGATGCTGCACCACCTTCCGGACCTGCTGAAGTACGGTGTCGCGGAGGTGGCACACGAGCATCCGAGAGTCGTGCCCCGCCTTCACGGTTTCCAAGAAGAGCGGGGGGGAGAGGTTCGTGTGCGATGGACGGAAGCTGAACGCCGTCATGCCCCGACCGCCTCCGATGCTCCTGCCCTCCATGCCCGACGTGATCGATCGGGTGCTAAGCTCGGCGGTCGTCTTCCTGGCGGATGCGAAGAGCTACTTCTACCAGTTCGAAGTGGAGGAGGGCGTCCGCGGGTATTTCGGCATGAACCTTGCGGGTCCACGTGGGAGTTTCGTCAGAACCCGTTTAAAGGCGATGTGCATGGGCTGGAGCTGGGCTCCGGCGATAGCGCAGAGAGCTTCTCGCGTCATCCTGCCGGAGACTGACGGTCTCCCGTGGGTTGACAATTTTGTCATCGTGGGCGATTCTTTGGCCGAGGCGGAAGACCCAATTTTTGGACCCAATTTTTGGACCCAATTTTTGGACCCAAATTTTAGGACCCAAATTTTAGGACCCAAATTTTGGACCCAAATTTTTGGACCCAAATTTTGGACCAAAAAACATACTTGTACCCCGCCTTAAAAAAAAGCGGGATCCCCGCCTTTTTTTTCTTTTTTCCCAAATCTGGAAAAAGCGGGGAAAAAGCGGGCAAAGCGGGGAGAAAGCGGGTAATTCAATACTCGCCTACCTCATCGTCACCCTCTCCCGCCGAGTTTCGGAGCCAAACACTGCGTGATGTCGTCGTTGATGAGGAGTTTGCCCTGAGCGAGAGCTCGTTCGGGGTCAGCCTCGTACTCAGGGTTGAAACCCCCGAGCGACCCCAGTTACAAGCAGGGCATGTATTCAGAATGCCCGTGCGCAGCTGCGGAAGTCGCAACCGAAGTCGCTTCGGTTTCCTAGCCGTCACTGTCGCTGCCAGCCGAAGGAACGGCTTTCGGGGCGACTCTGCCTTGCTTCCCGTTTTCACACTTCTTCGGGGCGACCTTCTTGGCCACGGGGGAAAGGTTGCGTGTGCGTCGCCGACCCCCCCAGTTCGGGAAAAGGGGTCATGCCCAATATAGGAAAGGGCGTCCGGGCCCGTCCGAACCAATGTCCCCGGCACCGCGCTTGGTCTGTGCAGGCATCTCTTTTTCTGTTTTCTCTTTGGAAGCATGCCTGATCTACGACCCGAGGACCACCGAGCCTCCCCGACAGGTGTGGACGACCTGTTCGCCCAGGCACTTTTTGACACTCTACAGGCACTTTTTGACACTCTACAGGCACTTTTTGACACTCCCCGTTTTTTCTTGTTGGGCATCCAAAAAAAGACAGTTCCGGGTGATTTTCACTGTAATAAGCATGCAGCATGGTGGTTCGATACAGTGGTTCGAGGCGGATGTTCGTCGCGCAAGGAGAAAAAAACACAGAAAGATCGAAAACAAAGACAGTTAATCATGCTGCTCTTCGACCAGAGCGTCTTGTAGCTCAGCTTCTTGATGTCAAAGAGGTGCGCCATGTAGAGGAGGACGTCTTGGTGGGTGGGACGTCTCTTCTTGATGTTGGAGAACTCGAGCAAGTCGTCCCAGGTCTTCTGGTACACCTCTTTGCTCTGCTTCGGCTGCATTCCGTCGGCAATTGCGTCCAGCTTTGCCTTCTTCTTCTTCTTTTGATCCTCGGAGGAAGAGCTCGACGATGTCGACGACGAGTCACAAGAACTGCTTGGCGCGCGCTTCTTTGCCCGTTGGGGCATGACTTCTTGTTTTGAAGGGGGGGGTGGGCACCTAGATGATGTGTTTTGCTACTCACTGCTTTATCACACTCCAAAAAGTGTTTTACACCCCCTTTTTGTCACTATACCCCATTTCTGGCATTTTTGGGAGGCAAAAGGAGTGACTTAACTGAACCCCGAATGCAAAAAATCACCTTATACCCTGTTAATGGAGAAATAAAACACTCTCGAACCCAAGTTTTTGGCTCTCGACCCCCCCGGGTCTCGAGCCAAAAATTTGGGTTCTCGAGTGACCTGTCAAACGCACCAAGTGCGCATATATCTGTATATTACCCTATTTTTATTGAGGCCGCATGCGGCAAAAACCGTACACCGCGAGAGTAGGAGAAAGTAGAAAAGGGAAACTAGGGTTTTCGTTGACCGCACTACCGTGAGCCCAAATCCTGGACGTGGTTTCAGGTGGCAAATTGACAATGGTCATATCGTAAACCTGCCTAAAGAAAACAACTGCCTTCGGGTGGGCTAGTCTGACACTTGCTGTCGTTGGGGAAAAAAAGAAGAGAGCAGGAGGAGTTGTCCGGAGGCTCACTGGCCCCGAGCAAGAGCTGGCCTGATTATCCAAGGGATCAAGGGGCACCGCGGGGATTAGTCAAGATCCTACCTGACCTGCAAGGGTCCGCGAAATGGGTTTTGTCAGGTGGCCGATGGGGGCGCGCAGCGGAGGAGGTTTGTGCGGCGAGGGGCAGGTTTCGATTCGGCGTCACGGGCAGAAACAATAAAGAGGTTGCCAATGTGCGCCACTCGTACTCGAAGTTGACACAGTCAGACCCCCTGTTAATCCATTTACTCCGAGACTTGCGTGGCTTAATCCTTGACACAAGCACATGACTACTGGCGGGATCAACCAGGTTTCTTGTCACTCGAACCAGAGGGACCGCTAAGACGAATGTGAGGTGTGCGGCCTCTGTAGCCAACTGGGACTTCTAAACCCAGAGAAATAAGGTTGTTGCCAAGTGACTCTCGCTCGCGTCTCTCCTCCGGAAGCCAGTAAGGAGAGATGCACCAATTACTCTGGGTGCCTGCCCAAGCCTCCCCGGAAACAGGAGAAGTAGTGGTAGTTATTGAACTACCAAGTAGCTGACGACACTACGCGCCTGCGGCAGGGAACACAAAAGTAACGAACATGTATGTTGCGCGGCTCTTAGAGCCACTTGGCCGTTGCATTCGGATGCCTGGTGACACCGATACCCAAATGCTTCGCAAGTTGATCTACACGGGAAATCTGCTGGTCATATGTTGCGTGACTGCCTTTGGTGCGTTCGGTCGGCTGTCTGCCCAGGACCTGGACTTGATGTTCTACATGTCTGTGGGGATGTGCGTCTGGTCCTCTTGCTTCTTGATGTCCGTCTTCTACCTGAAACACATGAGCGACCGGACTGCGTGCGCGTGGTTCGTCGGCGCTGTGTTTTTCTTGTTCCTCGGTGACCTGGATCTTGCCGCCGCGATGGCCGATCGTTCTTGGCCCATTTTGGTGTTGCTGACGGATATTGCGTTGGTCTGCAACTTGCCGTTGAAGTTGAGCACTTGGATGGTGGCCATGGGGGTCGCTTGGTTGGTCGTTACTGAGGCCGAGGAGGTGTTCAGGTTTGGGTTGTACGATGTTGCACTGACCGATCCGTACAGCGTTCGCGTGGCGCAATGCGCGTGCAGCCGGCCGCCGTGCAAGAAATCGATAGATGAAGGCGTGCAAGCCCTTCTGCGCTCAGCGTCTGTGTTCGTCATCGACTTTCTCATCACTCGAAGCTTCGCTCGGAAGCTGTGCGCTGAGAAGGAGAAGATGCAGACGAGCATCGAAGCCGCAAGGGATATTTCCAAGTTGTTGGTTCGGTTCCAGCTTGCCGAGGCCGAAGCGCTGCTGCAAAAGTGCTCAAAGCACAGCGACGACGCGGGCGAAAAGCAACCGGAAATTCCTGACGAATTCGTCGTGGTTTTGTCGGATCTGCTCTCCAACCTGAAGCGGTACGAACCGTTCCTCCCACAATCTTGCTTCAGGTACGCAGAAGACGACAGCAACGGCAGCCCGGAGAGTCCCGCAACCGAACATCAGGAGTGCCTCTTCCATGCTTCGGCTTCCAGCCCTTCGACCGTCGACCTTCGTCCCCGCCGTTCCTTTTATGACGAGTATATCCGTCGAACTGTTTCGATTGTAGCGCTCAACCTGCGAGGGCTCCACGGGCTGTTGGAATCCTGTGCGTTGGGTAGCGACACGAAGAAGCTTGGCGACAACGACTCGAGAAGCAACATCGTGAGCCTTCAGAGGTCACTCCTCTCCGTGACAGTCCAATCCGTGGGCAATTCAAAAGGTATTGTCGACTTCTTCATGGGAGATCATGTCGCATGTTCGTGGAATGCGTCACGTCCGTGCGTCAGTCATCGGAACATGTCGGTGCTGGCAGCGTACGAGATAGGTGTTGGTTTGCAGAAGACAAACGTCATGACACATTGTGGGGTTTCAAGTGGCGAGGCCCTTTGTGGGAACGTGGGGACGGAGACGCTTAGAAGGTATAACATAGTCGGCCAAGTCTATTCGCTGGCTCACACCATCGTTTCTGTAGCTAGGGACTGGGAGATCAAACTGCTGATCGACACCACCGTGGCAAAAGACGTGATGACTGCGTATGAGGTGGTTGCTGTGCCAGAAAAGCTCATCTACTGCAAGGGGCTGACGTCTCTTCCCCTCATCCTGTGGAAGGTCGAACGTGCGAACCAAGGGGTAGAAGGCGCGGAGTGGATGTACACGGTACAGTCTCCCAAAATGATGCAGGTCAATTTCATGAACACGCTCACCGTTGCTTACCTGAAGGGACAGCAAGAGGAGAAGGATAAAGTATTGGCGACACAGATGGCTCCGCAGCAACAGCCTGCGGCTCGGCGACTTGTCGAATGGGTCAAGACTTCACCTGACATTGCGACCACACAACTGCCTCTCGTCACTCCCCATTTTTTCAACGACAACTGAGCGAATTCACATACTGACGATACAGCTTCCACGAGCCTGCTCCTTTCTGCTAAACCGACAGGGGAAGAAAAGTAGTAACCAAGAGTTGTGCTCACAGCAAACCGACAGTTCCCATGCAAAGGATCCAGTGGGATTCAACTTTGGATTGGTATGAACATCACGAGCGAAACCAGCGTCAGGGAGGATTATGCTTCCAGTTCCTCGCGAAGACTGTTACCCCGATTTCCAGCAGTTGTATGCAGCCCAAGCTTACAGTCTCCTCAATTGTTCCCCGAGGAACCATATACGCTTGAAAGCTACGCAGATCTTTACGCCGTGGCAAACGTGTACACGTTTTGCCATAAACGGCGGGAGAGAAGTTTCTCCCGTTTTCACATATTTTCTCCCATACACGTCTTCTTGTTGCGTTCGTGGGGAGTCATTTGCATGAGTACCACACTATGCCATCCAGCCTTTCGCTACGTGACTCCAGAAGTGTCACTTTTTCCGCGCTTTCGTCGTGGTGCAACCCTTGCCGGTTGCAATTGTTCCTGGAAGTTACTTACAAGTTCATAACCCGAAAAGGAATCGGAATCTGCGCTTTCCCATACACACTGTAAACCTGTTCACCTGCCGAGCTTCTGCTCTCTTCCGATCGCAGTAAGCTTGTGCACAATGAAGCGCCTTTTTAAGTTTTCTAGATTTTCCCTCTTCTTATACATCCAACACCGACGACGAGCCTTCGAAAAAGGGGCGCAGAGAAGGCTGCGGTGGTGCTGGACTCGTCGGTTCTAGTCGGGTACTGCCGGGCGTCACCGGAGCAGCGCTTCGGTGCTGGTGACGGCGATGGTCAAGGCGGCCGGCGACCGGGCCGCGCAGGGGGACTTCTTAACGTATATCTTTTCAAGACTGTTTCTTGTAGTAAGCGGTCGGTTTTTTGAAGTCTCCGAGGCGAGGGGGAAGGGGGGGGTTTCCTTTTGTGCTGTTAGAGCAGGGGTCTGGGCAGTATGTTTTCATTGAGGCCGCATGCGGCAAAAAAATACTCGACGTAGCTGCTTCGACTCCGAATGGAAGGGGGGAAATATAGAGGTAAGGGGCAAATACAATACAAACACAATCTGACGCTTACACCACCGTGTGTTGTTTTCTCACTCAGGACTTTTGACCTGTTGTGTTTGTGTGATTTGTCGTGTAGGGGTAGACCCGCATGACCTCACGTCCGTTCAACACGTGGTTCGGTAGTTACAGCACTTTGGATCCCTTCTGTTCTTTGTCGGGCAGCATCGTCGAGCATTTCCTTTCAAGCTGGCGCTTATGTAAAAAAAGAAGAGAGCAGGAGGGAAGAGCTAGCCTGATTCTTCCAACGAAGGATCGAGGGGCATCGCAGGCATTAGTCAAGATTCTATCTAACCTGCAAGGGTCCGGGAAATGGGTGGCCGTTGGGGGCCGTTGGGGGCGCGCAGCGGAGGAGGTGTGAGCGGCGACGGGCGGGTTTCGATTCGGCGTCGCGTGCGGTCCAGTCTCGAGTGACAAGAAACCTGGTTGATCCCGCCAGTAGTCATGTGCTTGCTTCAAGGATTGAGCCACGCAAGTCTCGGAGTAAATGGATTAACAGGGGGTCTGCAGACGGCTCATTAAATCGGTTGGCAATCTGCGCGGGGAAGGTGCCTTTCTTTCCCAGTTGGATACAATGGGAACACCCTTGCTAATACATGTCCGAAAAGTCCAAGTCGATTCAACTCCGTGGCCTTGAAAATTGCGGGGTCGACGTGGAGACAATTGACCGAGATAAGCCAGATCCCGGAGAGACTGTGCGTGCCTGAAAGCGTGAGGGCCTGAAAGAGGGTATTTTAGCGAGCGAGGGGTTACCTCGCGACGAAATCTCAAAGCTTGTCTCTCGACCTTGAGAAGATGAGAGAACATGAACTCGACATTGATGATAGATGAAACGGGCGGGACCCTCCCTCCCCGGCCCCTATCCCTCTCCTGTGTCGTCATCCCGAGTGCTCAAGCCGAAGCGAACATCTCAGGGAATCATACGAGTGGAGAGAGAAAAGAGGCAGGTTAAGGGTCGTCGGCGACCCGGAGACAAGCAGACAGCCGGGGCGTATACAATGCGCCGACCCGTGCTTTCGCGTTGCGTCGTTCGCCGCCTCCGGCTTCGTTGGCTCTGATATATTCCTTCGCCTTTTCGAGGCGAATGGAGTCTTCGACTTCTGGAAAAGCTTTTTTCAACGAGTTTGCTGCCACAACGTCTCCCTGCTCAATCATTTTCAGGCATTTCTTTATCTTCGTCACTTGGTCTTTGTTTTCCTGGTGCCGCGCCCGTTCGCTACTTTGGTACTTGCTCTGAAAGTCTTCCACCTCCGCCGACGAGCATTCTTCGACCCACCAAGCGCCTGCGAAAAGAGGGTACACAACTCGACTGCATCGGGGAACAGAGTCGTAAAGTACTCGCGCAAGGCCTTGTTCAAGTGGTGCCCAAGGCACCACACAACAGGCGCGTTCTTCATGCCCTTTGCCAGCTTTTGGTTCACAGCGCACCTGTTTAAGTTTACAAAAGAAACTTCGAAGCTGAATTCTTTTGTGATCCGGCAATGAGCTGTTCTACGTCTTCTGCCGCGTATGCGCTTCCATCGCCAAGGGAGTCGATCCCAAGGAGCACCACATCTTTCTCGAGGAAAGCAGTTATGCCCATGTATTGCAGGTTCAACGACGGGCTTGTTGTGCTGTCAAGTGCAATTCCGAGCAACTGCCTTTCAACAACGAATTTAATCCGTTCTTCGGCCTCTGTGACATGCTTCGGCATGCGGGCCAGAAGACTCTGGGCTGAGCTGAATTTCGGGAACAGGTGCTTCCGCACAGGCAGCATCATCATTTCCGTCTGTCCTCGAGTCAGGCCAGCTGCGCAAGCGACAAATGAGACATCATCCTCAAAAGCCTCTTTGTTTGGTACCGAGAGACAGGCCTGCTTCAAGGCAGCGCTTTCAGCTGGCATGGGCTTTGTTGGTTGTTTGGCGAGCGCCTCGAGGCGCCTAAGGTGTGACTTGCAAACACTGTGGTTCTTCGCCGTTGACTGCTCCCGGTGGTCGATGATCTGGTTGCATGGATTGCACCACCAGACAGTGTCGGTCTCTTTTCGGCCTTCCTTCAGCTTTGCCTGGCGCACGTCAAAGTCGAGACTCTCCACTGTCTTCACCACCAGGCCTTTTTTCTGGGTGTCCGAAAGACCCTGAAGTCGAGTTGCAGGAGAAACGTAGTACGATCGATTTTTCTTCTTGCTGCTCTCTTGTGCTTTGTCAAGGTTCTCCTTTAACTTCTTCGGCTTCGGCAGAGGTTGTGCTTTGTCAAGGTTCTCCTTTAACTTCTTCGGCTTCGGCAGAGGGGGGCTGCTGTCACTCGTGCTGTCTTCGCTTTCGACTAGCTGTTTCCTCTTTTGGCTCTTGGCTGCTGGCTTAGAGGTTGTGCGTGTACTCTCCTGCGACTGACTCAGAGCGAGTTTTTTAACTGCACTGGGTGGGTTTTTGTTGCGCCCCATTTTGTTCCTGACCTTTTCGCGTAGTTCCAAACTGTTTTGAGTTTTATGAAGCCGGTATTTTTGAGTCTCTGGTTGGCCATTGGGAGTTCTCTTCGATTCTGCCATGAGTTGGGTTCAACGATAAAGCTGTTACTTCGCAGAGCTGCTCTGATTGTTTCTTTAACTGCAGTCGTACCATATTGATTTGTATATTAGGGCTGACTATTTTTTATTTTTGGCTCGCGCTCGGGCACCTCAAAAAAAACTGGGCGCGCGCGCTAAAAAAAAAATAATAGGGCAGAAAATTACAAAAAAAAAAAAAAGTTTGACGGACACCCGGCCGCAGTGCCATTCGAGCCGTGAGTCCAATCTTGGGTGGGCATCGGATGCATTTTAAGTTCAGCCCCTCAAAATAATCCGAAAACATACCGACAACGCCAACACGAGTTCACAAAGTATCTAGACAAGACCAGCAGGCACACGGCACCGTTGCTGGGGATTTGCTGATGAACAGCTAGTCCACATGGACTCCCATGAAGCCAACGAGATACGTAGAAGCGGACGTGGAGAGAGATCATAGATGTGAAGTTGGCGTCGATGGATCCAGTTTGTGTCTTTTGGCACATGCTCGAGGTTGGCTGCTTTGGACCTCTCGATTGCTGAAGGACCTCGCACAGATCCCAGGGGAAGTGCTCGGGTTTGCAGAAGAGTCGGAGCATGGTTGGGCAACCACCATGGGTGGCCACCGGTGGTTGCCATCCTAGTGCAAAAAGGCTGCTTGCAGGGATCGATCCCCTGGAAAAAGCTTGTTTTTCAGTGGCTCTGAAAGGACATGGGGTGTGGGAAGGCACCAGAATAGGCTGCACCCTCTGAGAACAGGTTCTCTGGAAGATTTCGTCATCGATCTTCTCATCGAACAAAAGAATTGTCGGAACGCACGCCGGGATCGCCGAGAAAATGGACGAATGCTGAGCCCAAAATGAAAAAGTTGTCAATTTCTGGTGAAAACACTTAAGGGCGCGCCAAACGCGCCGGAAAACAGGGTTTTCTGGCGCGGCCTGGCGCGGCTGGCGCAGGAGCCACACTGAGCATGAATCTATGCAATGAGTGTCGACGCTCCCGGCTTCGTGAAGTTCATTGCAGATGTCAGGAAACTGGAAGGAAACAATGCGAATAAGCAGTTCCACAGCCTAGAAAGATGCCCACAGTGTGGCAGATGCGTCCAAAAGGATGGGCAAGCTCACGAGCCCAGTGCCAGCAGTAGTAGGGCCCATCGTCCCATGACCCCAGATTCCGGGCCAGGTACAGTCTCACAACACAAGGGGTTCTTCTTCGCCCCTCAGCCTCAGTCAATCGCAGTTAGATGGCTTTCCACACAAACAGAACACAGGCTCATCCGACTCGCTTGCAAGCAGTTCTCGTTTCCCTACCTTCCTTCCTATGTAGCAGTGTTGCCCCTGTGCAGCCGTAGTGCTGCACAGGTGCTCCAATGGGCATCGTCTGCACCACAGAATTGAAAGTCTTGTGACTTTTCTTGAAGGTTCTCATTTTCTTGCACGACCGTCCACCTGGTCCGGGCTCCTGGTAAGTTCCCCGAAACTCCCCGACACTTCCCCGAAACTCCCCGAAACTCCCCGCAACTCCCCGCAACTCCCCGATACTCAGCCCGATTCTTGTGGGAAAAAGTGGGGCTGCCGGTGGGTGGGCAGGTGTACAGGTTGGTAGTTGAGTGGACAGATGGGTGGATGGTGGTGGGCAGGTCGGTGGATGGGTGAACAGGTGGGTAGTTGGGTAGACGGGTGCGGGCAAGTGGGTGAGGTGTGCAGGTAGGTGTGCTAGTGTGTGGGCCTTTGAAGCGTGGATGATGCCTCTCCCGCTGCTCCCCTTGAGGTTCGTGGCTCATGCCAAAGCGCCGCCGCCCGGGTTAAGGGGTTGCGGCATCAGGCGTGGGCCTGGGCCAGGGAGGCTGTTCGGAGGGGTCACCACCCACCGTTCGCGGGCTTCGTTACTTCACTGCCCCCGGCTCTCCCCGGCCTTCGTCATCTCGGGGGAGGGTTCCACGGCCATCCCCTCCCCGCTTGGCGAATGGACTGGTGCTGTGCCGCGGGTCCTTCCGTGCGCTCTCGCGACGTCGCCGCTGTCGATGTCGCCGCCGCTGTTGCTGCCGCTGCAGCCGCTGTCGGGCGGTTGGTTGACGATCCCGGTCTGCACCCCGCACAGACCAGGTAGGTGTGCTAGTGTGCTTCGGACGCGGCTCTCTTGAGCCGTCCGTGTTCCTCCTCCTCCGATCCTCTTCCTCTACTAACCGGATGCATCTACCAACTGTAGCTTGGACTCCTGGGCAGTTGTTGAGGCACACCCTTCAGCCTGCGGATTCGGAGGGCCTCAAGGCGAACCAGCAGTTGCTGGAAAACCTGCAGGACCTGCCTTTGAGTCCTTGGGGAGGAGTCTGAACAGGACGCGTCGTGTGCATGTGCGCAGGTTCAACCATCATCTGACTCTTCTGTTTGCGGTTGCAACCTTCGGTACCACGAGTTTGCCATTCTTATGTCAAACTCTCCAATCCCCTCTTGGGTTTTGGTTTGGGCAAAAAGTATTCGCGCCCGCCATCTCCCGATGACCTTCCCACTTCTGACCACGCTGCAGCAGTCACGTGTAAACCGGGCAGACCCAGTCGTCCCCCATCTGGTCCCGAACGACGAGCACCGCTCCTGCACCCGAGTTTAGCCTTCGATGATTGGAAGCCGCATCGGAAACAGTGGGTCAACCCATCCCGGAATTCTGAATTCGTGCACCCGGTTGAAAGGAGTGTCCACTTCGGAGTCCACGTTCACTTATGTGGGGAGTTGTAGAGTACGGGAGGAACCGGAAATCTCCGGAAAGATGGTACCCGCATTCCAACTCGTCTCGGGAATGGTCAGTCGACGACCGTATGCAGGTGGGTGGAGGCCCTGGGACTGCGAAGGTGTGACCACCCCATAAGGAGGACTCTCTATCTTGCGTTATCTCTCTGTCCCAGTCGCCATAGCAACCGTATCCTTGGCCAAGCATCATCCTGCAACCCTGCTTTCGGATGGCCATCGTGCCTCTCATTTTGGTTATCAACCTTACTCCTCGCTCGAATTGCCGTCTTCGACCGTAGCTGCCCCTGGTCCTGGTGGTTAGGGTTAGCATGCAAAGAGCCTGTGGCGATAATCTGCATCTGCTCTCTTTCGTGACTACCTCTTCGTGCTACCTCTCTTCGTCACTGGTACCTTATCTTGACCTCTGCCCGCCGCGGAGTGCACGTCTCTGTCTTCGATGATGGCGAGTCCTTACGCCGCCGCTTCGTTGCAGCGGCCGTCCTAGTGTCGTCGCCTTGTCTTCGGCGTTCTCGATGGCGGTGTTGGCGCCGGCATCCGCCGCTTCCCTTGTGGCGCTTTGGGCCGATGGTCGCAGCCTGCGTCTCGACTTCGGTGTCGCTTCGGGCGTCCCCAGGGGCGAAGGCCCGCGCTTCCGTCTCTTTGCCGCCGACTCCGCACATCGGCATATCGTGCTGCAGGCAGGCATCCGCGGTGTGCAGCATTCCGCGATCGTCTTGCACGTCCCGCACTGCGTCATCCTGTGCTTCTCGCAATACTTCACGGCGAGGCCGTCCCCTGTCGCGTGGTGTGCCTCGGCAGCAGCGCGCTACCGACGCTTGCCGATGCTTGCACTCTTCGCATTTCGCTTTGTGATGTCTCGTGCACACTCTCTCGTCCTTGGTGGTGGCCTGGGCACATGCACTGGGTCTCCGCCGCCCACTAAATTTACCCTCTTCTGCCCCTTCTTGCCGGAGGTGCCGTCTTCGAAGGCGTCCCACCAGCACGTCCGCCCATACGTGGAAAATACGTCCATCCCCCAGACCTCATCATTGAAGGCGTGCCTGTTCGTCCCCAGCTGCGACTCGAGCACGAGCATTGTCTCTGTACCCGCACGACCTCTGGTGGAACAGTTCCTGCTCTCCTTGCCGCAGCGGATCCTGTCGCTACCTGTGTCAAACCGTGCCAACCTGTACCTCCCAGTCTGTCCTTCCTTCTCATCCTCTATCTTCGTCTTCGGGGCATAGCCAAACACGAGACCGCTCTGCGCAAGGTAGGGCCATAATAGCGTAGCCCCCTCCCCGCCTTCGCCAAGGCCGGCTGCAGGGAAAGTGGTCGCCACAAAGGAAATACCCCGAAACTCCCCGAATTTCCCCGAAACTCCCCGAAACTCCCCGAAATTCCCCGAAACTCCCCGAAACTCCCCGATACTCCCCGATATTTTCGTCTGGACCAGGTGGACCGTGCATCGTTCAAGGCATAGTTTCTTGCCATGCCAAAAACAGCCAGCCCTGGGGCTGCCCCAACTATGGTTGAGATCCCTTTTGGCTGGGCACCTGGTATTGGCCGCCATTGGAGTCGTGTCTGCAGTTTGCAGGTATTTCCAGGCGGGGACTTTTGCGTCCGAGATAACTCAAAAATTTCCGAGTGCCCGAAGTGGTCCAGGTGACCAGAAGTGGCGGAGGCGTCCGAGTTGTCACGTCGACCCTGCACAAGCTATTTTTTTTCCCCAACTATTTTTATTTTCGAGGTTTCGCAAAAATTCGGGCGCGCGCGAGCGCGAGCCAAAAATAAAAAATAGTCAGCCCTTATTGTATATTCTTGTAAATTATTGTATATTATGGGGTGGCCGGCTACATTGGAGACACACCAAATTTCACAAAAATTCCCATGTCTTTCACATGATATCACCAGTCGCTCTTGGGAACGTATGTGTATGAAAGTGGAACCACGTGAGACACTGTGAAACACTGTGAAACACTGTGAAAAAGCGTGAAAGGGACCGAAATTCTGGGAAATCTTGGGAAATTCTGGGAAGATCTTGGAAGTTTTTTGAATACTTTTCCAGTTTTTTGGGGGCTATTGACTCCCTACCAACGTGAACACCAGCCCGAAACTGGGGAAATGGGAAGAAGTGCGAAGGAGAACAAAATTTTGGAAAAACTGTGAAACAGAGGGGAACTGAGCGAAGGAACAGGGGTTCTTTTTTTATGGTAACAAGCTTGCTTGTCCGCACCGCAGGCGTCACTTGGCATCGACGACCATCCGGCATCGCCTTGTCCGACCGCACGACAACCCCTGACATACCCCCCTGACATGCCGCCAGCAAACCTCATTTGCTTCGTAGCGCAGCGCATATTTGTTGACGTCACCTAACGTGATTCGTGGTAGAGTAGCTTGGCACTTGTTATGCGCTTCCTCGGAATATTTATTGTGATCACCACCTTCAGAATTGCGGCACATGCCGTGCCAGGGAAAACCACGTCGCTGACGGCTAGGCCCGTAGCTTCACCCGAAACGTAACAGGACACCATCCAACATCTGAGCGAGATTTGACCAAGCCCCGTCTTCATTTCAGAAGACTCCAGTCTTCATTTTGAAACGAAAAGAAGGTTGAAGTATCGTCATCTCAGGATTTATATAAGCCGTTAAGCAGCGGCTGCCGGCTTATCCCGTGACCCCTTTTGTATGTATGTATATGTTATAGAAAGAGTGGCGTTGACACTCTTTGAGATAAAGAAGCTCCTCGTTCGGCCGTGGATGTGGTATGATTGGTCGTGGATGTGGTTGAAGACGTCGGTGAGGTCGCTGTGCTGGCGCTGAGGTTCTGGTGAGGTTCGTACCTCGGCTACCGAGCCCTTGACACCACTGCTCCGCGCAGCTTGCTCGAAAAACCCCAGGGACGTAGTCGTAATGCGTCTCGCCGTAGTGAGCGGGCATAATTGCCGATTCGTCGTGTTGATCACTTCCGAGACTAGCTCCGCCGACGCCAATTCGGCGACGCGAGTTCGTGACGGCGATTTTGGGCGTCCTGCTGGCCAGGCGCGTCACGACAGGGTGGGTGACGCTGGATGTCTTCCATGACAACAGCACCGCCGAGAGCCGCCCAGGAAGCTCGCGTCCCCCCACCCCGCGGAGAACCGCCTCATCGTTGAGATGCAGGAGCGATTATGCGATGTGGACGTGGCCACTCATCTCGTTCCGAGGGAGAACATGGTCGCCGACCTTGACACCAGAGACTGAGAGATGCCTGAGGGGGGAGGGGGCGGCTCCCCCGACGCACGCCGCGTCCTCCTCCAAACCCTCACTGTCGTTTCTCTCCACTCTCTCTCTCCGCATGTGATACGAAGAAGCTAGGTTCGTCACGGCAGCCATCCCAGTGAGATCCACAACGTACGTAGGGCTGACGGTCCGGGTGAGGATGAAGAGAGCTATCGGCCGCTGGTAGACTACGTTAGCGACCTGGAATGACGTGAGGTCACCCCACCCTTCGGAAGTTCCGACCAAAGTCAAAACCCTCTTCCATTGGGTCCAGGTGCGGTGGGGGAGGATTTCGTTGGTGAAGAAATCAGGGTTGCGTTTGGCGAATTCAAGGACGTCCGCCCGAACAACGCGGTCCGAATGGAGAACACGCACACTGGTGGTGAACGTGCTAAACCGGAAGACCGAAAAGGGAAGCGGGAGTGACTAGTTCCCGAGCTCGAGGGGCACCGACCGTTTCCCCTTTTCGTTCGTGCACTTTTTTGCCGTCTACGCCCCATCGGGGAACACGGCAGCAGCGTCCCGGGAGCGGCTCCTGCAGACGGTCCTCTTCGAGGCGCAGGCCAAAAAAAAAAAAAAAAACTCTCGAATCTCTGAGTTAGGTGGTTTTAGTGGGTAAGTCCCGACGGAAAAACGGACAGTCCCACACTCACAAGTTTGGTCCGGCTTGTGGTCGTGCGTCATGCATTTCCCCCCTCAGTTACCAAAAAAAAAAAGGCCATAGTGGGGCAGGCCCCGGCGGTCGTGATGGGCGACTTCAACACGGACCTTGAGCGATCGCCGGCGCTTCGGCATGCCCTCAGCAACGGGTGGACGGACGCAGCGCAGCTGCAGGCGGCGTGCGAAGGAGGACGACCGCCCAACACCTACACGGGCACGAACACGTCCGGCACGCGCATCGACTACGCCCTGATGAACCGCGCGGCCGCGTCCGCCTTTGTTGCATGCGAGACGATCGGGGTAGGGAGCGTGAGGGGCCACCGCTGCGTCCGGATTCGACTCGCGGTGCAGGCGTTCGAACAGCAGACATGGAGGTTCAACGTGCCGCGAGCGATACCCGTGAAGCCGGCAGGTAGGGTCGTCGAGGTCCCGAGGCTGGATGCCGTGTGCGCCGCCGCCCGCGAGGGGGACGTCGAAGGGGCGTGGATGGCGCTCTCCGCAATGTGCGAGCAGTACCTGCTAGACCGCAGCGGGATGCCTGCCTGTGAGAGACGTGCGCACACCGGCCGCGGTAACTCGGAGCTGAAGATGACTCGCGTTGCGGCGAGGAGTACGCCGGACCGGGGCGTGGCGTGCGAGACGGAGCTGAGGCACGGGAATGCGATCCGGCGTCTGGAGCACTACGTCTACCAGCGAGCTCGCCTAGAAGCGTCCGGACCATTCCAGGTGCCCCAAGAACTCCGCTTGTGCTGGCTGCGCTGTCTCGCCGTGATCCGTGGCGGCGGGGTCGGCGAGCCGCCCCCCTCCGACCCGCCGAGCGCAGAGGTCGCCCGCGTTTACTTGCACGACGTACGACTGCGCAGTGCGAGATTCAACGCGGCTGCGGCGAGGGTGCGGAAGAGGCAGCAACAAGAGAGGCAGCTGACGATGTTTGGGACGGATCGCCGGGCTCTTGTGTCGATGCTGCGGGGGGGTCCGGGGCAGGCGGCCGATGCGGTGCGGACGGCGGATGGGCGGCTCACCGCCAACGTCGAGGAGATGGACGAGGTGCTGCAGGAGGCGTGGGACCCGATCCTGCGCATGTACGGGGAAGGACGCCCAGAGCCCGAGTACGAGGCGTTCCGCAGGGCCTTCGAGGGTTTTATTCCCCGCCGCCAGATGGACCTGCGGGATGTGACCGGGAGCGAGCTACGGGATGTGCTCAACAAGCGGAAGAAGAAGACTACGGCGTGTGGGGTGGACGGCTGGCGTTTGGACGAGCTGAAGGCCCTGCCCGACGAACTGCTGGACGGGTTCGCGACGCTTTTCAATCTGGTGGAGGAGCGAGGGGAGTGGCCGAAGGGTATGCTGACGTCGTTGGTGTCGCTCATACCAAAGACCGACGACACCTCGCCAACGAACTTGCGGCCAATCACCGTGACGAGCTGCGTCTATCGGTTGTGGGCCTGCAGGCGTTTGCAAGACGTCATGGAGTGGCAGGACGGCTGGATTCTTCCGTCGCAGCACGGCTTCCGCAGAGGGCATCGGACGGACGACGTCCTCATGGAGCTGACGACGCTGATCGAGGAGACGCTGCTCGACGAGTCGAAGTCGCTGTACATGGTCGCACTCGATTTCGCGAAGTGCTTCGACCGGGTACCGCAGGGGATCGTTCTCCGGCTCGCCGAAGAGATGGGCCTCGACGCGCGCATCCTGCGCCCCCTGCGCGCCATGTACCGCGGCATGAAGCGACGGTTCAAGCTGCCGCTCGGCGTGGGCTCCGAGTTTGAGGTCACCAACGGTATCTTGCAGGGGTGCCCACTTTCGGTGATCCTCATCAACGCCTTGCTGTCGATTGTGCTCCGAGCGGTGTCGGCGCGCGTACCGGAGGTTTCGTCGGAGTCGCTGGCGGATGATGCCACGCTCTTCGCGGCGGCGGAAGCCGAGCTGCAGCAGGCGGTCGACATCGTCGCGCGGTTCTGTGCCCTGACCGGGATGCGCCTGAACATGGCGAAAACCTTGGCGATGGGCATCCATGCGGGCTCGACGCAACAGCGCAGGCGGCGTCCGTACGCCAGCGCGGTGAAGGTGGACGGCGAGGCCATAGCGACGGCGACGGCTGCGAAGATCCTCGGGGTGCGAACGAGTGTGGAGAGCGTCCAAACGGGTCGGGCCAACGATGCGCGTCTGAGCGCACATGACGGTCTGATAGACAGGCTGGGCACCTCGAAGCTTCCGTTCGATGTCCGCTGCGAGGTGGCGAGTTCGAACGTGCTCAGCAGTGTCCTTACCGGGTGCTCCTACGAGACGTACACGCAGACGCGCCTGAAGGGACTCCGGACGCGGATCGTGAGGGGCGCTTTTGGGAGCAAGCACCCGTCGAGGAACGTGACGGCGGTGCTATCGATCTTGGCGAAGGGTCACCGTCTGGATCCGATGATCGCTCGGCCGTACAGGATTCTGTGCGCGTTATTCGACACCTGCGAGCGGCTGCCACGCGTGTGTGCGCGCATGCGGAACATCGTGAGGTTGTACGAGCGGCACGAAACGTTTTTGCCGAGGGCGCGCCTGGGGCCGGTAGGGATCGCCATTGCGGATGGGCTGTCGGTCGCGGGCATTGGCTTCGAGGGCGGGGATCTCTGTTCTGCGGCGCTGGGGGGTCGTCGGCTTCTCGGCATGCAGCGAGGCGAGAGGCACCACGTCGTCCGAGCGCAGCTGCGGCGGAAGGTGTGGATGCAGCTTGCGCGACAGCGGCCTTCGTACGACGGAGTGCAGGCCGGGGTAGACTGCGGGCGCACGAACGGGCTGCGTCTGACGGCGGCCGACGGCAGTGTGAGGCGCGCGCTGACCGTCATCCTGTCCGGGGGTGTTTTCCTTGCGGCTCGGTGGGGGCGGAATGCGCGTGCGGGGGAAGAGGCGGCGGGATCGGAAGGTTCGGCGAGCTCTCCCGCGTCAACGACGGCGTCGTCGACGACGTCGACCGCATCAGATGCGTCCGGTAGCTTCGACGAGCAGGCTGGCGAAGACGGAGGCTCCTCCACGGGTGAGCGGCGCCCGCCGCCGGACCGGTGTTGCAGGGACTGTGACCGCCACGCCCACGACACGGCGGATCACTTGTGGTGGGAGTGCCCTGCGTACGACGAGATTCGCCGCCGCCCCTGCTTTGCTGAGCTCATGCGGGCGGACCGTGCGCGGTGGCCGTCTTGTACGCGCGTGCACGGGGTAATCGTGGAAGGCGCGCCGGTCGACGCGGCGGCCTTGCACCATTTCATGGCGTCGGTGTACGTGGCGCGCGAAGAGTCAGAGCGTGGCCGTCTGGCAGCGGTACAGCCGATCCACCCCTGGAGGGCGGCAACGTCGCGGCCGGCGGTCCATCACCTGTTTGACTTCGGGCGCCTACCGGATGAGCCGCCGAAGTGGCCGTATGGGGGACGGACGATGCGGGCGATGAAGGGCTGGCTGTCGGCATTGCAGTGGACGGACACTGGCGAAGTGTCGAACATCGAGTTGGCCGTCGACTTCGAGGTCTTCACCGGGCACGACATCCTGGGCCCCCCGAACCTCGCCGCCAACCGAAGGGGGAAAACCCTTTGGACGATGCTAGCGACGCTGTGCCGCCTGTGTCGGGAACTGCAGCTGCCGTCGCCGCTTCCGGCCGAACGGAAAGACCGGGTGGGCTCGATGAGGACGCTGGGGGCGCCGATGCTGTGGGGTGGTCTGACACCGCGGCCACATTTCGCTGGGGGGGAGGAGACGTTCGAAGTCTTGGAGATGAACTTCCCGCGTGCGGCGCTCGGGGACGGGAAGAACTGGGGCGGGGACGTGTTCCCGCTCTATGACGCGACGAGGCGAGCGCAGCGTTCGGCGCGCTGGGCCGAGCCCACACCAATGCCGCAACGACCACGCCTCCCGGTGCTCGTCCCGGAGTCGCAGGCAGACCCCCTGCTCCGCTCACAGTCCGTCTGTCACGCGTGCGCGAAGCAGAAGTGCGCAATGTGCTCGGGCATGCGGAGAAACTACAGCCTTGTAGTGGACCAGTGCTGCCAGGTGCACCACCAACCGGACGACGGCCTGCGCATTCAGTGCTGCCGGGCGCATCGGCTGACGCGATGCGGGACCTGCCCGAACGCTGACGCGTGCTGCGGACGGGGGCATCACAGGGGTGGTGCTGGCCGCGACAGCAGCAGTGGCGACGGGGGTGGCGGTGGTCGTGGCGGCCGCTGCCGCGGCCGTGGCCGCGGCCGCGGCGGCCGAGGCGGCGGAGACGACAGTGACGGAGACGGTGGCGGCGGCCGCGGCACTGGTCGCGGCCGCGCACGCGGCGGCGGTCGCGGCAGCGGACGCGGCGGGGATCGCGGCGGCGGCGGCGGTGGCGGTCGCAGCCTAGGCGAGAGCGACGGCCTCACAGGCCGGAAGCGGCGCGCGCCGTCCCCACCTGGAACACCTACCAGCCGTGGCCGGAGGAGGCGGACGACGAAGTCGCCCCCGAAGCGCGCCCCCCCGCCAGCAGGCAGGAAGCGACCCGCGCCCTGCACCCCCACGGCCTCTCCCGCAGCCGCGCTGCGCGCACGACGACGACGACGCGCCGATCTCGGCGACGACGGCACTGGCCTCGCCGGCCCGAACACACCGCGCCCACCCGGCCCCGCCCGGCCCTCTTCGATGGCAGGCCCTGACTCGGGCCCTTTTACTGATTCTGGTTCCGACCCTCCACGGGTCACACAACGATCGCGCCCTCCCGCCGGCTCTTCCCGGCTACTCGCGTCCTCCGCATCGCGGCGTGCCTATCGGCGCAAGCGAGAAAGCGAAGACTCCGATTCCTTTTCGGATTATGAGATCGTGAGCAACTGCCAACAACAGTTGCAACCGACTAGAGTTGCGCCGCGCCGAAAGCGCGGAAAAAGTGACCCTTCTGGAGTCACGTAGCGAAAAGCTGGCATAGTGTGGTACTCATTTGCATGAATGCGCGTGCGAACGGAGGGGCGGCCGGGTCGGACGGGTCGCCGAGCTCCTCGGCGTCCGTGTCGTCGACCGCCTCTGATACGACAGGCAGCTTTGACGAGCACGCCTCCGAATCCTCCTCTTCGGAACCTCAGCGTCCGCCGCTGGACCGCGGCTGCAGGGACTGCGACCGAGGCGTCCAGGACACAGCGGATCACCTGTGGTGGGAGTGCCCCGCCTACGACGAGATCCGCGGCCGTCCTTGCTTCGCCGAACTCCTGCGGGCGGACCGGGCGAGGTGGCCGTCTTGCACGCGTGTGCATGGGGTAATTGTCGAAGGAATGCGGGTGGAGGTCGCGGCCCTTCACCGCCTCATGGCGGCGGTGTACACTGCACGCGTGGAGGCGGAGCGACGCCGCCTCTCCGCGGTGCAACCGATGCACCCCTGGCACGCAGCTGCGCCGCTGCCGGCGGTGCAACACCTGTTCAACTTCGACCGCCTTCCGGATGAGCCGCCGAGATGGCCGTACGGCGGCCGTGCGATGCGGGCGCTCAAGGGCTGGCTGTCGGCACTGAGGTGGACCGACGCGGGCGAGGTGTCGTGCGTCGAGCTGGCAGTGGACTTCGAGGTCCACACCGGGGTCGACGTCCCTGCCCCCCCGGGAATACGAAGGCTCGCCGCCAACCAGAGGGGGAAGACCCTCTGGACGATGCTGTCGACATTGTGCCGCCTGTGCCGAGACCTGCAGCTGCCGTCGCCGTTGCCTGCCGAGCGGAAGGTCCGGGTGGGCTCGATGAGGACCCTGGGGGCGCCGATGCTGTGGGGGGGATTGACACCTCGCCCACGCTTCGCCGGGGGCGAGGAGACGCACGGGGTGCTGGAGGCGAGCTTTCCGCGGGCAGCTGCCGGGGACGGGAAGAACTGGGGCGGGGACGTGTTCCCGCAGTACGACGCGGCGCGGCGGGCACAGCGTTCGCTGCGCTGGGACGTGCCCACCCCTCTGCCGCAACGCCCGCGCCTTCCCGTGCTTGTACCGGCTGCGCAGGCGGACCCTCTGCTCCGCACGCAGTCGGTCTGCGATGCCTGCGCAAAGCAGAAGTGCGCGGTGTGCACTGGCATGCGAAGAAACTACAGCCTTGTAGTTGACCAGTGCTGCCAGGTGCACCACCGCCCGGACGACGGCCTGCGCATTCAATGCTGCCGGGCGCATCGGCTGACGCGATGCGGGACCTGCCCGAACGCCGACGCGTGCTGCGGACGGGGGCATCACAGGGGTGGTGCTGGCCGCGACAGCAGCAGTGGCGACGGGGGTGGCGGTGGTCATGGCGGCCGCGGCCGTGGCCGCGGCCGCGGCGGCCGGGGCGGCGGAGACAACAGTGGCGGAGACGGAGGCGGCGGCCGCGGCACTGGTCGCGGCCGCGCACGCGGCGGCGCACGCGGTGGCGGTCGCGGCGGCGGCGGCGGTGGCGGTCGCGGCGAGAGCGACGGCCTCACAGGCCGGAAGCGGCGCGCGCCGTCCCCACCGGGGACACCTACCAGCCGTGGCCGGAGAAGGCGGACGACGAAATCGCCCCCGAAGCGCGCCCCCCCGCCAGCAGGCAGGAAGCGACCCGCGCCTTGCACCCCCACGACCTCTCCCGCAGCCGCGCTGCGCGCACGACGACGACGCGCCGATCTCGGCGACGACGGGCACTGGCCTCGCCGGCCCGAACACTCCGCGCCCACCCGGCCCCGCCCGGCCCTCTTCGATGGCAGGCCCTGACTCGGGCTCTTTTTCTGATTCTGGTTCCGACCCTCCACGGGTCACACAACGATCGCGCCCTCCCGCCGGCTCTTCCCGGCTACTCACGTCCTCCGCATCGCGGCGTGCCTATCGGCGCAAACGAGAAAGCGAAGACTCCGATTCCTTTTCGGATTATAAGATCGTGAGCAACTGCCAACAACAGTTGCAGCAGATTTTGACAATGGAATTCTCGAAAACGCAAGGCCTCGTAAACTTGAATAGCAGTCAAAATGGGGAGCAGCAGCCCAGAAGAGTCCTAGCCATGAGCACAGCCCGCAGGTTTTTGGTACTGGCTGGGCTGTAACACGAAAGGATGGTCATTGTCGTTTGGAGGCTGCTGTCGTTGTTGTGAAGACGTGGAGGCAGCTTCGGGTATGAAACCTGAGAGGCGTTGCATGGGTACTAGCTGCGCCTTCCTGTGAGCTTCTCACCGGGTTAGGGTCTTGGAGAAACGCATCCGAATCAGCAGTCGGCGGGCTCATGCGTGGCGCATGGGATGCGTGCATGAATGAGTGGTGGTGGGAGGTAGGAACCAGAAATTTCGGGAATTTCTGGGAAGTTTTGTGGAAAAGTGTGCTCATCCAATGTAGCCGGCCACCCCATATTATTGTATATTATTGTATATTCTTGTATTATTGTACAGTATTGTATACAATAATATACGAAAATCTGTACAATAAAAATACAATAAAATACAATAAACGATTTGTATCACGACCGTGATTATACCCATTGTATTTGACCCCCCCCCAGTAGCCCGCGCACGTTGAGCAAAAATAGAAAAACTGGGTTCTTCCAGCACCCGTGTCAACCTGGCAACCCGACATACAAACCCGACGAGACAACGAGTGTCCTACCGACGGCCGGCTTCCGCCACCAGTCCCCAGTCTGAAACCCCTCTACGGCAGAGAGCCGTAGGATGTGTTGACTGAATTCTCGCGGTGCAACAAAGCTGCTATGAAGAGCGTCTGCGAATGGATACGAGTGCAAGAGTCGGACGACAATGCTGGCGAACTGGCTGAGAAGTGAACTGAGCACCTGGCTAAAGAGAGCGAGCAAACCGGTGGCATTGTATCGCGTCCCTCATTTATTTGATCTGAAGCGCGTCATCAAAACCTTTAACAAACAAACAAAGGTCGAACTGAACGTCCCTCGGGATCGACGGTAGCACACGAAACAACACACAAACGACGCACGGGAAAAAAAATGCCGCGAAACTGAACCCGCGAAAGGAAAGAGGGACTCCAGCCGCCCCCAGGCATGCGCGATGCTGAACCGGCGGTGGCACCCCCGCAGCAGGGAGCCGGCACCCGGGAGGGCGCCGGGCAACGAGTTCAAAGGCAGGGTCGGCGCCGCTGTCGCGGCGGACCCGTCGCAGGACCGCGTCGCGCTGTTCGGCGGCCAGGCGGGCCCCGACGGGTATTCGGGCGGCACCCTGTGCAACGACCTGTGGCTGCTGGCCGGCGGCTGGTGCGGCGACGAACCGCCGCCGGATCTCGCGTGGCGCCGCGTGCCCGCCCACGGCGCGTTTCCCGCCCGCCGGAAGAACGCCGCAGCCGCCTTCGACCGCTGCGGCAGGCTGTGGCTCGTCGGCGGTGAAACCGAGCTCGGCCTGCTCAACGACGTCTTCGTCTGCGAGTTCGCCGAAGCCGAGCAACAAGGTTCTGAACGCGGGAACACTCCGCTGCTGGGGTCACCCCTTGTGTCCCCCGCATCTTCACACCTTCCAGCCGGCGAAACGCTGGTGAGCACCGCTTGCTGGCGGTGCTGTTCGGTGGCCAACGCTCCGTTCGTCACGCGGCACTCGATGGTGTTCACCGACGACTTCGCGTCCCTCCGGATCGTGTGCGGGCTCACCGCCGACGCGCCTGCCGGGGACGTCGCCCGAAACCGGTTTGCGTACGAAATCCGCGTGCCGTCCCCCGCGCTCGAGGCTTCGCGCACCGAGCCGGGCGGCCTCCGCGAGCCGGACCCCGAAGGCGAGGCCCTGCTCCGTGTGCCGTCTTCCCGGGTGCCGCTGCTGGTCGACGCGCTCGCCGCCTGCGTCGCCGGCGGCGTGCTCGTCGGCGGCGGCCGGATGCTGCTGGACGGCGTGCCGGTGGACGCCGCCGCGGTCAACGGCGAGTTTTTCTTCCTCCGGCTCCGCGGCGGCTCCGCCGACCCGGATAGCGACGCGAGCACACCCTGCTCCAGCGCGGCCTCCTACCCCGCCGACAACGCGCTGCTCTCCATTCGGGACGACCGCTGCGGCGGGAGCTGGGAACTCGTCCACCAAACCCTCGCGGGTTCCGCCGCGGCGGCGCGCCACGACCAGGGCCTCGTGTCCCTCCTCGCCAACGCGGCGTGGCTGCCGCCTTGGTACAGCCCCGCAATCCCTGGCAACCCTGCTCCTTCCGTCTGGAGGCACGCGGCGAGGCAGAACTGCTTCTACCACGCGTCGTTGCCCGCCGCCGCCGACGAAACGCGCGTGTGCCTCCGCTGGGTGAAGAGCGAAGCGGACCCTGCGCCGGCCGCCAGCCGCCGCAGGCACCGCGAGCGGCGGCAGGCGGAGGGCAAGCCGCGCGCCTCGAAAGAGAAGCCGTCGGCATCCCGCGGCCCGCAGGCCGCAAGCCGAGGGGACGGCGGGGGAGGCGCGGACGATGCCGCGAACCTCTCGTTCTGCGCGACGCAGAAGGGCGCGGCGCTGCCGGCGCCGCGCGAGCGGTGCGCCGCCGCGGTGCTGCGGGGGCACCTCGTCGTCAGCGGCGGCTGCTCCGTCGAAGGCGCGGCCCTCGCCGATTTGTGGTCGACGCCCCTCCTCCCCTCTACCGGGCCCCCCGACCGCATAGCCTGGCGGTGCCACCAGGGCGACGCGGCCGGGAGCCGGCTGACGGCGTCGCCGAGCCCTACCGACACGTGCCTCACGCCGCGTCCGCCCGCAGCCGCCGACAGTGAGGCGGGCCCGAACCTGAACCTGCCGGGCGGCGCGAACGCATCGCCGAACGCCCCGAAAAAGGTGCTGTCGTACGCGGGGGACACGACGGCGCTCGATGTGAACTGGGCGTCCGCAGGGCTCGGGACGGTGAAGAGGCTGTGGACCCCTGGCCAGCCAGCACACCCCCCCGTGGCCCACCCCGGGGGAGCGCAGGTTGCGAGCGTGATCCAGGTCGTCGTGAAGCCGGAAGCCCCGGCGACGTTTCGGAAGGCGATCCGGACGACGATCGAAGGCGACGAAGCCGGCGGAGGGGGATGGGTTCCGGGGCAGGGGGACGATGTGGCGTGCGTGGTCGAGGGCGGGCACCCGATGCTGCACCAAATCACGTTGCGCAACACAGAGCGGGTGGCGGCGGGCAGCATGGGCAAGGTCGCGAGCGACGTCCGCATCGTGACCGACGACGAGACCTTCGCGACCGTCGTCCAGTTCGCCGACGCCGCCCGCAACGTCTCGGTCAGCATCCGGCTCACCGCAACCCTCTCGGCCGCCGCCAAGCGGAAGCAGCAGGAGCGGCACCTGGCTGCCTTGGAAAGCGGCCGCCACCGGGACGCAATGCTCGCCCTCTTCCGCCAACGCGATGCGCGCCGTGCAGAGCGGATGGCCGCTGTCGAAGACCAGGAGACCACCCGCGTTGTCGAGCGCGCCCTCGAAGCCGAAGCCATGGAGCAGATCCGGGCCGCCGAGCTCGCCCGGCAGGAGGAAATGGCCGCCTTCGAGGCGACCCGCCGCGAGGAAGAGTACCACAGAGCGAGCGAACGCGTCCGCGAGGCGGCGATGGATGCAGCGCGGGCCGCCGAAGCCGCGGAAATCGCGTCCCGAGCAGACCGCGCCGCGGCCGTGCAGAAGGACCTCGAACTGCGGGCCAAGAAGATGCAGCTGGCCGAAGAAGACCTCGAGCTCCAAACGACCGCCCTCAACCGCGAGCGCCAGCTCATGTCGCGGGAGCGCGAGCAGGGCGCCCGGGAGCGGCAGTGGGTGAAGCAGAAGGACGAGGAGTACGACAAGGAGCGCCGGCGGTACGAAGCGGCGGCGGAGGGCCTCAAGAAGAGGCTCGCCGCCGCCGAGGAGCAGGGCAGGGCGTGGCAGGCCGAGCGCGACCACGCCTTGGCCCAGCTCGACGACGCGGTCCGCAGCAGGAAAGCCCTCGCCCTCGAGCTGGACGCCGTGCACGGCCGCAGCCCCTCCGAGACCGACGCAGACTGGCAGTCGCGGAGGACCGAACGCGCGAAGTACCTCTCGTTAGCACGGAAGGGCGAGTTCGCAGACGGCCCGCTCCGGCTGAAGATCAAGTCGGCGGCGCCGGAGCAAGTTGCGTACTTCACCATCGGCTCGACGCTGCCGGTGCCGCTCACGTGCGAGACGAGCGTCACGTTCGGCAGCGCGCCCGCGGGCGGCGGCGCCGTGGGGCGGCTGGAGAGCGGCGCCGCGCTGAAGCAGGCGCAGCTGATCGTCGACGTCGAGCACGGGTTCATCGAGGGCGACACGCTGATCTTCGCGAACACGCGGCTCACCGAGGGCGGCCGGCTCACGACGCTCTCCGGCGAGGTCCTCGGCGAGTACGTCCCGAGCTTGTCGCGGCGCGCTTCCGGCCGACCGTCGCTCTTCGCGGGCAGCGAACACGACCCGGCCTTCGACGGGAAACCGAAGGACGCGGCCCCGGCCCGTCGCCGCTCGCGCAGCTCGAGCCGGGCGACGCGCAAGTCACGCAGCGCGTCTGTCCTGTCCGCCGTCTTCCCGGGCAATTTTTTTTCGACCAGCGCCGCTCTCGCGGTGCACTCTCAAGCCCTCGGCGCGCCGCCCGCGCAGCAGCAGGCGTCTGCCCCTGCGGACCAAGACCCGGCGGAGCCGGCCGACGAGATCTCGACGGCGCGCGTGGCGGTGACGCCGGGCGGCGCGACGGTCGCGGAGGTCTGCCGGAGCGCAGAGCGGCTGCTCGCGCTGCTCTGCTTCAAGGCGGCGGGGGGGCCGGCGCCCGCGAAGCCGGCGGCCCACGCGCCGTGGGACGACGCGAGCCCGCGCGCGGCGAAGGCGTCCGCCGGCCAAAAAACGGCCGGCCACGCCCAGCAGCCCGCCCGGCAGTCCGACGGCCTGCTGCACGTCGGCGTCCGGCGGGTGTCGATCACGTTGAGCGTCAACGACGCGAGGGTCGAAGGTTGGCGACTCGTCGAAGTTTTACCCGCCGTCGCCGTCGTCCCGGAGACGTGCCGGTTGTCGACGTACGTCGAGGGGAAGGGCCCGATCCGGTTGTACGGTTCCGTCGCGTTTTCGGGAATCACCGAGATGGCCGGGAGAGCGAGGGACATGGTGCGGACCTGCGCTTTGTGTGGGCTGTGCCTGGATGAGGACGGGCACGCGCGGTGCGGCGGGGAGGAGAGGAAGCCCGCGGTGCCGCAACCGGACGAGGATTCCGACGTGTTCAAGCCGATCCCGTCGTACGCCGTCACCGCCGCCGGCGGGTATTTGTCCCTTCGTGCGGTGAAGGGATGGAGCGACGACGACGTGCTGCTGCTCACCGAGGGGTGCAGCTTCGAGGTGCGGTCCGAGCGCAGCAAGGCGCGCTCCGTGGTGCACACGCTGTGGTACGCGACCCAGTACGAAACGTACGACGCGGGCGTCGACGGAATTTCGATCGAGCGCGCCGGCGACGGCCCGCAGTTCAAACTCATCGGCTGCTTCCGAACCGGTTTGATTGCGCACGCCGACCACACCGCCGGCGGCGGAGACCGCCTCGACGCCGAGTCAGCCCCCACTGGATCCGGCGGCGGCGACACTGGTGGTGGAGGTACCACTACTAGCACGGTTCCAAGGGCGGCTGCAGTCAAGCTCGGCTTCCTGCACGGCAGTATCCCGTCGGTGGACGGGTCGGCTTGCAGCGTTGGGGTGCAGTTCAACCAGGAAGCGACGTGGGGGATGGTGGAGGAGTTCGTGCGGTCGGTCTGCTTCCGGAACGACAGCATCAACCCGACGCGGCCCCGCCGGCTGATCGAGCTGGTGTTCACCTGCGGCCGCCCGAAGGGCGACCCGCCCCCCGAGGCGAAGACGCTGTCCCTCGGCTCGACGAGGCGCGCGCCCGACGCGTGGTGGGATGCGCTGCCGCCCGCTGCCGTGCAGTTCTCGTTCGTGTCCGAGATCAACGTCGTCAACGTCGACGAGCCGACGGAGATCCACGTGCTCTCCGAGGACCTGCGGTACTCCCTACCCAGCCAGTTCCTCTCGGACGACCTCCGCACCGCGATCTCGGTGCCCAGCCGGCTTCCGTTCTGCAAAGGCGCGCGTGTAGTCGACGAGGACACCGATGTCTTCTGCGAAGGCGTTTTAAAAGTGTACCTCGACGCTCTCTCCGACACGGAGCGCGTCGTCTTCGACCCGAGCGCCTCGGACAACGTCTCCGTGGGCCCGCACAAGCACGTCAAGCAGGCTGTGTACCACCGCAAGAAACCGGTGGCCGCCCTGCTCGAGACGCCGGACCAGGTCACGGTCGACTTCTCC
>JAPJBO010000402.1:0-197987 GCA_030068145.1 Diplonema papillatum | reverse complement strand
CGCCGGCCGCCCAGCATGGACCTGCCCCGGCTGCGCGACTCCATCGTCGAGGTCGAGAGGCACCGGTTCGCCATGCAGTGCGACGGCGTGTCGTACTTCTACCAGTTCCCAGTAGACGCGAGCATTTCGCGATATTTCGGGATTGGTATGAAGGGGTGCGACATGCTGTTGGACGTGCTGTGCATGGGGTGGTCTTGGGCGCCGTGCATTGCGCAGCGCGCGTCGAACGTGCTGGTCCGGGACCTGGGCCTCGCCTGGGTGGACAACTTCCTTGTCTTGGGTGGGACGCTGGACGAGGCAGAGCGGAACGTGGCCGTTTTTCGGAAGCGGGCGCAGGCGGCGCGGGTCGAAGTGCGGGCGGAAGGCGACGACGCGTTGTGGCAGGTTCGCTCGCGGTTCGTGTGTGTGGGTGTGGAGTTCGACCTGGCTGCCGAGACGCAGCGGCACAGGCTCGACCCGTCGTGGGCGGAGCGGTGGGTCGACGGCAGCGGGATGACGGCGGTGCTTTCCGGCAGAGCGACGGCCCGACAGTTCGCCGAAGTCTTCGGGGGCGCCGTCTGGGCGACTGACATCCTGGCGGTGCCCCGCTGCCATTTCGCGGCGTTGCTGTCGTTCGCGGGGAGGCTCGGCGGTCGCATGGTGGGTGCCGCAGCGCCGGTGTGGGACGAGGTCGTCGACGTTCCTCCGTCGGCAAGACGGGAGCTGGGCGCGCTCCGGAAGATCGTCCGGGAGAACCCGTGGGTCGTGGGCGGCGTTCCTGAGGACACAGGGAGCGTCCTGTGGACGGACGCCAGCTCGCGGGCGTGGGCGGCGCTGCTGGAGGCGGAAGGCCGGTTCGTGGATGGGCGGCAGGGCGTGTTCGCGGGACCGGACGCGGACGCCCACATCAACTTGAAGGAGATGTTGGCGTTCGCGGAAGGTGTGGTTCGGCTGTGCTGGGCGCCGGGGGCGCAGCGGTGCCGCATCGACAACGCGGCGGTTGTCGGCGCCGTGGCGAAGGGGAGTTCTTCCTCGTACGCCGCGAATCGCGTTTTGTCCCGGTCTCTTCGTGTTGCCGAGCGCAGAAGGATCGTCCTGTGTCCTGGCTGGGTGCCGTCCGGCGAACAGCAGGCGGACCCGTACACGCGGGGAGCCTCGTTGCCTCGATTCCCGGCGCCGCTTTCCGCTTCGCGGTGACGTGCCACACCCTTTGACTTGTTTTATGTGTTCTCGGAAATGTCAGCGCGGTAGCGATGACAGCGAGAACACATATAGGTGGGAGGGGAGAGGCCCTGGGACTGCTAAGGCGTGACAACCCCGCCCCTGTCCCTCCCAGGGAGCCACCCCGAAACTAGCCTGCCCACCTGACGGTGGGGGCCCACCTGACGGTGGAGGCCCGCACCCTTTGACTTGTTTTATGTGTTCTCTCTCTCTCTCTCTCTCTCTCTCTCTCTCTCTCTCTCTCTCTCTCTCTCTCTCTCTGTCTCTCTCTCTCTCTCTCTCTCTCTCTCTCCCTCTCTCTCTCTCTCTCTCTCTCTCTCTCTCTCTCTCTCTCTCTCTCTCTCTCTCTCTCTCTCTCTCTCTCTCTCTCTCTCTCTCTCTCTCTCTCTCTCTCTCTCTCGGAAAAGGTCGCGTTGGCAGAAACGGTGAAGATGATAATTGTCACAGGGTTGGTGAAATGAAAGCGAGAATGTGGGGTAAGCCCTGATTATTAGATTCACGGTTAAACGAAGCTAGCGCACAAGGTTTGCCTGATTTCGCACCTACTTTCCGATACCAAATAGATGCTCTATTCAAACTCGGAAAAGGTCGCGTTGGCAGAAACGGTGAAGATGATAGTTGTCACAGGGTTGGTGAAATGAAAGCGAGAATGTGGAATAGAATCCCTGGACGTGAAACTAAAGGAGCTGACAAGGTGTCACGGGAGAAGCCGGCACCCGCTGCTCCTCAAGCAGCTTTTAGCACGCGGGGAACCCTGACTATCCCCTCAGGTGGTACCACTGATTTGCCCTAAACCGCACTTCAACGTCCTTTCCTGGGCACCCCTTGTCAAGGAGTCGTGCGGTGCGATCCCCGGGAACCTGGGCTTGGATGGGAAAACCTGTACCGCCACATCTTGCAACAGGCGTTCCGGAGGACCGTTCGCAGCATGAAGAGAACATCTTGTTTGAGTGCCGCTCAGGAGGTGGGTTCGAGTACGTCGTAGACCTAGTCGGCGACTTCACCATTATCTGCTCTGAGGTCCTTCGGGACGGGGCGCCGCGTGTGTTTGAAGCCTCGTACAACACCACGTTCATCGAAGATCACGAGCTGACGCTCGCGAAGAAGGACCTCGATGTGGCCCACCGCAACCCGCGGATCGCGGCCGGGTTTACCTGCCGGCTGTCCTTCCGGCTCCCCACCAACAAGGACACGCCCGCCCTGCACCGCTCGGAGTCGACGCGGGAGGCGAAGGAGCAGCGGTTCTGCTTGTTCTCGGACGACTTCAAAAAGAAGGAGGACGAGTACCGGGCGGAGCTCGGCACGATGCTGCACCAGTGCAGCGCCGTGCTCGCGAGCGATGCCGATGCCGATCTGTTCCCAGAGACCGGGAGAGACGCGGGGCGCAATCGGTGTGTTCCGTCCTCGTCCTTTTTTTTCACACGTCGTCATCGCCACAGTAGGCTGGTCACTTTGAAACCGGGCACGAATCCAGCGTCCTCTCAATGCGTTTACAAACTCTGTTAGTCGCACACCAAGTAGGAAAAACATTGTCGGCAACACAACAGGCAAAAGCGGTCTCGAACTGCGACCGGCAAGCGCGCTACGGGGAACTCAGCGAAGGTCGCAGATGACGTCGTCGTGCGCACGCGCAGCGTGGGGCCCAAGTTTGGGAAGAAGCTGCTGGAGAGGCACGGAGAGCAGGTGGGCTCGACGCGGTATGTGCACAGTTCTTCGGAACTCGCCGCGTCGCCGAAGCGTAGAGCCGAGGATGATGTGTCTCCACCGGCTAAGAAATCAAGGCAAAGCCTTCCCGTTGTGCCTGCAGCAGCGCCGACCCCTATGGACCTCGACCAGGCGAGACCGCCTGTCGACAACACCGCACCGAACCCACCGGGCGCCGTATCCGTAGCACCACCACCGCCGCCTCCACCACCAAGAGCCCCAGTGGCTCTGGGTTCTGGATCTGCAGTACCGCCGCCGCCACCGCCGCCACCACCGCTGCCTCCAACTTCAGGTGCACCTATTAGCGCGAATGGTAGCGTACCACCGCCACCAGCCCCGGTGGCTGGATCTGCAGTGCCGCCGCCGCCCCCGTTACCTCTGACCGCAGGTGTGTCTTCTGGCGCGAACGGTTGCGCCCCGCCGCCGCCGCCGCCGCCGCCGGTGTCCAAGGGGATGCCCCACGGTCCGCCACCGCCTCCTCCTCCGGTGCCGTCGTCTGCGGGCCCGCGGCCGCCGCCGCCGCTCCCACCGCGGGCGCAGGGCCTGCTCCGGCCGCAGCCGGGGCTGGGTCAAGGCGCGACGCCCGGCGGCGCGCCGCAGTCCAAAACCAAAGCGCTGCACTGGGTCCCGTTGGCGAGCAACGCCGTCGAGAACACGATTTGGTCCGCCGCCGGCGACCACGGCGACAGGGACAAACCGGTCCTCTGCCTCGACCTTGACGCCCTCGAAGGGGAGTTCGGAAACCGGGCCGCGGCGAAGGCGAAGCCCGCCGCCGCCAACGACGCGGACGCCAAGAAGAAGCGGGAGCTGCCGTGCGTCGGCGACAAGCGGGCGAACAACGTCGAAATCGCGGTCACGAAGCTGCGGAAGGCGCTCGACGTCAAAAAGCTGGCCCCGGCGGATCTCGTGCGGGTAGTGACCTCGCTGGGCACGCTGCCCGTGGCCGTCGACCCGCAGGAGCTCGTTTCGCTGTTGCCGACGCTGACCGCTTCGGACGACGAAGTTGCGATACTCAGACGGTCTGCCTCTCTTTTTTTGTGACCAGGAATAACACGCGGTCTTTTAACCTCGAGGTCTTGAAAGCATATACACACCATCACTGGTAGCTCCCGGTTCAGCCGACTTCCTGCGGTCTTCTTGAAGGGGACGACAGGGCGGTTGGTTATGTTGGCCTATGACAACGTTCTGTAATGAAGCGGACATCGAGCGAGACTGCTGAATTGCATACTGCGAAAAAGTCGGCGGGAAGTCTGCGAAACGCAGAATCATTCCTGCACCGCAACCGGACCCGGTGGTGTGCGTACCTTTGTGAACGATTCGTCATCCCTGAGTCTTTCGCCTGGCCTGGAGGCGACTTTGCCGAAGTTGGTGGTTTTGGGGGCGAGCGTCCCGAAACTCGCTTCCACTACCTACCCCTCCGTGTTAGTGTCGCCTACCTAACACCTGTTCGGAAAAGGCGACACCCAACACGGGAGGCGACACTTAACACGGGGTGGGACCAAGGTCCCGCGGCCACATCATCTCGCGCGTTCTTCTGTTGTATTCCTTCGTGGTCTGCGCTGCCCCAATGCACTCGTTCAAATCAAGAAGATGGGGGTTTGTCAAATGCCCTGAAGCAGCTCACGGCCCCCATCCTACGTGCAAAACCGACGCGCCCCAGGCGCGGAAACTGAAAAAGAAAATTGTGTCGATGATTTCTCCGGCGACCTACATCGCCAATCTGCAGGGTTCCCCCCGCGAAGCATTCGTTCCCCGACGCGTGTCTGTTCGCTCTCTGCCAGCTCCCGGAGCACGAGAAGACGCTCCGCGTCATAACCGAGGTGCTTACATGCGACGAGCAGCTGCAGCTCCTGCGAGGGGACGCCGACCGGCTTGAGGTTGCGATCACGGCCGTCCTGCGCAGCTCGCCGTTCAAGCGCCTGCTGCAAGGCGTCCTCCAGCTCGGCAACGAGATGAACCGCGGGAAACGACTGGGGAACGCCGTGGGCTTCAAAATAGACAACCTCTCCTCGATGCTCGAAATGAAGAGCGCCGCCGGCCCGCGCACGCTGCTAGACTTTTTGGTCTCAAACCTCTCCGAGAGCGATCCCGCGTCCTTGGACCTCAGTAGCCTCGATGCATTGAAGCCGGAGTCCTACAAAGCGACCGTCACCGCGTTAACGGACGAGATGGCCAAGCTCAACGCCGCGCACAAGAGCGGGCTGGCCTTGTGCAGCGCAAAACACCGGAACACGGCTTTGGGAAACCATCTGTCGGTCAAACTAGGCTCCGTCGACCCGTTGATTGAGGACATGAACGAGGCCGTGAGCCGCATCAACTCAAAGGCGACCGAGCTCTCGCGGTACCTTGGGTGCCCGGGGACGAAGACAGAGGACATTCTGCGCGAGATTCACACGTTCAAAGTCAAGCTCGCACGTGCCGTGGACGCGAACAAGAACAAAAGCAACAAGCGAAGCAAGACGGCGCCAACCTCTGCGACAGCGCCGAAGAATGTGCTCGACGCTTCTACTAGCCAGAAGCTGTCAGCACAATGCCCGCAGCCTGCGAAGCGCCGCATTGCCGACCTTCTACGCGACAAGATGTCTCAGAGGCGCGCAAGCATCGACGATGCCGACTGGTGACCATGCTTTGCCGAACCGTTGTAAAAAGAAACGCCACGTTGCCATCAGCGGAAGCAGCCATTCGCGGGAAGCGTTCCAAAGGTCAAACCGTTCTTCAAAAAAAGACGACCTCACCGAATGAACATGGTCAACCGGATTGTCTATCACTGCCTGAGATCTCTGCATCCGGGTTGTGGAATGTTCACGCATTCCCTTTCGGCAATCCTGCACATCCGAGCAAGCTCGTCAGCGGCAGCTTTGAGGCGAGCAACTGACCCACGCCCAATTGGTGTGGCATAGCTGTCAGCCACAAGGTTGCCACATTGTGGCCCCATTTAGCCACAAAGTAGCCACAAACCTTGTGGGCCAATGTGGCTACCTTTGTGGCTAATTATGCAAAATGTTGGTATCACGGAAAACCGCGTGGAACTAGCTTTTTCGGCCAGAAAATGCATCTGAAACACATTTTCTGATGATTTTGACAGGTTTTTGGGCCAGCATTTTGGGGAGGGCAAAAAAAGGTCAAAGTTCTGGTGAAGCTAAGCTCTGGCGAAGCAACGTGGGCGATCCAAGTTCTGGTGAAGCTAAGTTCGGCGAAGCAAAGTTCTTGTGAAGCAAAGTTCGGACGAAGCTAAGTCAAAGCAAAGTTCGGGCGAAGCAAAGCTAAGTTCGGGCGAAGCAAAGCAAAGTTTGGGCGAAGCTAAGTTCGGCGAAGCAAACTTCTGGTGAAAGCAAAGTTTGGGCGAAGCAAAGCACAGTTCGGACGAAGCTAAGTCAAAGCAAAGTTCGGGCGAAGCAAAGCTAAGTTCGGGCGAAGCAAAGCAAAGTTCGGGTGAAGCTAAGTTCGGCGAAGCAAACTTCTGGTGAAAGCAAAGTTTGGGCGAAGCAAAGCAAAGTTCGGGCCACAACTTTAGCCACAATGTTCATAGTTGGCAAGCAAAGCAAATTTAAGCAAAGTTGGTGACCCCGAAAAAAGCAAAGTCGCCAAAAACGACAACCCAGTGCGGGCGAGTATACCACCCATTCCACGAAAAAGTGTCACAGATTTCGGCTTTTTTCGGATTTCTGCCGAAAATTTCCATCTGCAGGTCCGAAAATGGTCGGTTTCGAGATTCTGAGGACACGTTTGAATCCGTTGAGGACAGGGCTTTCCGAATATTTGGTCGGATAAAATTTTTGACCGACCCCCCCCCCCGGAAATGGAGGTCGGCACCCGAAAAAATGGGGTCCTGGAGATCGGTTTTTTTCTCTCTGCATCCAGGAGGGGGTCAGATTTTGATCGCTGGGCTAGCTGGCAGCTTGCCCATAATCGCGCATCCCAGAACTACTCGAAAACCAAAAGATTTCCCAAAGAGACCTCAAAAATAATTTCCAGACGGCTGCTTTTCACACCGAAAAATCGCACAAAAAAAAATTCGGACCGGGGGAATCGAACCATGGCCTACAGGGGCCAAAATTCGCTTTTAGCGCCTGCTCAGTTGGAAATCTTATCGGAAAGTGCGAGATCGTCATTTACTCGTTTCCAGTGTCCCAGGACTCGAGATCGCGGTTCGCTGGGTACGCTGCGAACAATAAAGCAGTGTCCCAGAGGACTGTCGATTGCGCGGGTGTCCGTCAATCTCTTATCTCTCTTCTGACATGCCCCATTGCGATGTCACGGTCCTACCGAACCACCGTGCGAGAGCCTACTGACGGCTGGTCGGTGGCATTTCCATCGGCGAGAATAAGCGCCAGCTACCCGCAGATAGTATGGCGAACTTCAACTTCTGCTTTCCTCCACCTTGTGCAAGGATGGTTGCTCTCGCGGCTTCTGCGGCGGTCTGCTGTTGAAACCCCCAAAGGCGGACGTCGACACCGTCACTTCGGGTGTAGTGGCTTTGTCAATATTACCCGAGTACACAAAGATGCCCTGCTTGGTGTAAACGGAGTTTGTCGGTACTCTGCCGACCCTCCTGTCAGCAAGCTTTAGCCAGTGGCCACCTTCTGATGCGTAGCAAACGGCGCCGGACTCACAAGATGTACCTCACCCACATCGAAAGAGACCATTGATGTCTCGACATCCGCACGGAGGGCAGGTGCTTCTAGCACACGGCAATTGGTTAGACGCCGTGTGCAACGAAGGCAGTTATGCTCAGGGATGTGCGGTCTAGACTGTCAGGCGACGAGTGCCGTTTTCTTCGCAAATATACCGCGGCACAAGGCATTGCCGCCGGTCAAGTGCACTAAGTCGCAAGCACCGTGAACGCATCGCTTGCCCCGCGTCCTTTTCATGCCTCCTCAGTCGAGTCTCAGATACTAGTAGCTGCTTGAGGCGTCGGAAGGCATAGACGCGTGCACTGCCCCGGACTGGTTCTGTGTGATAATCGCACCACAGTGGCAAAACCTCCCGACATGCCTTGCCGGTAAAACCGCGCACACTTTCGAGGCTGAGGCTGTGCTTGTATCCCGCGTGCTTCGACTGCGTCCAGCAGGAGCTACGCAAATCTTGCTGTTTAGATTGACACCAACGTCAAAGTAGCACGATATTGCTTGCCCAGCGCACCAACCCAGCACCGGGCATAGTCAGCTTCAAAGTCAATACACACTGAGGTAAACAAAGTCTATGCGATTTGCATCGCCGTGAAGTATCGGTGTGATGAACAGGTTTTCGACTTTTCGCGAGCCGGACACGCTCGTGACTACGCCTGCAGTCGCTCTCACGACCGGTTCCAATGCACAGATCCCAAAATTTTTCGAGACTGGAGGTCCTATGAACATGCAATGTGAATAGCCTCTATTCGAGCCAACCCGGCTTTTCTTCATGAAAAAAGTGTATTGTTTTTGGAAAGAGCCGGGCAAGCTTTTTTTTTTCCTCGCAGAAGGTATGCGGGTGGCAGAGTGACCGGGCGCCGGCCTTCAGGCCGGTGAGTCCGGGTTCGAACCCCGCCCATGACATTTTTCCGGTCGAAGATTGTTTTCGAGGTTTGTTGCGTTTCGGGGTCAAATGTGCCCGAAAATTGCGTTTTTGGCGGAGTTTCTCAGTATCTCGCGGTATTTGGGTCACCCCGGGAAACGGAGTCGGGCGGCCGAGCTTGCCATCACAGGCCAAACTTGCTACGAGAACCGAACTTTGCTTCACCAGAACTCAGCTTCGTGCGAACTTTGCTTCGTCCGAACTCAGCTGCGCCCGTACCAGAATTTAGCATCGCCCGAACTTTGCTTCGCCAGAACTTAACTTCGCCCGAGCGTTGCTTCGCCCGAACTCAGCTGCGCCCGAACTTTGCTTCACCAGAACTTAGCTCCGCCCGAACTTAGGATCACTCGAACTCATTATCGTCCGAACTGAGCTTCACCAGAACTTAGCTCCGCCCGAACTTTTGCTTCGCCGGGGGGCGGCGGGGGGGGCGCCCACCCGGGTACCAGCGCCAAACTTTTCCCGCACTCGGTGGGTCGGGGGGGGTCCGGGGGGTGTCCCCCCCCGGGTACGAGCACCGACCTTGGCTTCACCCGGACTTTACACCCTGGCCGAACTTCGCTTCGTGCCCGAACTGTTTTTTAGTACCAGCGCAGCCTGAGCGCTTAGCAACGCCCGAACTAAGCATCACTCGAACTTAGCTTCACCAGCATTGCCCGAACTTAGCTTCGCCCGAACTTTACTGTTCCCCGAACTTTAACTGCTGCCTCCAGTCTCGCCACGCGCCGGCCTTAGCCGAGCGCACGTACTTTTTTTGGCAAAAGTTTTTTTTTTCCGGGGGTTCCCAAAAATTAATTTACGCGCGCGCGGACATGGGCCAAAAAAAAAAAACCGCCTACCCTTATAGTACACTTCCTTATGTTTGTGCCCTTTCTCGAACACTATTTAACTTTTTGCCCATTCTCGAACATTCCAGTTTTTGTGGTGAAAATGTCACTTCCCCGAGATTCACCGCGAGAACAGCTGCGTTCACTGATTCGAAGACGGTACCCTTGCTAACTTCAGGCCGCAGCCTCTTCGGCATCTAAACTCGGGTTCTTGGTTGCTTCAAGCTTCTACACGTGACGGTGGTGTGCGAGCTACAAACCCGGCACAGACTTCACTGAGTTTGCTCGTCTTGCTTGCAAATTGCGCGGCGGCCATTGAGTGACCTTAGTTCACTGACCTACACCAGGAGAAGCAGCTTGCAACTTTGCAGCAAAGTGATTCAAAAAATTTGACCGAAATTTTTTGGCTCAAAATTTTTCGGTCAATTTTTGGGTCAAATTTTTTGGGTCAAAAATTTAGGACAAAAATTTTGGGTCAAAAAAGTTAGGACAAATTTTTTGGGTCAAATTTTTTGGTCAAAAATTCGGGGTCCAATTTTTTTGGTCAATTTTTTTTCAGAGTTGAAGTGGCGGTTACACTTGGCACATGGCTGCATGATGGCAGGAGAAATGGCTCCTGCCATGCGCCCTGGCGGCTCGCCGGCAATTCCAGTCTCTCTCTCAGCCTGCCAGCCTGCGGCAGGGAGGACAAGATCCAGTCACCATCCGCCAGCTCCTGATTATTTTCAGACGACTGGCACTTTTTCTTTGCAGCTTCTACTGTAAGAGTAGCATCACTCAAATCTTGATTGGCTGCGGCGTTACTTACCGCTCTGAGTCTCTCCCGCTCCTCCTCTGGAGTCATTCGTGACGTCGCGCCCGTCGCTGGTTACTACTCGTGGTAAAACGTAAAACAGTGGCTCTGATTCTGAAGAGGTTTCGGCACAGAATTAGGAAGCGCTACAAGTAGAACGGGCTGGTCACTCGCGCATACCTGAATTACGCACGAATCTGTGTTTAGAAAACCGTTTACCCGTAGTCTGCGGTGTCAATGCCCAGTGCGCAACCAGGATACCGAGCCGGGACGCAGCAGCCAACCACAATGCTGGCACCTTGTTCGAGGAACGGATCCGACGGAAATCGGAATCGGAAATGGCGAACCCAAAAATGGCTGGAATTTTTTGGATGTTGGGTGGTGAGTTCGAATCCCGGGCCAATTCCCATTCCAGCACCTTTTTGAACTTTTTGCCCATTCCAGCACTCTCGCAAACTTTTTGCCCATTCCAGCACCGTTTCCAAACTTTTTGCCCATTCCAGCACTATCGCAAACTTTTTGCCCATTCCAGCACCTTTTCCAAACTTTTTGCCCATTCCAGCACTTTTCCAACTTTTTGCCCATTCCAGTACTATCTCCAAACTTTTTGCCCATTCCAGCACTATTTTCGAACTTTTTGCCCATTCCAGCACTTTATCCAAACTTTTTGCCCACTCCAGGCTGGAGCAGATCCAGCACTCGCAGTGACTCGTTTTGCCCATCATTGTGTGCCTATCACAGTACGTACATTCTGAAGTCGTTGCCGTCATGAATCCATGCCTTACTGGGTCACAGTGAGCGCACCGGACAGTCAGTCCGTTGCGGTGCGACTGATACACGGGTTTTCCTGCGGTAGCAGCATCTAGTTTTACCGCAGCACAAGCAGCCTCCGTACAAGAAAACTCTGATCCCTCTTCTACTGTCATGGGATCGACTCTTTCCCCCAGAAATTGTTCCAAATCTGTGACACTTTTCGTGGAATGAGTGATATATAGCTAGAAATAGCTACATGTAGCTGGCCAAATAGCTAGCTAAGTGTCGCGGCATTTTTTCCCCCCTACCCCAGGGTTTTCACCAAATCTGTGACACTTTTCGTGGAATGAGTGATAAATAGCTAAAAAGAGCTACATGTAGCTGGCCAAATAGCTAGCTAAGTCTCGCACTGTCTTTTCGGCATTTTTGCCCCCCTACCCCAGGGTTTTCACCAAAAAAAACTTTTCGAAATCTCAGCCATTCTGAGCCATCGAGTGGCTGTCCCCCACACTGCGTGACACGTTTGTCAAGCTGTCAGTGACTGTTGTGAAACCTTTGTAGGCTATTACGAGCCACTGCGCAAGCGTACTAAGTAGCGTGATGAACCCGGTTTTGTCATCAGTGGTCGGCGGGTCGCGAAGGGCGACGCCCAGTGCTGTGGCGTCGCCATCTACTGCTGCGGCCTGCCGGTCGTAGAAGATTCCGCAAAATCAGTGGAGAAGTAGACTCCTACTGTAGAGTGATTTTGGAACGACCCGTAGTGTAGGTGGCGCACGTCGGCGGAGCGTTTGTAGGTGGCGCTTTGGTGGGCGCCCTTGGACGAAATCGGCTCGTGCAGCTTGGCTACGTGTTGTCCGGACTGTCTCCGTCTTGGCCGCATGACAAGGCGACTTCTGTAGAAGAAAGAAGAGAAGAAAAAGGCCGCTCCTGGTCCAGGAACGTGACGGTCAACCACAGCTTGCAAAGCTTGAGTCGGAGGCAGCACAGTGCCACAACCCCGTCCGCTCTGCCCTGCGGCTGGCCGTCTCGACGAGCTTGCGTTCAGCCGCGAATCAGCGCGAGCGCCAAGAGGTGCGCCAAGCCTTGATGCTTTAGTCTGGGAAATCGGGAGCCACTTGACCCGTAGGCCCGTGGCTGCAGTACCGCCGAACACGTGAAGCTTGGCTCCCGTGTATTTAGCCCCCCCCTGCAGAAATTGCAGTGTTGATTTTGCCATAATATTGGTAAAGGGTGGTAATACTAATAGTGCTTGAATGGACAAAAAGTTTGGAAATAGTGCTGGAATGGGCAAAAAGTTTGGAAATAGTGCTGGAATGGGAAAAAAGTTTGGGCAGAGTGCTGGAATGGGCAAAAAGTTTGGGCAGAGTGCTGGAATGGGCAAAAAGTTTGCGATAGTGCTGGAATGGGCAAAAAGTTTGGAAATAGTGCTGGAATGGGCAAAAAGTTTGAAAATGGTGCTGGAATGGTAATTGGCCCTTCGAATCCCACCCTGGGCAAATTTCAATGTTCGAGAATGGGCAAAAAGGGGCTAATTCCCATTATAGCACATTTTCTTAACTTTGTGCCCATTATAGAACTATTCTTAACTTTTTGCCCATTATAAAACTGTTCTTAACTTTGTGCCCATTATAGAACTATTTTTAACTTTTTGCCCATTCTCGATAACTTTGTGCCCATTATAGAACATTCGCTAACTTTTTGCCCATTATAGAACATTCGCTAAAAATCGTCACTTCGGGGACTCGATACCACAACCTTCAGGACGGGTTTTGGTCTAAATCTGGTCCAAAACTTGAACAGTACGGTTTCCTGAGTTTGTGCCTACTTTTCCAACTTTGGACCCGGAAGTTTGCCAAGACTCGTGGCAAGAGTAAGTTCAAGTTTGTGTTAGCACGCAGGCGGTACTCTGCATCGCCGGCGTGGTAGAAGAGACCTGCACACGGGTTTATTACTCTTCGCGTTGATGTTTGCTTTCACGTCTCGATCGTCGCGACCAGCATTGTTCCCAAACTTGGGTCCAATGGTTGGATTTAGTCCAAATCTTGGCCGCGACTTTGGGTCCAACTTGGACTCCAAGTTTTGGGTCCGAGAAAAGCTGGGTGAAAGTCGGCTGAAGGAGTTGCCAAGTCTTCGAATCAGCTGTTTTTCGCAGGAAGATGCTTGCAACCAACGCGGAGGAGTCGGTTCTGCAACTGGGCATCAACGCTGTTGACAACGGCAGCAGGAAGTGACGAGCCTATGAAATCCATTCAAGAATGGGGTGAAATACCAAAACAGTACGGTTTCCTGAGGTTGTGCCCAAAACTTGGGTTCCAGACTTGGGTCCCAAACTTGGGTCCCAAACTTGGGTCCCACCCAAACTTGGGTTCCAAACTTGGGTTCCAAACTTGGGTTCCAAACTTGGGTTGGGTTCCAAACTTGGGTCCCAAACTTGGGTCCCCCAAACTTGGGTTGGTCATCAATAGACGACAACCAGTTCAACTTCAAGCGTCAGCTGCCAGAGGCCCAGACTAACACTACCAGACTGCACGCAGCCTGACAGCAGTCTGACTCTGAGCAGACCGCCCGGTCTGTTCGAGGCTTTTCCGTGGCATGATGACATAATCCAGGTCCAGTCTGGTTACCAGGTTACTGGCCTGGCGCTACCAGTAACTAGGCCCAGACTTCAGACCGGACCGAAACTTGAGCCCAAAACCTGACCCAAAACTTGGACCCGAGTTGGGAACCAAAATTTAGACCCAAGATTTTGGCAGCCTGGAGGTTGGGGTATCGAGTCCCAGAAGTGACGATTTAGCAATGTTCTATAATGGGCACAAAGTTAGCGGAATGTTCTTCGAGACTGGAGGTCCTATGAACATGCAATGTGAATAGCCTCTATTCGAGCCAACCCGGCTTTTCTTGCAACAATTATGAAACCGTATTGTTTTTGAACTGGATAATAGTTCAGAGTAAGCTTTTTTCCCTTCTGGGAAAATGCACGGGGGTGGCAGAGTGAGCGGGCGCCGGCCTTCAGGCCGGTCGGCCCGGGTTCGAACCCCGCCCCGCACACTTTTCCGGTCGACGATGGTTTTCGACGTTTGTTGGGTTTCGGGGTCTTATGTGCCCGAAATTTGCGTTTTTGGCGGAGTTTCTCAGTATCTCGCGGTATTTGGGTCACCCCGGGAAACGGAGTCGGGCGGCCGAGCTTGCCATCACAGGCCAAACTGCTACGAGAACCGAACTTTGCTTAGCTTCACGCGAACTTTGCTTCGTCCGAACTCAGCTGCGCCCGAACTTTGCTTCACCAGAACTTAGCTCCGCCCGAACTTAGCATCACTCGAACTTATTATCGTCTGAACTTAGCTGCGCGCCGAACTCTGCTTCGCCGGGGGGCGGCGGGGGGGTCCGGGGGGGCGCAAACCCGGGTACCAGCGCCAAACTTTTCCCGTACTCGGTGGGTGTCCCCCCCCGGGCACGAGCACCGACCTTGGCTTCACCGGACTTTACCACCCTGGCCGAACTTCGCTCGTGCCGGAACTTTTTTTTAGTACCGAGCGCAGCCTGAGCGCTTAGCACCAGAACTTAGCAACGCCCGAACTTAGCATCACTCGAACTTAGCTTCACCAGCATTGCCCGAACTTAGCTTAGCCCGAACTTTACTGTTCCCCGAACTTTAACTGCTGCCTCCAGTCTCGCCACGCGCCGGCCTTAGCCGAGCGCACGTACTTTAATGGGCACACAGTTATCGAGAATGGGCAAAAAGTTAAAAACAGTTCTATAATGGGCACAAAGTTAGCGACTGTTCTATAATGGGCAAAAAGTTAAAAACAGTTCTAGAATGGGAATTAGCCCGGCAAAAAGTTAGGCGACTGTTCGAGAATGGGCAAAAAGTTAAAAAGTGTTCGAGAATGGGCAAAAAGTTAGCGAGTGTTCGAGAATGGGCAAAAAGTTAAATTGTGTTCGAGAATGGGAATTAGCCCCATAACGGTATCACCCATTCCACGAAAAAGTGTCACAGATTTTCCGTCTGAAAAGCAGCCCGTTTTGGGTCAAATTTTTGGAATTTTTGGGAAATTTTTTTTGGGATGGAAAGAGCTATCCCTGGCGATTATGGGCAAGCAATCAGCTCGCGTGGCGACCAAAATCTGGCGTGCAGATGGACAAAAGGTCGGTTTTGGGGTTGTTTCAAAAACCCATAAACACGATTTCCGGCGGGAATCGAAAGACCGTGTGGTAACCTCTGGACCATGGGCTAAAAAAAACGGCGGAATTTTTTTGGAGCGCGGGACACTGTACTTGCCATGTTGGTACAGCGGGGCTGCCGGTATCCGGTTGCTTCCGGAGCGGTAGTCCAAAGAAATGCTTCTTCAGCACACTGTGAAGGCCTGTCGCACAGCGACACGGGACTGGCCTGCGCGTGACTGCTAACAGGTCCGACCCGGTAAAAAAACCCGCGATGCAGTGACTCTACCCCCTGCATCAGGGTGGATCCGCTTCGTCCGGTCGCGCCCCACCAGATGCAATGACGATCCTTGCCACCCCTCGGGCTATAGAAAAGCTCAAGCGGTGGAAGAGGTCCTGGCGGCCGAAACGGTCCGGTCTTCACGGAGGGCGTTGGCGCGGGCAATGTGCCGCAGCTCCGTGATTGCTCCTGGGCACCAGGCCCCGAACGTGTCTACAACTAGCGGCACCGCCTTCCATTCCCGCGGGTCTGGCTCATTGGCGATGATTGCGTTGTAGACACGCTCCTTGACGGCTACAGCGTACGCGGCTGCTGCGCCCCCTGGCTCTGCCGCCGCCCGGGCTGCGTAGTGCGGCTGCGAGAGTTGTAGGGGGTACGTGACAGCGACGTCAAGTAGGACGGTGGTGCCATCCCGGACGTAGCTGATGTCCGGGCGCTTGCGCCGCGCGTTAGCGAACACGGCTCGCTCGATGGAAGGACCGAGCAGTCCTCGTCGAGCGAAGTCGGCGACGATGTCGCGCAGCGCGTTGTGAAGGCGCGTTCGGCGGCCGCTGCCGAAACACGTCTGGGCGTGCGATCCGTTGACGTCGGTCGCACCGTGTCCGCAAAGGCGGCACTCCCCCGGCGCGGCCGCAATTGGAAGCCCCAACCGAAGCCGGACTGCCACCGCCAGCTCGGCCGGAGACAACCACATTGCGGTATCCGCCTCAGGGTTGCCGTACAACCACGCCGAAGCGTGCTTGCCGGAGCCGCTTTGGATCCGCGCCCGGATCCGGTCTTGGGCCCGGGTCAGGGCCTGACCCTGCAGTTGGCCGGAGTGGCCGAGCTCCTCCGTCAGCGACTCGAGAAGGTTCTTCCTCTTCTCGGTGAATTTTTTTTTGTTCACTACCGAGTGAGAATTTTTGGACTCATTTTGAGTTCTTCGCAAACCGGGCGAAATAAGCTCTGGGAGAGCAGAAATACCGTGGCATCGTCTATCATCTGCAGCCTCCGACTATGGAAGGTTTTGTCGAAACGCACCCCGCGCGGCGTTCAGGACTGTTGAACTCTAGACTGCCACCGCAACCCCTCGGACACATCAAGTTCATCTTCACACTCACCTTTGAGCTCATCGTCCAGAAATTCTACCAACAACGGGCACAAAAGTGCCAACAGCGGACTGGCCAGTAGTATAGCCGGCACATATGGTGTGACATCCAGTAGCAGAAAGTCTTGTGGCAAAAGTTTTTCGAGACTGGAGGTCCTATGAACATGCAATGTGAATAGCCTCTATTCGAGCCAACCCCACTTTTCTCTACACTAAAAAGTGTATTGTTTTGAACTGGATAATAGCGCGGGGTTGGCTTTTTCCGTTTTTCGGATTTCATGCCTGTATGGTCCACTTCAACAGTGCCGCGGTCTCCGGACCCACAGGTCCGCGGTTCGATCCCCGCGCGAAGTGTTTTTTTCGGTTTGAAGTTTTTGAGAATTTTTCGAGACTGGAGGTCCTATGAACATGCAATGTTCACCAGAACTTTGCTTCACCCGAACTTCGCCCGAACTTTGCTTCGCCCGAGCTTTGCTTCACCAGAACTTTGCTTCATCCGAACTTAGCTTCACCCGAACTTAGCTTCGCCCGAACTTTGTTTCGCCCGATCTTAGCTTCACCAGAACTTTGCTTCACCCGAACTTTGCTTCCCCCAGAACTTAGCTTCGCCCGCACTTTGTTTCGCCCGAACTTAGCTTGACCCGAACTTTGCTTCGCCCGAACTTTGCTTCACCAGAACTTAGCTTCGCCCGAACTTTGCTTCGCCCGAACTTTGCTTCCCCCAGAGCTTTGTTTCGCCCGAACTTTGCTTCACCAGAACTTTGCTTCATCCGAACTTAGCTTCGCCCAGAACTTTGCTTCGCCCGAACTTTGTTTCGCCCGAACTTTGTTTCGCCCGAACTTTGTTTCGCCCGAACTTAGCTTCACCAGAACTTTGCTTCACCCGAACTTAGCTTCGCCCGAACTTTGCTTCACCAGAACTTAGCTTCGCCCGAACTTTGCTTCACCCGAACTTAGCTTCGCCGAACTTTTTCGCCCGATCTTAGCTTCACCAGAACGTCCGAACTTTGCTTCACCCAGAACTTAGCTTCGCCCGGACTTTGTTTCGCCCGAACTTAGCTTCACCTTCGCCCGAACTTTGCTTCGCCCGAACTTTGTTTCGCCCGAACTTAGCTTCACCAGAACTTTGCTTCACCCGAACTTAGCTTCGCCGAACTTTGCTTCACCAGAACTTAGCTTCGCCCGAACTTTGCTTCACCCGAACTTAGCTTCGCCCGAACTTTGCTTCACCAGAACTTAGCTTCGCCCGAACTTTGCTTCACCCGAACTTAGCTTCGCCGAACTTTTTCGCCCGATCTTAGCTTCACCAGAACGTCCGAACTTTGCTTCACCCAGAACTTAGCTTCGCCCGGACTTTGTTTCGCCCGAACTTAGCTTCACCTTCGCCCGAACTTTGCTTCGCCCGAACTTTGTTTCGCCCGAACTTAGCTTCACCAGAACTTTGCTTCACCCGAACTTAGCTTCGCCCGAACTTTGCTTCACCAGAACTTAGCTTCGCCCGAACTTTGCTTCACCCGAACTTAGCTTCGCCCGAACTTTGCTGTTCCCCGAACTTTAACTGCTGCCTCCAGTCTCGCCACGCGCCGGCCTTAGCCGAGCGCACGTACTTTTTTTCTGAAAAGTTTTTTTTTTGCGCGCGCGCGCGTAAATTTCTGTGGGCCGACGGACATGGGCCAAAAAAAAAAAACCGCCTACCCTAATGGGAATTGTCCCACCGTTATGAGCAAAAACTTAGATTTGTCTACCGCGCTCGTTGCCTGTGGGAATTGAGCCGGCCCAAATATTTTGTCGGATCAAGTCCCCGCGGTCTCATTTTTGCTGCCCCATCGACCTGTAACACGTTTTCCGGAACGGTGATCCAACTCCTTTCCCTTACTTCAGCGTTGACGTGGCATCTCACGATTTGTGTTCATCAGCAAACTCATCTTTCGCCTTTTACTAAAGATGACTGTGGATACAGATCACCACGTGACAGCATAATTTTTCCAAGGGCTTGATGCCTTTCTTTTTGACAAAATCGGAGCTTTTGTAGTTGTTTAGTTGAAGCGGTTTTTCGGGAGTGAATGTTTTTTTTTGGAGCGCGGGACACTGTACTTGCCATGTTGGTACAGCGGGGCTGCCGGTATCCGGTTGCTTCCGGAGCGGTAGTCCAAAGAAATGCTTCTTCAGCACACTGTGAACGCCAGTCTCACAGCGACACGGGACTGGCCTGCGCGTGACTGCTAACAGGTCCGACCCGGTAAAAAAACCCGCGATGCAGTGACTTCGTCCGGTCGCGCCCCACCAGATGCAATAGGGTTAGCCTGCTCTGCAGCCCCTTCTTCCGGTTTTTGACTCAAGCCCTGAGTTTGAGTCAGGGCGTTTGCGTCTGGGGGGCTGTCAGAGTGGCTTGGGCCGTGTCCCGCACTCGTTTCAGCGCAGGCACAGCGGTGTGTCGGTGGTCTTCTCAGGGAGTTGACTCACCCGTTTCGACAGTTTTTGGCTGGGGGGAACAGTGGGGCTGTTTTCACGCCCCGCCTCCCCGGCCTTGGGTAATGTTTGCCTGAATCTGGTTCGAGTCCCGTGAGATCCTTTTTCTTCTTAAAATTTGTCCGAAGTCAATTCCGTGCAGCTGCTCTTTTCGCAGGATTTATCCGGAATATGACAACACGTGCGAAATGCGATCCTTCTTCATTCAGCCGGGGCTCCCAAGCAAAGCCCTGTAACCCTTGCTCTGGGGGGCGACGTTGACACGGAACTGGGTGGCCCCTGTTCAGGGATCGGTGTTGGCACTTCTGTGCTGAGGCACTGTCCTGGTTAGTCTGGTGTGATTGTCAGTGCACTGGTGCAAACCTCTGTACAGGCAAACTTGAAGTTGGGTGAACCGGGCCAGGCTGGTCACAGAGCAGCTCATAACCCACGCAACAGACAGTTCCAGGATCGCAGGGCTGAGCAGGAGTGCTATTCACTGCTGGACATGCTGCCTGAACTGTGTCGACATTTTTTGCGCATGCTACAGTTTTCCGAGGTGCTCGTTCCCGGGGGCCGACCACCGAATGGGTAAAGTTTGGCGCTTTATTAGACCCCGAAACGCAACAAACCTCGAAAACTTCGACCGGAAAAGTGTCATGGCCGAACCCGGGCTGAAGGCCCTACGCTTTCGGAAACCACACCCATTCGGCTCGGGAATTTGTAGTTTTTACACTTGTGAATTTTCCGAGGTATCACCCATTCCACGAAAAAGTGTCCAGACATGAGTCAATACCCAAGATAGTACGGTTTTTCGAGACTGGAGGTCCTATGAACATGCAATGTGAATAGCCTCTATTCGAGCCAACCCGGCTTTTCTTCATGAAAAGGTGTTGTTTTGGAAAGAGCCGGGCAAGCTTTTTTTTTCCTCGCAAAAGGTATGCGGGTGGCAGAGTGTTTTTTTTTTTTCCTTCAGGCCGGTGGGTCCGGGTTCGAACCCCGCCCATGACATTTTTCCGGTCGAAGATTGTTTTCGAGGTTTTGTTGCGTTTCCAGGTCCAATGTGCCCGAAAATTGCGTTTTTGCGGAGTTTTTCAGTATCTCGCGGCATTTGGGTCACCACGGGAAACGGAGTCGGGGGGGGGGCCCGGGGGGGGCCGGGGTACTGGCGCCGAACTTGCCACCAGAACCCGAACTTTGCTTCGCCCGAACTTAGCTTCGCCCGAACTTTGCTTCACCCGACTTTGCTTCGCCCGAACTTTGCTTCACCAGAACTTTGCTTCACCCGAACTTAGCTTCACCCGAACTTTGTTTCGCCCGAACTTAGCTTCACCCGAACTTTGCTTCACCAGAACTTTGCTTCATCCGAACTTTGCTTCACCAGAACTTTGCTTCACCCAGAACTTTGCTTCACCAGAACTTTGCAACTTTGCTTCACCCAGAACTTAGCTTCGCCCGGACTTTGTTTCGCCCGAACTTAGCTTCGCCCGAACTTTGCTTCGCCTGAACTTTGCTTCACCCAGAACTTAGCTTCGCCCGAACTTTGCTTCACCCGAACTTTGCTTCACCAGAACTTTGTTTCGCCCGAACTTAGCTTCACCAGAACTTTGCTTTAGGTTCGACGAACTTAGCTTCGTCCGAACTTTGTTTCGCCCGAACTTAGCTTCGCCCGAACTTTGCTTCACCAGAACTTTGCTTCATCCGAACTTTGCTTCACCCGAACTTTGCTTCACCCGAACTTTGTTTCGCCCGAACTTTGTTTCGCCCGATCTTAGCTTCACCAGAACTCACGAACTTTAACTGCTGCCTCCAGTCTCGCCACGCGCCGGCCTTAGCCGAGCGCACGTACTTCTTAGAGTTGATTCGAGACTGGAGGTCCTATGAACATGCAATGTGAATAGCCTCTATTCGAGCCAACCCGGCTTTTCTTCATGAAAAAAGTGTATTGTTTTTGGAAAGAGACGGGCAAGCTTTTTTTTTTTTCCTCGCAGAAGGTATGCGGGTGGCAGAGTACCGGGCGCCGGCCTTCAGGCCGGTGAGTCCGGGTTCGAACCCCGCCCATGATATTTTTCCGGTCGAAGATTGTTTTCGAGGTTTGTTGCGTTTCGGGGTCAAATGTGCCCGAAAATTGCGTTTTTGGCGGAGTTTCTCAGTATCTCGCGGTATTTGGGTCACCCCGGAAACGGGTCAGAAAACCTCAGGTAGGTACCCAAAAATGCAAAAAAATTGCGACGAAACCAGAGTTTCTGCCTCATTCTCGTTTTCAGAGTCGCCCAAACCCCCCCTGGTACCCCCCCCCGCCCTCTCCGGGCCGTGTGCACACACATAATGGGTATCGATTTCCTGGTTGGTAACATTTTCCCGCTGGTCCATGTAGCAGACCTTTTTCGACGAATTTTTGCTCGTTTTCAGCTCCGATGAAGAGATCCGTGAAAAGTAGACCCGGAGACGAAAAACTATGTGCGTGGTTCGTGGCCCTTTACAAGTTGCCGGGCGCCGGGCGTGGAAGCCGCCAGGTGTAGATTGAGAAGAACGGGAATCGATCCCCTGGGTGGTGGCATTTTCCCGCCGGACCACGCGGCAGGCCTTTTTCGACGAATTTTAGGTCGCGATCAGCTGCAATGAAGAGATCCGTGAAAAATAGACCCTGAAACGAAAAGGTATGTGCATTGTTCGTGGGTCCGTGCAAGTTGCAGGGCGCCGGGCGTGGAAGCCGCCAGGTGTAGATTGAGAAGAACGGGAATCGATCCCCTGGGTGGTGGCATTTTCCCGCCGGACCACGCGGCAGGCCTTTTTCGACGAATTTTAGGTCGCGATCAGCTGCAATGAAGAGATCCGTGAAAAATAGACCCGGAAACGAAAAAGTATGTGCGTGGTTCGTGGGTCCGTGCAAGATGCAGGGCACCGGGCGTGGAAACCACCGGTGTGCATTGGGAAGGACGGGAATCGATCCCCTGGTTGGCGACATTTTCCCGCTGGTCCACATAGCAAACCTTTTCCGACGAATTTTTGCTTGCGATCAGCTCCGATGAAGAGATCCGTGAAAAATAGACCCGGAGACGAGAAACTATGTGCGTGGTCAGTAGTTTTTACAATTTGCAGGGCACCGGGCGTAGAAACCACCAGCCTGACCAGGTGTGCATTGAACACGGACGGTATCGATCCCCTGGCTGGTGGCATTCTGTTGCTGGTCCGCGTAGCAGATCTTTGTCGACAAAGTTTTGCTCGCGATCAGCTTCGATGAAGAGATCCGTGAAAAATAGACCCGGGAATCAAACATTACGTGCGTTGTCCGTGGGTTCTTACAGGATGCAGAGTACCGGGCTTGGAAACCACCCGGTGTGCAATGAGCAGGACGGGCATCGATCCCCTGGTGGTGGCATTATGTTGCTGGTTCACGCAGCAGACCTTTTTCGACGACCTTTTGCTCGCGATCAGCTCTGATGGAGAGATCCGTGAAAAATAGACCAGGGACCATCCAGTATGTGCGTGGTTCGGGGGTCCTTGCAAGATGCAGGCACCGGGCGTGGAAACCGCACCAGGTTTGCAGTGGGAAGGACAGGAATCGATCCCTGGCTGGTGACATTTCTTGGCTGGTCCACCGTGACTCCACGTGGCAGACTTTTTTCGAATTCCTGCTCGCGATCAGCTCCGATGAGAAATGGACCCGGAAATGAAAAGGATTGTTTGTGGTGCGTCGGGTTTTCCCCCAGGCCCTACGATACAAGTCTACCAGCATTGTTAGCTTAGCTATAGCTAGCTGATAGCTAGCTATAGCTAGCTAGCTATAGCTGAAAATAGCTAAAATAGCTAAAATAGCTGACTGAGCATTTTCAACGGAAATGTCACTATTCCGACTATTTTCTCGGATTTTGTGCCGTTTTCCACAGTTTACCGGAATTTTTCAGGCAGATGATCAGCATGAGGTTCACACCGTGCTACCCCCCTCCCCCCCCTTCCCCGACTCACACCGCAGTCCTGTCTGCAGACACTCAGGTTCCACGCTGATGATGGTCCGCCTTATGTGTCCGTGGCTTAAAGGACCGAAACACGGCGCGGACGGGACCAGTGCGGTGTTGAGCACATACCCATTCCAAGCACGTTCTTGCAATCCCCCCATTCCAGTAGGGTACTTCGCGTAACGCGACTTGCTGCCCTCAGCACGCAGGATTACTTCCTCGCACTCTTTTCCTTTTGGTACTTCAACCATTGGTGCTGCACACGGCAACCCCATGTCCACTGTGCTCTGCGGAGTTTACTTCGCAGATTGCCACCGTAAAAAGAAGACAAGTCAGTGCTGCCTAGCGAGTCGCAGTCACAATCAGGGCGAGTGCCCTGAGTTTTTTAACTGATTGCTCAGACACGGTTGTAGGGGCCTTCTCCCCGTGACGGATTCGCCTGTGCTCTAGTAGCACGGGTGGTCCTGGCTGTGACGAGCTACGAACAGCCGCCTGACAAACCAGACTCACACCGCAGTCCTGTCTGCAGACACTCAGGTTCCACGCTGATGATGGTCCGCCTTATGTGTCCGTGGCTTAAAGGACCGAAACACGGCGCGGACGGGACCAGTGCGGTGTTGAGCACATACCCATTCCAAGCACGTTCTTGCAATCCCCCCCCTTCATCGGGCTTCCCCCCTGTAGACTACTGCACAGTAGGACTGGACCTGGGTCTGGCTTGCTGCACTGCACGGGGGAGATTTTTTTAACAGCCAACAGTAGCCACCGGTAGGCCAAAGAACAAGGCACTTGGGTCGACTCGGAAAGAATCTGTCAAGAAATCCGGTAAGGCTCACGTGGCAGTCCAAAACACAAACAACGTCTCCTCTCCTTGTTAGGCTTGTACCCTTGGAAGAATTTCCTCTGGTTTGTACATTTAGATCTTGTTGCTCCTGTACGCTGTACCTTGTCGACAATAGTGCTGCAACCGTCGGGCAGATTGTACCCACCTGCAACGGCGTACGCAACACAGGTCTTTTGTTCCTTCTCTTCCGTTTCCTTTCGCAGAAGTGTACCTTCAGCACAGAACTAGATCACGTAAGCGCGAAATTATGACTCTCGGCCAAACGGTAATCAAAGGAACGGACTTGAAGCTGTGTCCCGGGAAGGAGGCCCTTTTGACTTTGGTGTAGACTTGGTGGGGCTGAGCCATGTGAGAGGCGGGCTTCTGCCTAAAGATTGAGCCAAGATCCCTTCCCTTCTAGTAGTCGCGTGTTTTCAACGACCCTGAAAAAAAGAAGGTGCCTACTTTTTTTGCGCAAACGAGCTACTACCGTAGTAGCTGGCGAAAACAACTTCACGTACCCCGAATCCTTCGAGAGGGAACAGATCCAGGGATCGTCGTGTCGCGCCTACATACCGTATTGCTCAAAAGACTGACCAGAGGCCCTTGGCTTTACGAGTAAAAGGAAGTACTTTAAAAACGAAAAGCAACAAAGGGGCGAAGATGTTATCCGACGCCGCGACAACATTTCTGTGCGTGGGTTTCCCGTTGCTGGGGTTCTTGTGGGCACTGTACAACCAGCGGCAGATAGCCCGAATCACGATCGGCGACGGCCACCGTGATTGCGAATATGCGCGTCTGCGGCGCGTGAATCTGAATGCGGACGACATGGACAAGCTCTACCGCACTTCCGAGAAGGTGCGGATAGGAGCCGGGGCTTTCTTGCGAGAAGAATACAAAGTCATCGGTGCCTTTAGCGTCCTTGCGGCCGGCATCATTTACTTCCTCATCGGAATGAGCGGAGGTCCGAATTCATGGACCAACGCGAAGTTCAGCGTTATCGCTTTTATTGTCGGCGCACTGGCTTCGTGCGTGTCCGGAGCTATTGGAATGATGATTGCGGTTTTCACGAACAGCAGGACAGCACACGAAGCCGCGGTCTTCGATACTCAAAGGGAGAAGTACGAGAATTCGTTTGCTACGGCTTTCCGGGGGGGTATCGTGATGGGGTTCGCGCTGACTTCCATCGGATTGCTTTCCCTTTTTGTGATGATCTGCGTGTTTGGACACTTTCTAGGATACGAAGACAAGGTGAGGTTGTATGAGTGTGTTGCTGCGTTCGGCCTCGGCGGGTCCACCGTGGCTTGCTTTGGTAGAGTCGGTGGTGGGATTTTTACGAAGGCCGCAGATGTAGGGTCCGACTTGTGCGGGAAGGTCGTCGCTGGGTTGCCGGAGGACGATCCGAGGAACCCGGGGGTGATTGCAGACTGCATTGGTGATAACGTGGGCGACATTGCCGGGATGGGATCTGACCTCTTCGGCTCATTCGGGGAGGCAACGTGTGCGGCGTTGGTTGTTTCCGCGTACGCGTCGACCGACCTTACATCGAATTTCGGAGCGATGATGTTCCCGCTTCTGATCACAGGGACCGGCATTCTCGTTTGCTTTCTCACGTCGCTCTGCGTGACCAGTGGTTGGCCGACTCCTGTTACAGGTCCGCACAATGTCGAGCACGTATTGAAGCTCCAGCTTCTCATTTCGACTGTTCTAGCTACCATCGCCATGTTCATGCTTGCCGAGATTGTGCTCCCCAACACCTTTCAAGTCGCTAAGCTCATCGCTGATTCTGACGGCAACTACCTTCAAACGACTGTACACTCATGGGAAGCCGCCTTCTGCGTCGTTATGGGCCTGTGGGCGGGTCTCGTGATTGGATACACGACCGAATACTACACGTCGAACGACAAGCCCCCGGTCCAAGAAATCGCGTTTGCGTGCACTTCCGGTGGTGCTGCAACCAACGTTATCTCTGGGTTGGCCGTCGGGTACATGTCGGTTGTTATCCCGAACTTCGTCATGGCGCTCACTATTTACGTCGCCTTCAACATGTGCTTGATGTACGGAATCGCGCTGGCCGCCCTGGGCATCCTTTCGACGATGGCAATTGGGTATACCGTTTATTGCACGCTCGTCCGCATTTTTAGTCTAAGATACAATCTCGCGGGATAAAGTACAAGCAGCGAGTCATGAGAGAACGTCACAGAAACGCCAGAATACCCCACCCGGCACCAATAAGAACGACCCACCCAGGGACTGAAAGAGTATGGTAAATAATACGGGTACAATTTGGAGAGCTGAGCCCGGCTCGGTCTCGATGTCGCCTTGGCGTTTTGCACTCGCACACGAGCTGGACTTCGCCTGCAGCTGCAGTGTAATGAGTCAGGAACTGAATTTGACCCACTGCATGGGAAAGCTGTTTTTTTTGGTCAGTAGAACCGGACCCCTCACCTCCAAATCCAGAATTCTAGAATAGAACCTCGCAAACACCCATGATGAAAGCGTGCACCAAATATACAACCCGTAACCATATAGCCCTTTCTTGCTCAGAGAGAACCCACTTCGGTCACACGGAGACCCTAAACTCTAAAAACACCGCGAAGGGCTCTGAAGTAGTGCAGCTGAAAGGCTGGATGCTCCCCCCGCTCTCCCCATCATACTGCGGCCTTAGTTTGAGCGGATCTGCCTGCTAGCGCGCGGGAAAATGGTTGGACAACCAATCCCCTTCGAATTAAAACACTATCAACCCGCGCAGGCTGACGATCGACGCCTACGGTCCGATCGCTGACAACGCCGGTGGGTTCGTTGAAATGTGCCTCCACGACAAGTACGCCTTTTCTTACTGGGTCAACCCCCCACCTTCCACCTTGGCGAGCGAGCTGGGCCACTCATCTACGATGATTCCCCGCAGTGTCCAGTCTATCGCTTTCTTCCAGGTTTGACCTCTTTTAAACGTCCAGTTCAGGCCTCAGGAGGAAGCCCGTTCGAGTCGTTGACGTCCTACGCAGCACCTCTGCGGAAGCCGCGAGTGCCCCACCCGATCGTCGGCGCCTTGTTACCGATTTGTCTTCGCCTTGACCGTCGATAGCATGTCCATACGAGATGCTCCAGATGTTGGCTCAACGTCGTCCCTCATATGAAATTTGAGAAGACGGCTGACGGCAACACTTCACCACTTCACAGTCCAGCATGACACTCCCCCTTTGTTGGCTGTTTCGGCAGCCCTTCCGAGTTGCTCCTTCGCTCGCGCAGTAAACCCCCCCCCACCCTTTTCCTTTTCCCTTTTCTACTTTACACTCTCTTCGAAGAAGACTTGATGCTAGCATCGAACATGCATGAGAGGCAGTGTCCTGCCTAAACATTAAACTAAGTTTCCCCCCCCCCCCAAGGGCAGTGATCATGGCAAACGTTGAACGTTTGAACGTTTGACAAACGTTTGCGTTTGCAACATTCATGTCAAACGTGTATCAAACGTGAGTGAGGCGCTGGCTGCGCGTGCAGTGGGGATCCGAGTGTGGGGTCGGCGCTCCGAGGTGTTCCGGGGACGCTCCGAGGTGTTCCGGGGACACTCCGGGGTGTTCCGGGGACGCTCCGAGGTGTTCCGGGGACGCTCCGAGGTGTTCCGGGGACGCTCCGAGGTGTTCCGGGGACACTCCGGGGTGTTCCGGGGACGCTCCGAGGTGTTCCGGGGACGCTCGAAGGTGTTCCGCGGGTGTTCCAAGGATCACATTGGGAATCAGCCGCAGCCCCGGGATCTAGCCACCCTGCCAGACTGGCCAAAATGCCCCATTTTCACCACTTTTAGCCCTTCTTTCGTGTTTCTCGGCGGCCCCCTCACCAGCCTTGGGGTCAGAAGTCGCCAACAACCTGTTTCCGGGGGGGGAAACCCCCGAGCACGCCTCAGGAGTACGAAAATACACGGAAAATAATTAAACGTACAGGGTTCCTAACCAGAGTCGCACCCCCTACCCCCCCCCAGGGTTGAGAAGCCTTGTATTTTATGGTATTTTTTGGACTTGTATTTTTTTGTATTTTTTGTATTTTTTGAACCTGGAATTTGTATTTTTTGTATTTTTTGGATTTTTGAGATTTTTGCAGTTTTGGATTTTTTGGAGTTTTGGATTTTTTGGGGTCCCGGTGTTCTGCTGGGACGGGTTTCATGTGGGTTGAAGTGTTTCCCGGCTGATGAGGAAGACGTGAATATTTTGGGGCAAAACACCACCCGAAGGATGTCAGTCCGACGTAGGGGGAGAGGATTTTTACTATAGCGGACTTTTTTCCCACGAAAATGGGGGGGGGGGGGAGGGACCTACCCACCTCAGGCCTCAAAAACGTCTCTATACGCTGGATTACAGCTGCACCATCAACACAGCGTGTCCGCCTCGTCGATACCGGCTCCTGATGACTCGCGGCGGCATCTGCCGAGCTGCCACGACTTGTACGACGCACTTTCCAAAAAATTCCAAATCCTCAAAAATTTGGCAATTTGTACATATCCATTTCCCAAACAATTCCTGAACTCAGTCCCCTGGGAAACCGACTTAGAGATTTTCGGACAACTTGCACCAAGAGAATCTTGGTGCAAGTTCCGAGCTGGTGGATGGTAGCGGACGGAGTACCCGAGCTAGCGGACGATAGCGATGCAGTTCCCGAGCTAGCGGACGATAGCGGACGCAGTTCCCGAGCTAGCGGACGATTGCGGACGCAGTTCCCGAGCTAGCGGACGATAGCGGACGCAGTTCCCGACCTAGCGGACGATATCGGACGCAGTTCCCGAGCTAGCGGACGATAGCGGACGCAGTTCTGCACTTCAGTGAGGGAATACTGCCAAGGTTTTCGTAAGTTATAAACCATCATTTCCATTCTTCTTCTTCACCTTCACAAACAAAAGGAAGGGGGGACGTGGAGAGGGTGGCTGTTGCTTTTATGGCGGAGCAGACGTACTTCTCGAATGTCGGCGCCGGGGCGCCTGTGTATGATTTCGAATTCCCGAGGGGGTTGCAGGGCCTATTCAAGGCCAAGATCGGCGAACCCCTCGGGAGGCGGAAAATAAACAAGGCGGACTTGCTGGCTTGGGCCGGCCACCACGTCAGGGCGGTTCCCACCAACCAACACGAAGCGGCGTTCAAAGCGGTGATTGCGGGCGCGTTGGGCGTTGAAGACGAGGATCTGGAGGGCATTGCGAGCCCCTATAGACTTGCCGCGATCGCACAGGAGATCTGGCAAGTAAAGCCGGAGGCTTTCAAAGGTGAGGCCCTTCGGAAGGGATGCTGGCAAGACGGTGATCCGGTTCCTCTTCCCGCTGATGCGCAGGGGCCTCGAGACCCACCCACTCCGGTGTCGACCTTGCCTTCATCGACTACTTCGGATGATGACCTCCGTGAACAGGTGAAGCAACTGGCAGCGGCAGTTTCCATGATGGCGGAAAAGATGGGGAAGTGGGATGAGGCCCCGGCGCGACAGAAGCTGGTCGCACCCGTCGAGCCCCGGGCGAGTTCGACAGCCCCTGGTGTGCGAAGCCACTACAAGGCCCCGGAAGACCAGAATGATGTCCGGGACTGGGCGGAAGCGATGGACGCTGATGCTGATAGGTTGGTGACGAAACTGCAGATGCGTTTTGTGACAGGCAGGGGGCACCTTCCTGGCGGGGAAATCCTCGAGACCCACTTCAGGATGTTGAAGAATTGGGTTCTATCTTCGTCCCAGTTGGAGGGTTGGCAGGAATGTCCCGAACAGGTGGCCTTGGGCAACGACCTCCTTCTGCAGGTCAAGTTGCAACAGAAGTTTGTTGAGGAAGGCATGAAGAGGAGCTCGCTTCTCAGCCGTTTGGCGGAAAAAGATGACGACCCTGTTGAAGTCGCTGCGGCGCAGGAAAGGCGGGACGCTAAGAAGCGCTTTCAGTTCAAAGAGCGGAAGCCGTGGCCAAAGAGGGGGCAGGGAAACGCCAGGGCCGGGGATGCAAAATGACTGGCGTTTCCCCGGCCTCCAAGTGTGCCAGTCACAAAAAGCCACCCTCACAAAGTGATGCAAAGAAAGGGTGGCAACACGTCAGTGGCAGCAAAAGACAAGCAGTACACAAACCCGAGCTTGGGCGCGATTCATTCCTCCCTTCCGTCAACCCATACCGTTTTCAAAAACGACGTCAGCGAAAGTCTCGACACCGACGTGCGCATGATCCCGGACAACCCGACGTCCTTGATGGGAAAAACGGTTCATCGCCTTGTGGCCTCCAAGGTTGGCGACATGAGCCGTACCCGCCCGACACACGAAAGGAATGTCGGTTGGCGGGAGGCGAAGGGCCTATTGTGGCAGCTGGTCGGGCAGATGTGGGCGGAGTCCACCCTCAACACCCGCCGGAACCTCTGGCGTCGCCTGCACTGGTGGACCAGTTCGCAGGGGATCCCAATCAATGCCGACACGGCGGCGCTGTTCGTACTCGCTACGAGCGTGCGCCCACAGGCCCAGTTGGCATACACGAAGGGTCTGTCGGCGGTCTTCGGCAAGATGGGGCTAGACAACCAGCCATTGTGCGCGCTGGCGTCGGCTTTGCGGGGGATTGGGGGTGCTGTGCCGGAGGTGCAGGCGAGACCCATCGTGAAAGGCGTTTTGATGAGCTGGGCGCGTCAGCAGTCCCCCGATTTGCTACTGTGTGCTATGGTGGCATGGAAGACGGCTTCTCGGTGGGGGGACGCCCAGCCGCTCAGTTCGATCCAGTTTATCTGGGTGGCTTCGGACGAGGTGATCATAGATTGGTTCCAGACTCCGAAGGCCCGCCGCCGGGCACCTTTCAAGAACTCCCGCTTCTCAGTGATCCGGGGGGACCTCACCCCGGAGATCGCGGCATTGTTCCGGTCCCTTGCCCCTTTTTCGAAGATTACGGCGATGGGCACAGATGGGCTGGACCGGGAGTGGGCCAAGTCGGAAGCGATGAGGGACTTCACCGGCCACTCCATCAAGAGGGGAGCGGCAAGCGAGCTGTATCGCCTCGTGGCCCTCGGCACGCAGATTCCTCTCCACCTAATCGACAGGATCCAGAAGCACGAGGAGGTGTCGGGAGAGAGGTTGGCAGACGTGTCAATCCGGTACGGGGCGGACCCGGTGCTGCTGGCACGGGTTTTGAAAACGGGAGAGGTTTCAAAATACCTCTGAACCACAACGACTTCCCGTTGTCTCCGATGGATTTCGCGAGGCATTCTATCACCAGGCGCGGGAAAGCAACGCGGCTCCCTGCTACCGCGGAGGAACGGGCCGCCCCTTTACACATTGCTTCCGTGCCGCCTATGCGGGTCGACTTGCTGCGTTCGAGGATGAAGGTCGAGGTTCGCGATCGTTTCGACGTGGCTTGGCGGTTTTTGTGCGCCTCTCCTCCCGAAGGCTCGGGCACCGACCCGATCGGAAAGGCAAGTGATTTTACCTCTGACCATGCACAATTGCTGGCTCGGCACGGGGTGGCGCGGCGGGCTCCCGGTGCGGGGCCGCTCCGGAACGTTCCTTTCACCGTTCTGGAGGAGAAGGCCTCCGGTCTTCGGCAGCGCTTTATCCTTTGGACGGAAGAGGCCAATGCTTTGGCCAGAGCTGCCGGGTACGAGGCGGAGGTGCCGTTGCATCATGTTTCTGCCTACTTAAGGGCTGTGAAGCAGCAGTGCGGTTCCACCAGGGATTTCCGCACGGGTTTCTATGCGGTGGAAATTCCGGAAAGTGCGAGGTATTTGTTTCGCTTTCGAGACAACGAAGGGTCGTGGTGGGAGCTAACCCGACTCCCCATGGGGCATACGTGTGCGCCTGAAATAATGCACACTCTCGCCGCCACGGCAGCCGGCCATCCGGACTTTGTCCTACCTCAGTTTCGTGCGGGCGACGTTGAAGTCGACGTCTGGGTGGATAACATCCGGTACGCCGGGTCGAAGGTGAACGTTCTGCGGGCAACCGAGGCCTTGGATCAGACAGCAAGTGATTGTGCTCTCTCTTGGAAAAATGAGGATACGCATACAGCCGTACCCTCATACGAGTTTATCGGCGTGCACTGGGACCACCGGAGCAGCAAGGTGTCCGTCGCTCGGAAACTCAGGTCCAAGCTGCTAGCGACGCTGTACGGCCCGTTGGACCAGATGCCGGCAGGAGAGCTGGAAACCTTGGGGGGGCGCCTGTTGCACGCTTCTGCAGTGGCGGGCGTTTTCCCTGGTAGTTTTTATTTTTCCCTAAAATTCTTACGACGTGTAACGAACGCCCTCAACAGGGGGCGGAGACTCCCCGGATCCCTCGTACAGATTCCGCCATCGGTGTCTTGCAGCCTGAAGACTTGGATTGAGGCCGCGTTAAAGCCGCGCGCCATGTTTTCGGAGTCCTCCGCTCCAGCCATTACGGCTTTCGTGGATGCCAGCACCAAAGGCTGGGGAGGTGTCATCGTGGACGGGCAGACCATGGAACTGTCCATCTTGGGTGATTCTTGGTCGCCGGTAGAGCGGTCCCTCCACATAAACGAGTTGGAGGCGTTAGCTCTCATGAAAGTGACTCGTGCCTTGCCCTTCGGGGTAAAAGGCAGATCCGTTCACCTAGTCGTGGACAACACCACGGTGAAGGGCGTCGCGCGGAAGGGCGCGTGCTTGAAAAGCCCGGTGCTCAATGAAGCTGTGGTGTCCTCTCTCGAACATTTGCGGGCGCTAGAGTGCCCGGTTTCTATGAGGTGGGTAAGAAGTGAGGATAACCCGGCGGACATGCCTTCGCGCGTTCCGTTGACCGACATAGGCGAAAAGGGTGTGCGTGAATTACAACTTGCGGTCGGGCGATTCCTCACTGGCGGTGTGGTAGGCGGTTGACCTGGTCACCTGGTCAGGTCAACTTTCTTCCACTACGCGTCGTCAGTTACCGCTTTACTACGAGATGTTTTCACGTTTTCCCTTTGACAGTATTTTTCCCGAGAGAAACGCAACGAGAACGAAGGCCCGAATTCCCCGAGCTAGCGGACGATAGCGGACGCAGTTTCCGAGCTAGCGGACGATAGCGGACGCAGTTCCCGAGCTAGCGGACGATAGCGGACGCAGTTCCCGAGCTAGCGGACGATAGCGGACGCAGTTCCCGAGCTAGCGGACGATTGCGGACGCAGTTCCCGAGCTAGCGGACGATAGCGGACGCAGTTCCCGAGCTAGCGGACGATAGCGGACGCAGTTCCCGAGCTAGCGGACGATAGCGGACGCAGTTCCCGAGCTAGCGGACGATAGCGGACGCAGAGTAGCGGACGATAGCGGACGCAGTTCCCGAGCTAGCGGACGATAGCGGACGCAGTTCCCGAGCTAGCGGACGATAGCGGACGCAGTTCCCGAGCTAGCGGACGATAGCGGACGCAGTTTCCGAGCTAGCGGACGATAGCGGACGCAGTTCCCGAGCTAGCGGACGATAGCGGACGCAGTTTCCGAGCTAGCGGACGATAGCGGACGCAGTTTCCGAGCTAGCGGACGATAGCGGACGCAGTTCCCGAGCTAGCGGACGATAGCGGACGCAGTTCCCGACCTAGCGGACGATAGCGGACGCAGTTTCCGAGGTAGCGGACGATATCGGACGCAGTTCCCGAGCTAGCGGACGATAGCGGACGCAGTTCCCGAGCTAGTGGACGATTGCGGATGCAGTTTCCGAGCTAGCGGACGATAGCGGACGCAGTTTTCTCAGTTTCACTGTGGGAATCGGACATCAAACCCAGAGCAGGACAACCCAGCCAGTAAACCAGGAGGAGGGGGGGGTGGGCTACTCGAGAACCAAAATACGAACGATGGAGTCGGTATTCTCGGTTGATGGGATCACAAACACGAAGTATGACTTCGAATTTCCGAGAGGGTTTGTGGACGCCTTCCGGGAGAAGGTTGGTGAACCTCGCGGCCGGAGAACGCTGGACGTGCGTGAACTGATTGAGTGGGCCGCGCATCACGTGAAGACCATCCCGGAGAGCCAGCACGAGGGCGCGTTCAAAGCTGTCATCGCCGCCGCCCTTGGGATTGATGACAGTGAACTTGAAGGCATCAAGTCTGCGAACCGGGTCGCTGCGATGGCTCGCGAAATCTGGGAGGTGAACCCAGGCCTTTTCGAGAGGGAGGCGCGCCTGAAAGGGTGCTGGCAGAAGGGCGAACCGGCACCGGCACCGTTCCGTCCGGGTCCACCGCGTCCGCCGCGCACCCCACCCCACCCACCGTCGCCCGGACAGCCGGCTCCGCATGTCGATCTTGGGCAGTTGATGCAACAACAGCTTCAAATGATGCAGGTCCAGCAGCAAATGATGCAGATGATCATGCAGGGAGAAAAAGCGGCCCCGACGGGGAAACATGGGAAGACCGCGGTTTATGCGGAAGACGCATCGGACGTCCTTCAATGGATCAGCGTGCTGCAGACCGACCCGGAGGGTCTTGTTACGAATCTTCGGTTTCGATACGTCGCGGGCTGGCAGGATCGAGCCGGGGGTGCGGCGCTGGAGGATGCATTTGGGCGTCTTCGTGATTGGATAATGGCATCTTCGTCTGCAGAAGGATGGGAGGAAAACGGCTACCAGGTCGAGCTTGGTAACAAGCTTTTGCACGACGTCATGTATAAGCATGCGTGGTGCAAAGACCGGGTGCCGACCGGTGCCATCAAGCAGGCGGTCGAGGAGAAGTCGGACGACCGCGTCCACCGCGGGATCGCGCTGGCGAGGGCTCGCACCGAGCAGAGAAGGAAGTGGGACGCGACACCCAAGAAAGGTGGGAAGGGGTTCAAGGGCGGCGCCGGTAAGGGACGGAAAGGATACGGCGACACACGGGGAAACGTGGAGGCCGGGGAGAATTGACTGGCCTTCCCCCCGGTAGCCAGCACCGCGTCAGTAACCTTCCGTCCTGTAGCCAACACCGCGTCACCCATGCTTTCCCCAATAGTCAAGCCAGTCACCTTCCGCCCAGCAACGGACACCGCACCACCGGCCAACAACGCGCCAATTGCTTCCCCAAGACCCAAGTTCGCATGGTTTCAGAGGAAGGTACCACGCCAACTCCCGCAGCCTTCGCCAGTTCCCAAAACACCAATTCCCGTTCTGTACAAAGGAATCGCAACGCCTGCCGTCGAATCCGAAGGTCTCTCGCTAATCGGCAGAGCCGTGCTACAACACGTGAGCCAGAGGGCGATAGGCGGTGGCGCTACGAACCGTACGGGGGAGATGTCAACGTCGGCGGCAACCGCACAACACCTTCTTCAGGTGCTCGTAAGTCGCATGTGGGCGTCGTCAACATCGCAGCAGCGGCAGCTCCTTTGGGCGCGCCTAGCCCGATGGGCGCACAGCAACTGCCTGCCGATCAATCCGGACACGGCCTGCCTATTCGTCCTGGCCACAGGGGTGTCCCCCCAAGCCCAGCTGGCTTACACGAAGGCGCTGAGCGGAGCATTTCGCCACATCGGCATCACCAACGTTCCATTACTCAGCCTTGCTTCCGCCCTCCGAGCGACCGGGGCCGCTATCCCCGTGAACCAAGCACCGCCGGTGCCGAAGGAGTGTCTCATCCGGTGGGCGCTCACACAAAGGACGGACATTCGCCTTGCGGTAATTGTGGCATGGAAGACCGCATCTCGGTGGGCCGAGGTGGCGGACCTTTCGTCGGACCAGTTTATTCTGGTGACGTCGACGGAAGTGATCATCGACTGGCACGCCACGCCGAAGGGCCGAAGAGCCAACCCGTTTACTCCGTCGAAGTGGGCGGTGATCCGAGGCGACCTGACGGGCCAGATAGCGTCCATTTTCCGGGTTCTTGCACCGTTCGACAAGCTGACAACAACAACAACAAGCAGACTCTCACACATGTGGGACTCCGTGCCCAGCATGGCACGATTTTCAGGGCACAGCATCAAGCGGGGCGCTGTGACACATCTGTTTTCCCGTGTGGCACAAGGTGTTCCTATCGACGTCATGCTGATCTGCCGCTTGGCGAAGCACTCAACGAAGCAGGGTGTGCCGGACATGACGGTCCGCTACGGCGGGGACGGCATCCCCATGGCAAGGGCCCTGCAGACGGGTCTTGTGACGGTCCATCTTTGAACGTTGCCCTTCAGTCTGTAAAGAAGGTTCACAGCATAACCCGCCGCGCGCACTCCTCGCGTTTGCCAGCCTCTGCCGCTGAACGTGCTCTGCCGCTCCATGTTGCACCAGTACCACCCATGTCTGTCGCCATGTTGACGGCACGACTGAATCCTTCGTCTTTTGCGCGTTTTGAGCGCGTATGGAAGATGACGTTTTACCCCGAGAAGAAGAGCAGTGCGTCCCTCCGCGGGATCCGGCAGTCATCGCTGCAGCACGCTCATGCAGAGCAGCTTGTCGCAAATGGAATAGCCGCTCGAGCCCTGTGTGCTGGACCGCTTGAAACTGTGCCCTTCACGGTCGTGGAGGAGCGCCCTGGTGGCGCTCGTCAACGGTTCATCCTTTGGACGAAAGTCCAGAACTTCTCTGATTGGAGGTGGCAGCAACCCACGTGGAACCATCTCGTGCTAAACCCTCGTTAGCATTTCCCTGTAACATTTCCCTGCTCTCATCTCGGTGCAAAGAAGTCACTGCAAGCACCAAGTATCCTGCTGAGAATCGCTCCCTTCTCAACGAGGTGCACAGCACGTGGTCGTCGCGGCACCGCCTCCATATGCTCATTCAAGTGTACCGGACCCCCGTCTTGCCTACCTTCCCGATGCTGTTGCGAATCTTCTTGGTCTTCTTCGTGCGGCTGGTCACCCAACCGTAGCCCTGAAAACCGTAGGCTGAAAAGCGACAGTTCGAGAGCAGGAATTCTTGGAATACAGGAGCTGAAGGAAATGAGGAACAGCGGGTCGCAGGATACCAGTCTTGTGGTGAAGGAAAGTAGCACAGATGGCCAAATACCGTGTTCCCGGCCACTTCCGTAGGTCCATAGTACCCCTTTTCGAAAGTCTTTTCCCTGGAGAGTATTAGGCATACAATATTTTTTGATCGATCAATGCAATCGCTCGCGGGAGCGAGGTCGGGCGCAGTCGCTGGTGGGTCCTTCCACCGTGGCAAAAGGCGGCAGAGCCGACGAAACTCGAGTCGACCATGAGCATCATCACGGTAAGTCGGCAACGACGTGGCTCCTCAACCGGATTCCCGCTCTTACTCACCAAGACCAAAGCTCCACTTGGACGTGCTTTTGGGTGGCTTGGGGTGGCCCTGGGAGGCTAAGAAGTCGTCGGTGATGGCGATCATGACGGCCCGTGTATCTAAGCCGTCGGCGATCCCAGCAAACCCTTGCGCTATCCCTGTAGCGCGGGAGAACAGCTTCCGGAGAAGGCCCTGCCTGACTAGGTGTAGTATGAAATCTGCTAAGTACAACTTGCTTTTACCAAAAAAATGTTGGTTGGAAAAAATGTTGGCCGGAAATAAACCTGGCGCAGGGCTGGTTAGCCACAAATTGCCACATTGTGGCCCATTTAGCCACAACTTTAGCCACAATGTTGTGGCTAAATGTGCAAAAAAATTGATCGAAAAAAATACCACCCAAAACACGCTAAACACCGTTTTTTGTGTGGATTTTCGTGTTTTTTTTGGTTTTGGGTATTCTGGGCCTCATACCCCCCCAACAGACCTCGAGTTCGCTTTTCGTGGGTTCGAGTGGGTTTTGCCAACTTGCAGCCAAGTGCTGCCAATTTCTGGGGTGACTCAGCCAGAATTCGCTATTATTTTGCGAAATCCGCAGCTTGTGGGGGTTTTCCCGGTTTGTACTGGACCTTTCGACAATTTCAGGTGGATTCTGTGCGAATAAACGGGGGAAATGCTTGCCAGGCTCCTTGTTTCACACGGTGACAACACGTGACGAAGCTCCCCAACCGGACTTCTAACCGGAGCCGACAACAAGGCACCCCGGAAACCGTTCCTCTAACGGAGCTAAGGATGGCCAGGTCCATTCATGTTCCCATGTTTCCCTCTCAAAAGGCTAAGGCCCAGGCTCCGTACTTCAAAAAAAAGAAACGTGGCAACCGTAAGTCCCGGCTGTCATCGCGGATACTGACTCCAACAGTCCACTACGAATGCGACACGATCATGTCCGCAAACCCGTTGCAGGATTGCACCGACCAGTTTGCTGTCGGTTCCTTGCTACTGTAAAAAGTTTCCGTGTTCATCAATTACTTGTTGCAACTTGCAGTGCAACTTGTTGCATTGCAAGCAACCTGTGCTGGACTCAGGCTGGGGGCTGATTTCACCGTCAAAATTGATGCCATGATGAGAACGCGAAACCGAGAGTCTGGTAAGCACATGACTGGCGCATTGCACGGTGCAGAGTACTCGGAAGAGTACACTGCGCAGCGGTGTTGCCTGCAAGCGGGTCACCTGGGACGTGCACGTGACACGAAGATACTCATCCCGTGTTGCGCAGCGCACGGGAACGGGGAGGATTTCTGCATTAATTTATTTCGCCTATATGCGCTTATATGCTATTATTTTGTTGCCTATATGCGCCTAATAAAAAATATATAGGCGTACATGTATGTTTAATGGGTTTATTCCCTTATAGCCACCACGATTTTTTTTTATTCCCTTATAGCCACGAAAAAAGAATTTTATTCCCTTATAGCCACGTCAATGTTTTTTATTCCCTTACAGCCACCACATGTTTTTTAATTCCCTTATAGCCACGGAAAAAGAATTTTATTCCCTTATAGCCACGAAAAAAGAATTTTATTCCCTTATAGCCACGAAAAAAGAATTTTATTCCCTTATAGCCACGAAAAAAGATTTTTATTCCCTTATAGCCACGAAAAAAGATTTTTATTCCCTTATAGCCACGAAAACAGAATTGTATTCCCTGACCAGCCTGGACCACCGAACCAGACCAGTCAACCACGCGGTACTCCGCCACCCACCATTCAGCCATGATCTAGCAAGAGCAAAATTGCAAAGCCTACTACCGGATAGTGTTACGGAGGCGAACGAATCATGCGAGACATGCGAGAACCTGTGGAGGGGCCCCTCGACAGTTTTTATAACACGGCATAGTAGGTCAAGAACCGGATAAGTGTGTTCCTTCTATTTCAGTCTGATCTGTATTTTGCATCCCCTCCCTCTCCCTCCCTCCAGTCTGTATGTTGAAGTTGTAGCATAATGGGGCTGTTGAGAGATATCGCTCAGTCCACCTCATTGCGTGTTTGCCGTGTTTATTGGTTCGTAGAGTCGCGGCAAGCACATCCAGTCTGCAAATTGAAGTCGTAGCTTGATCAGGTTGATGAGAGAACTCGCGGCCAGTTCACCTCATTGCGTGTTTGCCGTGTTGATTGGTTCGTAGAAGAGTCGCAGCAAAAAGAAAGAGGAGGCCAAACATTTTCATGCAGAGAAATGGTGAGGGCTCTTGACAGGTTGAAAGAGAAACTTGGATAAACTGCAAAGGATCGATTTTAGAGTTAAAGTTCGCTTGAAATTCCGGGATTTTAGGAGAGGAAATCAGGCAGTAAGCCCCATAACGTATCGACGACACAGGGTTATCATGCAGGGTCAAAACCTTGTGTCTTTTTGGTAAGAGGGATTTAGACTCGCACCTCTGCTCCCCGCACATGCGCGTTGCACGAAAACCCACATGCGCTCCCGTTATCGGCCTTTGCGGAGCACTTAAAAAGTGTCCTATGTGCGTCGCTGCGCTTTCGAACGCACGTCCGAGAAGCTGAAAACGTTGTTCTCAGCACTGCGTCGCAAAACGCCTCCATGTCTTCGAAGACAGCCCCAACTGACAGGAGTGCGTCATCATCACCGTTATCTGACGAAACTAGTGAGGCAGCGTCAACGTCACCGTCATCGACATCTGACGAAACTAGTGGAGCAGCTTCTGACTCGGAGGCTGGCATAGCGGGCGAGTCTGGTGGCGGTACTTCTTCCGAAGATTGCGCTGCACGTATAAGAGCGGACAAAAGTACGGCTGGTGAATCGGAAAGTGCCTCTACCGCTGAGTGGACGTCGCGGATCAGGGCAAATCCCAGGATCTTTGCCCTGATGTTGTCGGATTCAAAGGGTAAATCCTTTATGACTCGTAAGCAGTCTGCACATGACATTTTTACTATATTCTCACTTCTTGTCTAAACCTGGAGCTGGATTTTGTTACAAACACGGAAATTTGAGTCGCGAACTTGTTGTGCACCCATATGTATGAAAACCAACAGGAGAAGGTGGCTCCTCTCCGGGATCAAAATCTTTTTTCGTGGCTGTAAGGGAATAAAATTCTTTTTCGTGGCTATAAGGGAATAAAAATCTTTTTTCGTGGCTATAAGGGAATAAAATTCTTTTTTCGTGGCTATAAGGGAATAAAATTCTTTTTTCGTGGCTATAAGGGAATAAAATTCTTTTTTCGTGGCTATAAGGGAATAAAATTCTTTTTTCGTGGCTATAAGGGAATAAAATTCTTTTTTCGTGGCTATAAGGGAATAAAATTCTTTTTTCGTGGCTATAAGGGAATAAAATTCTTTTTTCGTGGCTATAAGGGAATAAAATTCTTTTTTCGTGGCTATAAGGGAATAAAATTCTTTTTTCGTGGCTATAAGGGAATAAAATTATTTCGTGGTGGCTATAAGGGGAAAAAAAAGCGGTTGTCGTCAGTTCGTGGCTATAAGGGAATAAAATTCTTTTTCCGTGGCTATAAGGGAATATTGAAAATACCGGGTGGCTATAAGATAATTTGCCCATGTTTAATAATACGCGCTATATTTAATAATACGAGCTATTTAATAATACGAGCTATTTAACATTATGCGAGGGGGGGGTTTAGCAATACATTCGTACTCATTGAGCATGTGACTCCGAAGGTCAGAAGAAGAGAGGGTTTCTTCGAAAGATGATTGCAAGGATACTGTGGGCCGCAAATAGTCAATTAGAAATCGCCGACACCCCTTAAATGGCATTTACCGTTCAACAAAACCTGAGACCAAAAAAGACTAAAGTAGACACAGTAGGCGTGCAAGGACATGACCACAGTCACAGTGTAATGTGGGGCACCGTGTGAATTGGGTGGCCCTGGTCATGTTCTGATTGTTCTCCCTGCCAGCTGCGGGGGGTTCGGCTTGCAAGTGTGGCTGCTTCGGGGGGCTGGTATCACATACCTTCTCCAGCGTGCCATCTTCTTGTAAATAGAGCTTGTGCACAACCTCTTGATTCCGCATCGAACACCGCAGAAAGTATCCACTTCCACTTCGACTACGCGTGGTACCCATTGGCGATCTCTATTTGCTTTTGATGCGTGCCAATCGCATCGTTCAGAAGACGATTAAGTGAGTGGCTCATAGACCAGCTTCATGCTATTTTGCATTCCTTTCCCATCGTGGGAGCCTCCTCGAGCCATACCGCAAACCCCGTGCAACCCCTACAACACCTGCCACGACGGAACATCTTGTTGCTTCACGGCTTCTGGGGAATTCTGTGTCACTTCTCCACACGAAGTTGGTTATTTTTCTTTTGCGACAGGCAAGTCCTTTTCAGCCCGAAGCGTGATTTAAGGCACGGGTTCTCCAGCCCAATAACTAAAAGGAGAAGAAGAGGGAGCTGGGCGTTTGAAGAATTACATCTGCGATTAAACTAGGTTGCGCAGGACTCAAGAGGGGAGCACACACCTCACGTACACTTGTGAACCTTCCAAGCCAAAGCCTTCCATTTGCATCGTTACCTGATCAAAGCTGCATATGGTTCGTAGTTCGATGTTGACTCTTCTCGGCTCTGATTTTGCCGTGTGTGTTCCCTTGGAGGGGAGCCTCACTCCCAATGTTCTGACGGCCAACTAGGGCGAGTTCGATTCCACGTCATGGTAGCTGCCGGACGTCTATGCCGCTGAAGGGACCTACACCGGTGATGCCCCTGAAGGACATACACAATTGGTGCGCGATGCAGACTTACACAGTTAGTGCGCAATGCAGACCTTCACAGTTGGTGCTCGATGCCGTACACAGCCGATATACAGAAGAGACTTACAGAAGCGATCTGAACTTTTGTACATGACTACATGTCTTCTTTCTGAAGGTGTTCTAAGCGGTTGTAGAGGCCGCTTGCTGAAGCAACCTCAATCCTCTGTGACTGCGTTCCTTCTAGGACTTACAATCCTGCTGGCGGCCCCACAACAGTTCAACAACGCAACGTATCCAACCAAACCCAAACACCCACAGCTCGGTCCGATCAGTCACGGACACACTGGACGCTGCCGGAAACACCACAGCCGCCATCGGCAAGGGCTTTGCCATCGCCAGCGCCGCATTCGTTTCCATCGCCTTGTACGGGGCCTTCATCACGCACTGCGGCGTCGGGGTCGTCAACATCGTGGACTCCCGCGTGTTCCCGGTATGCCCCCTGCCTTTTGTGCCGCCCGCACTGAGAAGTCAGACCACAGACTAAGTTACACTGCTCTTTCACCCAACTTTCTTTCTTTTTGAATGAGCACCTGAGCTTCGGTTCCGATGGAGCTTGTCTTAGGACACCTGCGCTAAATGTGTACAACAGATCCCGATGTCTCCTGCTTTACTCCCCGTGATCCGTGCATGCCAATCCATGTGGTTCGTGTACTCAAAATATCTCAACAACGTTTGACTGGTCGGCTTTAGATTTACATCCAGATGACACCTCAATTGTAGTAGTAACATCGTATTATGCTGTCGACGAACAAGTAAAGTTGACCACTAAGCTAACCTCGGAGTATGAAATCGTCCCGCTATCGTTTAAGCGGCCCGTGGGGCGGTAACCTGTCGTTTAGTTGCTGGTTGCCGGGAACTTGGAAGGAACCCAATCCAGCTTACCACCGACGATGTTTCTTTGAAATCCAGAAATGTCCGTTGGGGTTGGCAACAAGTTCGATTTGATATACCGTATGCGGGTTTAATATGAAACGTTTTTAGTACGAAACGGGTTTAATACGAAACGTGTTAATTAAGGAACACCCCGGACCTGAAGCTATGAAACATTAACCATAGTTCCTTTCTCTTTCAGAAGAAGAGGACAAATTTTCGGGGAAAAAAAAGACTCTTTTTTTGTGTAAATTTTGCTGTCTGTTTTCTAGACCACGCTTGTGCGCGCGGACTAAGGTAGGATACTGCGCGCAGTTGGAGGGCATTGTGACCAGTCGCTGTATTCACGTATCTGCAGAAGACCAAAACCTGCCGGGCACCTTGCTTAATATGAAAGACACGCATGCCAAAGAGACCAAGATGCGACACTTGTGAAGGGACGTCCACTGCAAGTGAGGTAGAAGATGCAGAAGAGGATGAAGAGAGCGAGTTCGATACCCGGACCGGACCTACGACGCGCCAAGTGACTACGAAGACGAGACAAGCCTGCCGGCGACCCGAAAAAGCTCAGGCGCATATCTACGAGTTTTGGCATGGAACTAAGAAGCGTGCGGGAAAGAAGGCTCTGGAGCAGGTTGTGCGAGAGGTTGGACTTCTGGCAAACCGTACCCTGGGACGACAGGCTGGTTGACCGTTGATTCGGCATGAAATCAAGCAGCAGGATCAGTGAAGAAGATCTTGAACGAAGAAAAAGAAGAAGGAAAAGGGGATCCATCCTCTGTTCCAGCTTTCGCAGCTCCTCGCCTACCGACGGCGGTAGACAGCAATCCGGGGCGAACTGGCCAAGCTGTACCAGCAGATCTGCGCCATACGCCACGGCACGACGCGCTTCCATTGCCGTGTAGAGCAGAGCATTTCCCTCTATTGCGGGCCGCTCCGTACCGAAGTCTTTTCCAGTAAACAAAGTTATCTGAAGCAACGTTGACACGTGTAGTTTGTCAGCTGGTCTTCGGTCACCTTCGAGGTGCACTTTACGAGGGCAGTGTCAGCTATGCAGTCACCAAAAAACGGCGAAATTTTACAAAAGAAACGTCTTTTCATTTTCGAAAGTGAAAAGAAGATGATTTTTTCCGGCCGCTCAATTTTACATATATGTTGAAGAATCTTTCGTAACTATGATTAACACGTTTCGTATTAAAAACTGCACTTCCATAGGGGTTTTGAGGGGTTTTGTACTTGGAGTAAACTGGGGCTCGACAGTAAAAAAGGACGCAGGAAAATTGACAGAAAATTTGAACCCGTCAAAAAAGAAATATGCACCGATTTCTTCGCCCGTGTCAGCCCTTCACCCCATGCGAAGCAGATTCGACAATTCCCCAAAAATGCGAGAAAACCTTTGCACATTTTTTTTGGATATCCGGGTCTATTTTTTGCGGATCTCTTCATCGGAGCTGATCACGAGCAAAAAATCGCCGGCATTTTCCCGCCGGTCCACGTAGCAGATCTTTTTCGACGAATTTACGCTCGCAATCAGCTCCGATGAAGAGATCCGTGAATATTAGACCCGGGGATTACAAATATGTGCGTGGTTTGTGGGTCTTTGTAAGAGACAGGGCCCCGCGCGGAAACCACCGGGTGTGCATCGAGAAGCTCGTGGTTTCCACGCCCGGTGCCCAGCACAGCATAAAGACCCGCGAACCACGCACGTACTTTCTGATTCCCATGTCTAATTTTTGCGGTTCTCTTCATCGGAGCTGATCGCGAGCAAAAAGTCGTTGAAAAAGGTCTGCTCCGTGGACAGCGAAAAAAACGGCACCGCCCAGGGGATCAATTCCCGTCCTTCCCGTCACAAACCTGGTGGTTTCCATGGCCGGTGCCCTGCACCTTGTAAAGACCCGCGAACCACGCACATACTTCTTGGTCCCCGGGTCCATTCTTCACGGTTCTCTTCATCGGAGCTTATCGCGAGCTAAAAATCGTCAAAAAAGGTCTGCTGCACGCACGAGCAAAATTGTCACCAGAAACCCAGCTGGCTCTTCCCAGCTCCCAAAGAGCCAGAAGAACCAGCTCCCAAGAGCTGGGAGCCACCGCCAACACTGCCTGGGGGCTGTCTTCAACGAAACCTTGGTCGGCTTCATCTCCTGTTGGATCGGAAAGCTTCTCTTCCAGTAAGTTTGCGTCACTCAACCCGGTCACCACGAAACTCGCCCGGAATTTTGAGGTGGCTTTTTATTGTGCCCTGCTGGCTCCTGCTGGCTCTTTCCAGCTCCCGAGCTGGCTCCCAAGAGCCGGGAACTGGCTCCAGCTCCGAGAGCCACCGCCAACACTGCCCCAGGCCACCGGTTGCGGGGACAACGTTCTCGCCGAACTCCTTATACTTCAACGAATGTCTCGTACTGAGTGAATGCGCAGATTGCATCAACGTTCTGACTTCGCTGATTTGACCAAGAGCTTGAAGAACTGGCAAACGATGAATGCGTTGGTCTGTGGAGGTGGATGCGGTTCATGCTAGTCTTGGGGCTGGCGAGCACGAGAAGAAGCTGTATGGCAATCACCTGGTGATGGAAGGGCAACTCCGCCTTTGCTTGCGCTGCCCTTCCATACGACCCGCTTACCCTGTCATCACTGACGCGTGCCCGCCAAAGGAACACCTTCGTGAACACTACCGTGTCAGGAACTCGTGGTTGGCACTGGATGCTTGTAACAACTGACCGATCGCTCCGAAGATGCGTTGTATCTTGCTCGCTTTCTGACTTTTGCGGAAGCAAGATAGTCAGCCACCTTGCAACGGTCTTTTCCGCCGACACCGACTCTTGGCTCATAGAGACGGACGCTCGAGGATGTCAACAAGACGATTGGAGCTGCGGTAACCATTCCTTGTTTGCGGCGCTGCAGTTCACAGACTGCATCCCAGAGCCCGCCCACGCCTGTCGTCTTCATGCACAAGTGCCAGAACGCTCTTGTCGCTAATACTCTGACCGCGATACGTTTTTTCCTGCTCAAAGGCTCGATAAAACCAATATTTTCGGGAACAAAAATGGGGGATCATCATGGGGGATCATCATGGGGTTTCAACAGTTTCCAAATTTCACCAAGTACGTCAGCCCCCCATGTTTTTAGTACGAAACGTGTTAATTAAGAAACACTTTGGCCAAAAAAGTAGCTAAGAAATATTTACACGTTTCGTATTATACTCGCATACGGTATTGCGCTACTGGCTATGAAGCGCAGTGTGAACACAAAATGCACTGATCGAGCAAGAAACGTTGCCTCCTGGGAGTTAGACGAAGCCGTTTTCTGCATCGATGGTGCAAAGGTGATGATGGACTCCCCCGCCTGGGGACGCCTTACACGCAGCGACGTGCCCATCAGCTCTGGCACGTGTGCATATGTGCGAGTGACACTACAGTTGTTGAAGCTCGTTGCCCAGAGAACCCGAACGAGGGACAGAGGACCAGTGCCACTTTCTCGTGACATTAAGTCTCTCTGGACCTGTGATGAACGTGCCGTCCACACAACGACCGGCTGGCAGAACTTGTTTTTAGCATTTAAAGTGGTAGGACTGATTTTCGGCACTAAGGCATGCACCTACCCGACTTTCTAAAAGAACACTATGCATTACTTCGAAGGGACCATGATTGTCTTCATGTCTTCCCAAGTGCTTAACAAGTCTCCCCCCGGAGATTCAGAACGAAATAAAAATGAACCCCATTTTTGTCTCTACAAACAGGGGCTTCTCATCGGGGCGATGCTCCCGTACTGGTTCTCCGGCTGGACGATGCGTTCTGTCAACGTCGCGGCGATGGAGATGGTGCGCGAGATCCAGCGGCAGTTCCACGACGACGAGATCATGAAGGGCAACAAGGAACCGGACTACAACGCGTGCGTGGCTGTGGCAACCCGAGCATCCCTTTCTGAGATGGTGCACAGCGGGCTGCTGGTGATGCTGGCCCCAATTGTGTGCGGCATTCTTTTCGGGAAAGAAGCACTCTGCGGGCTCCTCCCTGGTGCTATGGTTTCCGGCGTTCAAATGGCCATGTCGATGTCCAACACCGGCGGCGCTTGGGACAACGCGAAGAAGTTCGTTGAGTGCGGTAAAATGGTGACCGACGGCCGCGGGCGGCTTGAAAGCAACCCGGATTTTGACTACAGCACGTCGCACGTGGTGAAGAAGTCATGGCAGGAGGGAGAGGAGGGTTACGAGAAATACGCTGCGCGGGACAAAGAAATCCATTCTGCCGCTGTCATCGGCGACACCGTGGGAGACCCGATGAAGGACACGTCGGGGCCGGCGCTCAACATCCTCATCAAACTGATGGCCATCATCTCGGTTGTGTTTGTGCCCGTCATAAACTCCCCCTACGGCGGACTTCTCTTCGACAACTGGTGGAAGGACTTCCTCCAGTGCGCATCGCTCCCAGACAACCTTTGCGTCTAGAACCTACCACTTTTAAGAACACAACGATGACGCGATAGTCAATAGGAATTGCAGAAGCATGAGACCCATCAGGTCGTCGAACGCATTAGCGGGCTGGGTTCGCCCATGCCCATCAGCAGTTGAGTGTCGCTTGAAAATCCAATCTCTCAGACTGCGTTCGACTCTCGATTCGATGATGATTGGCTTGCTGATTATCGTTGATGATCGAGTTGAATCGGTTTGAATCGAGAATATGGCGGTGCAAAGATCACTTAACCCGATCGATGCTCTGTTTGAAATTCTGGGTCCGAGAACAACCATCGCATATCTTCTGGAGTTGAATCGCAAGGTTTGATGAAATTGGATGGTGTGCTGCAGCCGAAAGTCACCCCGAGACTATAAATCCCCTGATTCCAAGCGAGCTGTCTCACTTAAAAAAAGACCTTGTGCCCAGGCAAAACCAGCCAGGCGAACGACCCCTGGCAGTTTGCTCCTTTTCCCGCCGCTTTTTAGCTTGTTCCATCAGAAAATTAATTTCCGGAATCAGGCTGAGCAGACGAACATGACCCGTCAGTACCAAAAAAACAGACATTCACCCACGGCACCATACTCAGGAGAGCCTACCGTAGGGTAAGGTACACACCACCTTGTGTAACCACCACTCTTAGGTACACTCAGAGCACAAAGGATATCTTCCACATTGACGAGAGAAATTATAACCCCGGAGTTTCAAAGCGAACTTTCACTCCAAAAAGACGCCGTACAGAGGGTCCGAGAAATGACCGAAATCACGAACGAGCTGCGTTCGTATCTCGATGCCATAGCATGTTGCATCCGGCAACGATTTTCACTGCAAAAGCTTTAGAAGCGAACAAACTGCCAGATATCAGGGAGACGGGCGACGAACGGGACAAAAAAGGCTGCCTCGCAGCGTCGCCTCTTTCCTCGTATCTAAGATCGGGCTTGTGGAGCACCGAAAATCCGTAGTCATGTTCCCTTTGGGTACTTTTCCTGTGAGCTTCAGAGTTTCCTCCAGGTTTGGAAACGCAAAAACGGCAATGTGAACTTCAAGGCCTACTTTCGGAAACGTCAAGCCGCTGGCTAAATAATGCTCTTTGCCATCCCCGAAAAACCCTGCGCTTCCCGAGTTTCCGGAAGTAGGCCTTGAAGCTCACGAATACTTCGAGTGCTTCGAAGAACACTTTCCGAGCTGGTACTAGTACCCCCGAAAACCGAAGTCACGAAGTACGCAATAACTCCGCAATACGGGGTAGGGCTACATTCTTTTACTCCATACGCAGCTGGTGGCTAACTGAGTGTCTAAACGGTCCTGGCAGGGCTTATATGACTTGCCACTTGCGGCGAAAAAGTCCAGAACACTTATAACGTGTGGCCCTCGCCGTTTCACAAACCCGCACGAACTACGCTCACGCATGCGGGTACCAAGTACTCTTGATCATGCTCGTACTAGTTGCTAACTCGGGGGCGTGGAAGAGCGAAGTCGACAAAACAAAACGATGCGCCTGCCATTTCCACGAGCCACAGCCCTGGAAGGGGGTCTCATTTTGAGATTGTGCAAAGGCGGCAGGCCCCATCATTGCTTACCGTGAAAACTCTTTTTTTTTTTTTCTCCTCCTCGTCCTCGCGTCTCCCCCTCATCTTGTTTTTTTTTGGCTGCTTCCGCAGCATCGATTGGCGAATGGAAACATTCAGCTATTCCCACTCGTACGCGCACGCCTGGCGTGAGTTGCTGTTGTGTGTGAGTACCATAAGCGACCACCTTTGAAATCCGTGTGTGCAAAACCGCTTTTCGCGGGTTCCCTTCCCTCTCCGACAAAAGCAAGCAACGGACCACCCCCCCAACCCAAAAAGAAGCTGGTGTCAAAAACGCGTTCTAGAAGCTTCTGCACCCGCGCTGAAGGTCAGCCAGTCTGAAGCCGTGACACTATCAGGTGTTCTGCCCTGGCAGAACATCTGGTGCGTACTGCACATGGGCGAGCTCCCGTTTCTTCGGTTCAGGCTATCGCTTTTCACAAATAGTCACACGGAGGCTTTGCCTAAGCGAACTTTCACTAAATAAGTTGTGGAAACGAACACGCAAAAAGGGTAAACCAAAACTGCGTCTTTGTTTACCAAACCGCGGCGTGAGTCCTGCATCCAGTTTATTGTAAAAACTGTCAGGCACTGCGTTCAATGAAAACCTGTTGCAGAAAATGTGAACTTTAACTCTAGAAAAGGATGAACTGTGCCAGAACTGTGCACGTACACCGGGTTTCATGCCGGGCGTAAGCGTTCAACCGAACCCCAGCTTCTTAATGGGGGAGGGGGGGCACACCGCAATGCACAGAAAAAGAACATTCTTGTCCCATCTGCGCACATCAGATATCACCCTCTCCACTCCCGTCTCCGTAACACCTTTCCAACCCCCAGCTGTGACGGTGGGAAGCAAAGCGAATACGACACGCTGAGTACCACCCTCCCCGCCCTTTTTTCAACAACAATCCTACGCATTGGCGCACTCAACCATGATTAAGAAGACGTACGAAAACACAAAGGCAAACGCATCTGCAGAAAAACACGAAAAACCTCTAGGCAAACCCCCGTTGTTACGCTTCTTTCCGAATCAGCACCCGCATCGAAGGAAACCACAATAAAGCTAGAAATACTCGAGGAGGCCGCCCGTTGCATATCGTCGCACAGGTAAATCCGGGTGTTAGCCAAATAAAGCGTTGAACGCTTGGCGCTTTGGCCCCAGGTGGGCTGGGCCTCGTGAGTTCACACAGTTGCGGTAACCGGAAAACGCAACGCACCTCACGGCGGGACCGACCCAGCTTTTTTGGGTGGGATGAGAGAAGCTTTTGCAGTGTGCGTTAATCCGAGGCATCGGGGTTAGTTTCGCTGCGTTACCTGAGTTTGTCTTTGTGTACCAACAAAGCAGATCTACTCTGGGCCCATGCACGTGATTCGTAGCTGGTGTTCCCTCCGGGGTAGATCTCCGGGAAAACACCCTGTATTCATGAAGCACCTGCTTTGCAGACTTCGTAAGCGTTGGGGCACGTTTCTTTTTTTTTTGTCGTATAAGTTTAGCTTAAGTCACTCGTTTGTTTGTAAATATTGCTCCGTTCTTCTCCCTGACTTGTTCCCGGAGTAGGACGACACATACTACTACTACTACTACTAGTCGTATAAGATCGCAGATCTTAGAAGATTAATATATCCGACGAATACCTCACACTTGTACAAGGTCAAGAACGAAAGGGTGCCAACACAACTCTTTCTACACATTAGTTACTCCTCAGGTGGCACCACTGTTTTACCTGTACCCATACTACACCTTCCTCTCCGGGGTTTGCGACAAGTCTTCCGAGATTGCGGCGTCGTTGGGAAGTCCGTGTCTCCTCTCCGAAGGGTGGATGGGGTGGGATTCTTCAAAGGAGATGTCGAGTGGAGGTTGCCAGCTTCTCCATCCGGCAGTCAGCTCAAGACCTGTCGCCATCTTGCGGTGGAGTTTCGGCCGCGTCGCAACAGCTGCATGCCTTTACACAGGCGGCACATTTCACCCGAGGATGCAGCAAGCTCTAGAGAGGTCCTGTGTTTCCCAGAGTGCCCCCCCGCTGGGTGCAATACACCCCCGAACGAAGAATTTCTTCTCTCTCCTCTTCGAATGTCTCTTCTTCCTAGGTTGGCAAACCCCCATTGCTATGCTGGCTTGTTGTTTCGCGTCAACTGCCCGGCTGAGTATTTGCAGCCTCTCCTGGTGCAAAACACCGCCCTATTCTTTCTCCAATGGAATGTGGGGACAACTGCACCTGTCAAAGGACTCGCCGGTGTGGGCCTGACGCTTTTTTGTTTTGTATAAGCACCTGCTTTGTAGGAAATGCTTGAGGAGACTGCCAGTTGCGAAAGATCAAAGGACCGCCTGAACGAGACGCGGCTCTTCGGCCTCTGCGACCGCTACGGGTCGCACGGCGATCGCGAACCCCTGCCGACACAGCTCGACCCTCAACAACTGCTGCATGTCGCCGTGCCGCTCGCCGGAAGCGAGAGAACGAGGACTCTGATTCTGGATCTGACTACGAACTCGTCACAAGCTACCAGCAGCAGTTGCAGCCGTCGCGGGTTGCGCCACGACGGAAGCGCGCCACGAGCGACCCATCCGGTCACGTAGCGAAGGGCAGGCATAGTGTGGTACTCATCGGCATGCCGATGACTCCCCACTATCGCAACAATATTCCAAGATCAAAGGAGGCAAATGTGCTGTAGCCCACACGAAACACAGGTACATCTGGGTTTAGTGGCGGGCGTAAGCGTTCAACCCACTTTGTAGTTGTATTGCTTTCTTGAAAGTATGCCAATACTGCAGGGAATAGTTGACTAGACCTCTTGAGTTTGTGCTAACCACGAATTGGGGAGTCGGGAGAACCTACAAAGCCAAAAGCAGGACCGACCTTTTTCCATCTATCATGCAGGGTCAAAACCTTGTGTCTTTTTGAAAATGGCAAAAAAAAAACTTCCGGAAAAAATTGGGGTTTTTGAATTTTAAAAGTTTGGAACAAACTCTGCAGTAATTTTTGAGGAAGTTGAGCAAATTTTTTTTCTCCAAAAAAATTTTTAGGGCTCCATCGGCCCCGCGGGAGCGTTTAAAAAAGACACAAGGTTTTGACCCTGTATGCTATCTTCGTCAAGAGCTGCAACTCAACTATTCTCCCCCTCTAGCCTCCTTCGAAATGAGCACAAGGCAGTCCCTCGAGTATTTCTCCCTCATTTCGTGCCTCGCGTCGGCGAGTCATGTTTTTTGCCTGTCTGGCCGCCATCTCAAGGCTGGGCCACGAAGTCGAACGAAGTCAAGACGAAAGAGAGGTAATTAATTCTGCTTACTAAAATCTTCATTTTAAAAACCCCAGAATCAGGTCCCAACTAAAAAGACTCCCCCCTCAACTGTCAACAGGAGACTAGACTTAAAAACACCGGCTTCTTAAAAAGAAAAAAAGAAAAAAACACGAAACCGTCCTTTAAAAACAAAGCAAAAAAGAAGCGCGGTCCGTCCTACTTCCTGCAGCCCTTTGTTTTTTTTTTTTAGTGCTAAGAATCTTGCGGGTTGCCCTTCAATGTATTGTGCAGGCTAAAAAGACGTGGACAGCGTGTTTTGGTGGTTGATCAGAATTCCTTACCTGAATATACACAGGGTCAACCGGCACGCACAAACAAAACGAAGCGCCTGTCTTTTTTGTATAGTTCTGCTTGTCAAGGGAAGATCCGACATCGAAGGATCAAAAACAACGTCGCTGTGAGCGCTTGGCTGCCACAAGCCAGTTATCCCTGTGGAAATTATTCTGTCACCTCCGGCTTCATCCCTTGACATGAAGCGAGACCAAAGGATTGTTTGGCCATGCTTTCACACCGAGGATCGGTAGAGAGCACCTGCTTTGCAGGAATCTTGGTCGTTGCCCGAACGCGACGATCAAGACGAGCTGAAGAGGCGAAAGCATGTCACTTTACGTGCGAAGGCGGCGGCGGATGATGATCACGGATTCTTTGCATCCGAATCCAAACTAACTTCTCGCACGACGGTCACCTAGTTTATCGCCAGCCTCGTAAGGCATTGCACCGTCACGCAAAGCCACACCTAGGGAAACAGAGGGACACCACAGAGAGGGGCAGTTGAATCAGAAACCGAGGTCGTAGCAGTCACGGCGCCCTGCCAAAATGTTGCAAATACAGAACGCCGAAAACCCAACCGAGCCGCATCCCCCCCCAACAACAGAAAATAAGACTCTTGCATTCCGCGAAGAAGACTTGATGCTAGCATCAAACACATGAGAGGCAAGTAGCGCCTGAACACAAAACTAAGTTTTTCCCCCACTAAATCCGACAACGCGCCAAGGATGGCGACGGGGAGGCACAAGGAACCACCTCACCTGTTCTCAAGAACTAGCCCGAGACAGGTATCCACCGTACCGATAACCGCCGATAACCGATCCGCGGTTAAAAAACTTGGCCTCCGTGGTGCAAGCACCACGCGCTCTCAAACCCAAGAAACATTTCCCCCCCGGAGCGGTATTCACAGGGGACTTTGGAATCCCGGTTTCCCGCTTTCAGAAACCGGGGTTTTCCGGTTTCGAGGTTTCAAAAAAAATAAAAATAATTTATAAATTATGATTTCAAGAAAAACCCGTGGCCCCTGTACTGTACAGCACTGCAGTTACGGTGTGTCACTGCAATTCGAAGCTTCACTTACCATCTCCGTAGTTTGATAGACGTGCACACCACCACCGCAAGCTTATATCTCACCACCCCTTGTTTGCGTGCGGATGTCCAACTCATCGAACAAGTCCCCCACGGTCGCTCTGTCCCAAGGCAGCCCGTTCTCCATCAGCAACTCTCGGATGTCGCTGCGTCTGGCGAAGGAACCTCCCTTCGATAACCGATCCCAAGCAGTATCGACATCGTTGTGTCGCCACCCTACACTACCACCATGCGGGTTTCGGTCGCAGAACCTGAACCATTCGTCTCGTGAAATCCTGCCGGAACCGTGCCTGTCTAGTTCGTCGAACCGCTCTGTCCCAAGGCAGCCCGTTTTCCATCAACAACTCCTGAATGTCGCTGCGTCGGGCAAAGGATCCTCCCTTTGACAATCGATCCCAAGACGCAACTTGGGATTGATTGTCATTGTGGCGCAAACCTACACTACCATGTGCAGTCGTGCCGAGCTGACGGGCCACACGCGGGTTGCGGTCGCAGAACCTGAACCATTCGTCGCGTGTAATTCTGCCGGAACCGTCCCTGTCCAGTTCATCGAACAAGTCCCCCACGGTCGCTCTGTCCCAAGGCAGCCCGTTTTCCATCAGCAACTCTCGGATGTCGCTGCGCCTGGCGAAGGAGCCTCCTCTAGACAGCCGATCCCATGTTGCGTTTGCGTTGCTGTGCCGACCGTCAAGTGCGCCCAGCTGTCGGGCCACACGCGAGTTTCTGTCGCAAAATCTGAACCATTCGTCTCGAGTGATTCTGCCGGAACCGTCTACGTCCAGTTCATCGAACAAGTCTCCTACAGACGATCTGTCCCAAGCCAAGCCGGTTTCGAGTAGCAAGTCCCTGATGTCGCTTCGCCTTGCGTGGGTACTTCCTCTCGAAACACGATACCCACAGGCACCGCAGAGCCCCAAAACCCGGTTTTTGGCTGAAACCGGCTTTTCTGCTCGGTCAGACAAAGTGCTAAAGTCCCCTGGGTATTCATAAGTTATCAGTGATTTATATATGGGTCTGGGGCTCGGGGCCACCCCGAGCGCGAAAAAAAAATTGAATTAATTTGGGCTGGGGATTGGGGTAGGGCCGGGTCACTACCAACACTTATCAGCGGCAAGGGGTGGGCCAAAGCAGGGGAGGAATAAAGGGGGGAGCCGAGGCAGGAGGGCCAAGGGGCGAAGCCATGGCGAAGACGTCGACTACCAATTCTACTTAAATTTTGGATTTGCATCAGACGTTGACTACCGATTGTAATTAAGTTTGGGATCGGAATTGGACTACCAATCAGGGCTTACGCTCCACGTGTGGAACGTGTGGATTTCCACACGTTAATTCTTTTGGATTTTGTTCCCCCGTGTGGATCCACAGGTACCACATGTGGATTTTGATGCATTGGTCCACATGCAGGGAGTCCAGGCCCACTAGTGGTCAAGGCCGCACAGCCAGGTGTCGCCAAGTCCAGTAGCTACCTAGCGACGCTATTTTTTTTTGCCGTCGCACATGAGGGGAAAGGTTTTTTCCCCTGGAACCTTAAGCGCCCACCTGTGGACCACACGTATTTTCTCTGAGACCGAAAACGGAGCGCAAGCCCTGCTACCAATTCTAAATAGATTTGGGATTTGGCATCAGACGTTGACTACCAATTCGAATTAAATTTGGAATTCGAAATTGGACGTTGACCACCTGGTCTGGGCTCCTGGTAAGTTCCCCGAAACACCCCGAAACTCCCCGAAACTCCCCGCAACTCTCCGATACTCAGCCCGATTTTTGTGGGAAAAAGTGGGGCTGCCGGTGGGTGGGCAGGTGTACAGGTTGGTAGTTGAGTGGACAGATGGGTGGATGGTGGAGGGCAGGTCGGTGGATGGGTGAACAGGTGGGTAGTTGGGTAGACGGGTGCGGGCAAGTGGGTGAGGTGTGCAGGTAGGTGTGCTAGTGTGCTTCGGACGCGGCTCTCTTGAGCCGTCCGTGTTCCTCCTTCTCCGATCCTCTTCCTCTACTAACCGGATGCATCTACCAACTGTAGCTTGGACTCCTGGGCAGTTGTTGAGGCACACCCTTCAGCCTGCGGATTCGGAGGGCCTCAAGGCGAACCAGCAGTTGCTGGAAAACCTGCAGGACCTGCCTTTGAGTCCTTGGACACAGGGAGGAGTCTGAACAGGACGCGTCGTGTGCGCAGGTTCAACCATCATCTGACTCTTCTGCTCTTCTGTTTGCGGTTGCAACCTTCGGTACCACGAGTTTGCCATTCTTATGTCAAACTCTCCAATCCCCTCTTGGGTTTTGGTTGGGCAAAAAGTTTTCGCGCCCGCCATCTCCCGATGACCTTCCCACTTCTGACCACGCTGCAGCAGTCACGTGTAAACCGGGCAGACCAGATCGTCCCCCATCTGGTCCCGAACGACGAGCACCGCTCCTGCACCCGAGTTTAGCCTTCGATGATTGGAAGCCGCATCGGAAACAGTGGGTCAACCCATCCCTGAATTCGTGCATCCGGTTGAAAGGAGTGTCCACTTCGGAGTCCACGTTCACTTATGTGGGGAGTTGTAGAGTACGGGAGGAACCGGAAATCTCCGGAAAGATGGTACCCGCATTCCAACTCGTCTCGGGAATGGTCAGTCGACGACCGTATGCAGGTGGGTGGAGGCCCTGGGACTGCGAAGGTGTGACCACCCCATAAGGAGGACTCTCTATCTTGCGTTATCTCTCTGTCCCAGTCGCCATAGCAACCGTATCCTGGCCAAGCATCATCCTGCAACCCTGCTTTCGGATGGCCATCGTGCCTCTCATTTTGGTTATCAACCTTACTCCTCGCTCGAATTGCCGTCTTCGACCGTAGCTGCCCCTGGTCCTGGTGGTTAGGGTTAGCATGCAAAGAGCCTGTGGCGATAATCTGCATCCGCCGCTTCCCTTGTGGCGCTTTGGGCTGATGGTCGCAGCCTGCGTCTCGACTTCGGTGTCGCTTCGGGCGTCCCCAGGGGCGAAGGCCCGCGCTTCCGTCTTTGCCGCCGACTCCGCACATCGGCATATCGTGCTGCAGGCAGGCATCCGCGGTGTGAGTTCCTGCAGCATTCCGCGATCGTCTTGCCTGTGCCGTACCTGTGTCAAACCGTGCCAACCTGTACCTCCCAGTCTGTCCTTCCTTCTCAGCCTCTATCTTCGTCTTCGGGGCATAGCCAAACACGGGACCGCTCTGCGCAAGGTAGGGCCATAATAGCGTAGCCCCCTCCCCGCCTTCGCCAAGGCCGGCTGCAGGGAAAGTGGTCGCCACAAAGGAAATGCCCCGAAACTCCCCGAAATTCCCCGAAACTCCCAAAACTCCCCGATACTCCCCGATATTTTCGTCTGGACCAGGTGGGTTGACTACCAATCAGAGCTTACGCAGCTCTTGTCTTGGAGCTAAATACCTACTGATAATCAGTACGTAGGGTCAGGCAAAAGAGAAATAGAGCTTAGGGGCTCACCTGCCAGTGTGGCATGCCTTTGCCTCTGCCTCCTCTCCGGCCTCAACCCTCCAGTGTCGCGGTGGTAGGCAACAGCAGGATCTGCCGTTACTGCGGTTGATTCCCCAGATGAATCTGCAGAAAAGATAGTACGTGCTGATAACGTACTGATTTCAGCACGTGTACACGTACTGATTCAGCATGTGTAAAAAAAGAAACTAAGAAAATTAACGTGCTGAAATCAGTACGTTCAGCATGCTGAACGTAAGGCCTGCTACCAATACTAATTAGATTTGTGATTTGGCATCAGACGTTGACTACCGATTCTAATTAGGTGTAATTACCTTATATCCCTAGGGTTGAAAAAGTTTTCCCTTATATCTCTAATTATTAGGGATATAAGGGAATGGCATTAGGGATATAAGAGAAACTCTTTAGGGATATAAGAGAAAAGAAGTCCTGAGTAAAATTGATTACAATTGGGCTGGAATTTGGGTCGGAAATTTGTCAAAAGCTCTACACCACAGGGATACTCTGCTATTCTACGTCCACTGTCATTGCTGTGAACAAGATGCCCCATATGTTAGGTGTGTTCCATCAACAGACACGAGAGGGACTTTTTTAGAGTGAAAGTTCGCTTGATCCACGCTTTTTGCAGCATGCACCAGAGCTGCGAATGACACAAGCAACCTCGAATACGCCATCAGTTTCCTTCACACCAACAACGCCTTCGTCATGCTCTAGCACATGGGCTGTGTATGAGCGGAGCTTTGAGAGAGCCGTTCCTGCGTCAGGACCTAACTCGTCGAAGACCCTGCCAAGCAATCTTCTTTGTGACTCTCATTGCACTGGGTGCGAAGAAGGGAGACCAGAGCCTTCGTTGTGGTCTGTGGGTTTGCCGCCACATGGGATCGAATCTGGCGAGACACAACCTCAGTTTGCATCCTGCCGCACTCCGTCTCACGCGTGTCTTCAGGAACACGCATCTGGCGTGTCATCCGCCGTGTCAAACGTGTGGGTGTCGTGCCTGGAACAGGCTTTGGGGCTGGGGCTGGAGCATTTGCCTGCGGTGGTAACAGGACGAATTCGGCGGAGAGACGTGCGAAGAGATAACAGCGCCGTCGGCGATGCAGATTATCGCCACAGATTCCTTGCATTCTAACCCAAACAAATTCGGCAGACAGTGGTGCAAATATGTTGCACAGTGTCGCCAGTAGCACTCCTGGTACTTCCTTTAGTGCAGAAACGACGTTGGACACTCCTGTCACTGCCGCATGTGCCAACAAGGTTCCAGGGCATTGTCAGAATCAACTAGGGCATCAGGTGGCTGATTGCAACTAGTATATCCAGTGCAGACATGTTTCTTCGTTTGTATTCTTCCGAAACCCATTGCCGCCATGCCATTCCTTCATAGCTGAAACTCCGGCTACTTGACGATGCCAGGAGTGCGGTATGGCTTCTTCCCATTCGCAGCCGCCTTCCTGCAGTTTCAAAAAAATGGGCAAAAAAAAAAAAAAAAAAAACACGAAGGACACGTGGGCAGAACAGTGAGACAAAACATTCTCATATATCCCTAATGTTTTCTCTTATATCCCTAACGTGTTCTCTTATATCCCTAATGTTTTCTCTTATATCCCTAATATGTTCTCTTGCATCCCTAATAGATTCTCTTACACAGGGCTTACGCTCCACGTGTGGAACGTGCGGATTTCCACACGTTAATTTCTTTTGGATTTTGTTCCCCCACGTGTGGATCCACAGGTACCACGTGTGGATTTTGATTTATTGGCCACATGCAGGGGAGTCTAGGCCCACTAGTGGTCATCGCCAAGTCCAGTAGCTACCGTGTTCGGAAAAATATTGGACCGGAAAAAATTTGGACCGGAAAATTATTTGGACCGGAAAGTTTTTGGACTTTTCGGAGGTTCTGAAAAATTTGGACTTTTTTCCGCTCAAACCAAGTTTGGGGGTTTCGTTTTTTACCACGATTACCATTTCTTTGTGGTATTTTGAAGCCTGGCCCAGGGAACCTCTGCCACTCGTTTCTTTGTCAATATGCTCCGGTCTTTCTGAGCATACAAGAATGCGGGCCGGAAACCGGCCGCACCGCGGAACATGCAACAAGGAGGGCACCGGTGCTGTACAAGCGAGGGGCAAACATGCGGTGTTTTTCTGGGGATAGCGACGGGGTAATAACTTTGTAGAAGTGTTAGTTCTCGTCGGAGGAAAAGTGGAAACTAGTATTTTGTTTGTAGTCGAGGATGCACCCGCTTCTGTTGAGGTCATCGTACTTGACAACGCCTATCCGGTTTTAGGGATCGTGAAGTTGACCCGGCGCCTGTATTTCCTGCTGATGTGGAGATCGTAGAGCACGATGCACCTCTAGCGGCTGCCGACAAAGTGACCCCGCACCACAATTGGATTCAGACACAGCGGAAATGGTCGGTGCACACCCTACGTCGACCTTGACATGGGGGACCAGCCAGTGGATTGATTGCGATAGGCGAGTCGCTTTTTGGACCTTGCTACGACAATAGTATGGAAAACTATGGAGGTGGCGAAGACACTGATCAAAAGCGAGTTGATACCCGAGGCGGAACTTTCAAACGTTCCTCTCGCGAAGATCAAATCGCAGAAGGCTAGTGCACATGACGTCACAGGAATCATCTGGGCATTCCGCGTTCTTCAGATCGATGGTGAGGGCGATAGCGACAGCAGCGATGATCAGATGGTGTACAATGAGGAGACGGAGGACGAGAGCACCACCGATGCAAACAGCGGCGAGGATGTGCGTCTTGCCTCTTTCTCTCACCGCTAAGCCCTCGTCACCTCGAGCTAGAAGGCACCGAAGAAGTATGCAAACGGACTGCGCGTCGCGATGTTGGGCCAAGCACGTCCAAGCAGGGACTGCACTGCAGCGGCTGCGACACAGCGATCCGGAACACGGTCGGTACTCGTCGTTGTGCACATTGCGACGTGAATTTGAATGGTGCTTGCGCTTCTGACAAGTTGGCCACCGAAGATTAAGTCTTGACCTTAAATCCGCGTCGCAGTGCCCACTGATTAGCTCGCTGTATGCCTGCCTTTCATAGGGTACGGTCACTGTTCAGTCTCAAAACTCATCATCCGCAACGACTGCTCGTTTGTCCACGGCTACTTGACTCCGTTGGCTTCATTTCACAAGGCATCCAGTGAAACTAGTTTTGCCGGAAAGATATTTGGACCGGAAAAATGTTTGGACCGGGAAAAAATTGGACTTTTGGGGGGGTCTGACAAAATTTTGGACTTTTTTCCGGTCCAGCATTTTTCCGAACACGGTACCTAGCGACGCTATTTTTTTGGCCGTCGCACATGAGGGGAAACGTTTTTTTCCCCTCAGACCTTACTGGGGGGGTCGAATACAGGAGGTACCTTGAATAGAAGAGGTACCTTGAATACAAGAGGCATTTTGGAAATCTGGCAAAAAGTTGGATTTTTTCTTGGTCCGCATAACAGACCTTTTTCGACGGTTTTCTTATCGCGATGAGCTCTGATGAAGAGAACCGTGAAAAATAGACCCGGGGACCAAAAGTTATGTGCATGATTCGTGGGTCTTTACCAGATGCGGGGCACCGGGCGTGGAACCCACAGGTTTTCAATGGAAAGGACGGGAATCGACCCACTGGTTGGTGACATTTCTTTGCTGGCCCGTGTAGCAGACCTTTGTGCTCGCGTTCAGCTCCGATGAAGAGAACCGTGAAAAATAGACCCGGGGGCCACAAATTACGTGAGTCTTTCAAGAAGAAGGGAGTTCCCGCGGGCTCCGGGTTTGCGGTACTTTTTTCCATTCTTTTTCGGGAAAATTGCAGGATCGGCACGCCGAATAGAAGAGGTACCTCTTGTATTCGACCCCCGACCACATGTTTTTTCTCTGAGACCGAAAACGGAGCGTAAGCCCTGCTCTTACATCCCTAGTTAGGGATAAAAGGGAAAATAGCTAGGGATATAAGAGAAAGTCGAAAATACCTTAGGGCTAAAGAAGAAATCTGCCTTCTAATTAAATCTAGATCTGAGATTAAACGTTGACTACCAATTGTAATTAAATTTGAATCCAAACTTGAACGTTGACTAGCACTTCTAATTGAATTCGGATCCGACATTAGATGTTGGCTACCAATTCTAATTAAATTTGGAATTCGAAATTGGACGTTGACTGGCGCGGGAATTCTTCGCTGTCCCGTACCGTGTGCTGGGGGGCGCTGCCCCCCAGACCCCCCTCTCTTACAATTTAGCTTGACCATTTGTCTGATTCTTATTACCAACACTGAGGTTGGGTTGGGTTGGGCTGGGCTGGCATGGTGGTGCTTGCCTCTTGACTACCAATTCTAATTAATTTTGGATCCGCCACAGGACCCCGAGGGCAAAAGGACTTTTCTACAGAGGGGGAAAGCTATATAAATCCCTGGCAGGTGCTTATACAACAAAAAAAAGAAGAAAGAAGGGCGCCTGGCTGTCTTGTCGCAACTCGCAGGCGCCGCTGTGAGTATCCGTGCCCGAGGCCTGTTGGCAGCTCGTTGAGGAACGCAGCAACGCTCGGGTCTCGTTCTTTTCCTGATCAAGGTCAAGGTGCGGATTCGAGCCCATACGAACAGGACGGGACCTTGAACGACCTCCTCCGCCAATCGCCCACCGGCTGTGTGCCAGAAATCCCGGTACCAGCTGGATATCGTAGTGAGAGGCAACGCCACAAGCAAGGGTTAAGAGCACGGTCCTGTGATGGAGGACATCCACAAAGAGCTCGAATGCGCGATTTGCTGCAGCGTGATGGCCGATCCGCGGCAGTTGTCGTGCAACCACTCCTTCTGCTTGCGGTGCCTCCACGCTGCGAGCGAGCAGACGGTACAGGATGTTAACAAGCTGGTGATGAAGTGTCCGTACAACTGCGGTGAAACCACCGTGTCCGACGTGCGCGGGCTTCGGCGGCACCCTATCGTGACCAACCTCTGCTTCAACCTCCGACGACGCAACTTCACCACCCTCAATTCGTCGAGCATCGACATGTGCGACTACTGCTGTCGGGACATCTCGCAGCCGGACCTTCTCATGTGTAATAAGTGCTCCGCCTTCCTCTGCCGCCGGTGCGTCTCGGACCCGACGCACGAGTTCCTGTGCAACGTGCAGCAGAAGTTCTACCCGTTTTTTTACGGCTGGCAGGCGGCCGAAGCCGAGCTGGTCAAGAAGCTCGCGACGGGCAGCGTCCACAACGCGCGCATCCACAAGGTCGCGCGGCTCTTCGTCCCTTGCAACCTGCTCACCGTCTCCTGCACCGTCAAAGCCGACTCGGCCACTACGATCGCGTCCGAGGGAAGCACGTCTCTCACGCAGAGGGTCCTCGTTTTCGCCGCGAATAACGACAAAGCCGGCAACCCGAAGGGCATCCTGCCTCGGTTTGCCCGCCGGATCGAGCAGAAGGGCTTCGTGCCGTCGACATGCAAGCAGCTCTCGACGTCGTACAAGGTGCAGGAGATCCAGGCCCGGCAGCTGGCCATCCTGCAGGCCGTGCGGGACCTCCTCACCCGGAAGGAGACCGCGGCGATGCTCCTCAAAAACAGCGAATCGATCGCGGACCCCCTCTTTTGGGACGGCGGCCTCGCCAACGACTGCGCGGTTCTCGCCGACATGCAGCTCACCCTCGTCAAGCAGCTGTACGTACCCATCAAAAAGAAGATCCAGGTCCTCGAAGCGCTCGAAGGCTTCAAAACGTCGGGCAACGTGACCTCGCACAAGTCCGACCACTGGACGCGGCACCTGCAACTCGTCCACCGGCTGGAGTCGTTCAGCAACCGGCAGAATGCAGAGGAGCAGGCACTCATCGACGAGCTCGACGATTTCGTGCAGAATCTCCTCCGCAAGCAGCACAAGGCGTACGAGAAGTGGAAAGAGCAGAAGCCCCGCGATGGAGAGGCCGCGGTGCTGCATGACGGTGTGAGGCCCACGGGCCGGCAGGAGCACGAAGACATGCTGACGGTGCTCGGCTTCTGCCACAAGGTGCAGCTCGAAATCGTCGACGCGCTCGAAATCGTGTACCAGGACACCAGCACGGCGGCCGCAATGGGGGGCGAGGCGCGGGAGCCGACCATCGCGAAGGAGAAGAGGGAGCTGCTCAACATGATCCGCAACGTGCAGCAGGTCCGCATCTTCCACCGCCAGTACTTCTACTGCGCCGCCTACGGCCGCACCGTGTCAACTCGGGAGAACACGAGACCGTTTCCGGTGGTATGGCTTTTTTTTTAGCACTAACAATGTTGCGGGTTGCCCTTCAATGTTTTGTGCAGGCTAAAAAGACGTAGTCAGCATGTTTGGTGGTTGATCGGAATTCCTTATCTGAAAATGACACAGGTAAGTACAAGTGGGAAAACGATCAACCGGCACACACAAACAAACACGACGCGCCTCTCTCTCCCTCACACAACCGCTCGCGCTCTTGCAATGTGTGTGTTCCGAAAATGTAAGCTGGTGCAACGAGCGAACACCATGCTGAAGATCATGTCACCGGTTCAGTTTACATCACGAGGAGATCCCTAACAAACCAGCCGAAAAGGAACAGCCTACCTGAAACGAAGGCCTAAACTTGCCCATCGGAAAAAAGAGCTTTCGGTGGATGCGTCTACGCAAAAGCATATGAGCCAATTCACCTACCCCCCCTGAAAGCGACTTGAGCTCGATTACACTCGATTACGCGTCGATTCCACTCGATTACACTCGATCAGCTTTTGGTGAATTGGGGGGGTACTGTAACAATTGATTAAACACACAGCACTCAGCCAATCCTATTAGCCGATGCAACGTGTCTATTATCGAGCCTACTTCTGGGGCTAAAGATGCTGATAGCACGATCATCGAATATCGAACAAAAAGAAGCAAGCATATTCGTCTGAAAAAAGGATGTAGCCAGGCAGTGCAGCAGGGGACGAGGAAGTTCGGACTGACTTGTGGAAGCAGGTTGTCGAGTGCATAGGGGCTCGGGTACCCGTTTTCCCGTATTAGCAACCTTTGCAATTTAGCGCAGCTAATACTCGAGCCTTTTGGCATTCCCTGCGGGGCAGTTCCAGGCGATAGGGCAAGCGCTTGGCAGACACCCTGTCCTCGAAGATGTCAAGTTTCTGTTTGTGGGTTCGATCTCCCTGGCGACAACAAGGCGGTTGAAAACGGAGGCTAATCTCACCTTTAGGCACTGCAATGTCACGCATGCCATTGTCAGACGCTACCGTCTGGCATTGCGCAATTCGTGCCATAGTCGTTGGGGGTATTGGCAAGGGGGTTCAGTGGACACTCATCTGTTGGCTCCTCGTTACTGCCCACGTAGGTTCCGGGAGGTCTGCTTGGCTGCACGCGGCTTGTGGTGTTGCTTCGTTCTTGAACTTTTTCTTCGGCTTCATGCGGTTCATCGTCCCGGCCTGCCCCTGGTACACGACTCGTCTCGTCTCCGTAGCTCGTCTATCCTGCTTCACTTCGTGCTTCCATCGAGCCTACTTGCGCTGTCACATTCCGATGGGTAGTGCGTCTGCGGGAGGAACCTGCCGTTATTGTGGCTGACACACCCTGTCCCTGCGGCCTTCATCGCTGTCTGCTCTCGTGCGGCCACTGTGGGGCATGATTCCGCCTCGGATCCTCGGTTGTGCTCCTTAGCTGGATCGCTAGCTCGATAAGAAGAGCTGGTGTGTGGGCACAAGCGAATGTGGTTGCGGTTGCGGGCCGGCCGGCGTGACTGCGAGCAGACAGGCTGCATGCGCGTGGGCCCAATCGCGCCATTCACGCGGTACTCCAAAGGCCTAATCGGGCCGGGCCGGCACATACAGATTGCGACCGGGGCCAGCGTCGCACCTCGGTCTCGTCCCTTACAGCCGGAGCACGTGGCTCTCCCCAAGCCTCTGGGAAGGTGGCGGAGCTGGGAAGACGCGAGAGAAAACCAAAGTAGCGGCGGCCGACCTCTGTCTGCAAGCACGTCTCTGGCAGGGCAGTCGGCACCAAACGGAGCACAGTACCTCTTCCAAAGCAGTCGGCTGAAGCGGAGCACAGTCAATGGGCATTCAGAGAGTGCAAAGCATGTCTCTTGTAGGGCAGTGGGCAGCGGGCTTTGAGGGAAAGGTCAGCGCGGTAGCGATGACCAGGAGAACACATACAGATTGATGGGGAGAGGCCCTGGGACTAAGGCGTGACTACCCCCGTCCCTGTCCCTCCCAGGGCGCCACCCCGAATCTAGCCTGGCTCCACCACGGTGAAGGCCCACACCTGCGGTTTCCGTCCCTCGTATGCTTGTGCTTGGCACTTCTTGGGCCAGACAGTGGTCAACATGGTCGCTCATGGGCCAGCCAGGGGTCCACCAGTGGTCGAACCCAAAATACTAGTGTCAATTTCGATCACACTCTACAACGCTCGACTACACTCTACTACACTCGATTACACTATATTACACTGGGGGATCTTGGCCTCCATGAGAGAATTCTCGGGCCGCTGCGCGACGTTTACGCGCGACTACGAAGGCGGTACAAGTTGCACATGGGGCTGGGAGACATCTTTTACACCACCAACGGGATACTGCAGGGCTGCCCCCTGAGCGTGATCCTCATCAACGCGCTGCTGTCCATCGTGGTGCGCAGAGTGGACGACGTGGGGGGGGTGACGAGCGAGTCCTTCGCGGACGACCTCACCCTCCTGACGCGTCTCAGAGAAGCATGCTTGCAGGACGCCTTGGTGGAAGTCGACAGGTTTTGTGCGAACACCGGCATGTCGATCGGGATACCGAAGACGTTCGCTTTCGGGACGCCGAAGGGGTACGAAGCGAAGTTGAAGATAGGTGGCACCGACATCGTGACGAAGGAAGAGCTTACAATCGTAGGATGTCTGGTCGGCACGAAGCGGACACGCAGAACAACGGACCTGCGCTACGACCAGCGTGCAGAGGAGGCCGAACGGTTGGGTGCCTTACCGATCTCGAGGGCGCAGAGGTCGGGGCTAGCGGCGATGGCGGTTCTACCGGCGGCGACGTACGGCTCCGAGTTCGCGCTCCCGACGGTGCGGGGGCTGGGAAAGTTCACCGCAGCACTACTCAGAGGCGTCTGGGACCCGGTGAGACTGCATAGGGCGCAAGAGGCCGTGTTGGGCATTCTCAACAAGGCCCACTTACTCGACCCATACGCAGTGCTGCCATATCGGTCACTCGGCATGATCGCAGAAGTGTGCCGAAAAAGGCCGGCGTGGAGGGCCCGCGTCGCAACAGTTCGACGGGCGTATGGCAGCAGAATCCGCGCATGGGGACCGGTCGGTATTGCGGCCGAGCATGCGAAAAAGCTCGGTATACGATGGACGGAAGATTTCGACAACGCCGAGGACGAGGCAGGGAATGTGCTGAGGCTGGTGCGACAAAGCAAGGGGGAGCGAGGGCACACCCTGAGAAAGCTGATTCGCGGCTGGCGACTAGGGGAGCTTGAGAAGAGGCGGGTAGACTTCGATGGGGTACGGGCAGGTGTAGAGTACGTCGCGACGAATGCCTACGGGCTGAAGGCGTCGACAACGCTGACGGCTGCACGGGACGTTGCCGAGGTCGTGGCTGGGTCGGTGATGACGGAGTCACATGCTGCCAAGCTGTGGGGAGGTGACGGGCTGTGCAGACGCTGTGTCGAGCCGACGGAGGAAACCTGGGCCACATTTGGTGGCAATGCCGGGCGTACGAACGGATCCGAGCGCAACACCAGTATGCCGAAATTGTTGGCGCGGATCGCTCGACTTGGCCCCCGTGCCTGCAAGAACACGGGATACTGCCGAAGGGAAGTCGAGTCAACATCGAAGTGCTGCACACGTTCATGGCGGAGGTCATGCACGAGAGACGACGGCTGGAGAGAGAAGGAAGAGACCGGGCGGTCGGCCACCCCTGGAGACAATTGCACCCTGACGACTGCCCCCCGCGCCGGCTGAATTTCGAAGCGATCGCTGGACCGGGGACCTTCGCGGCGGTCGGAGGAGAGAGGTGGTTCCGGGCGCTGCAGTATTGGCTGGATGGGATGTGCTGGTCGGTGGCGGGTGACGTGTCGACGGCAGAGCTCGCCATCGACTTTGAGGTATACACCGGATTGGACCTTCCAGGCAATGTCGTAGCAACGACGGACGGGACACCGTTGAGCATGCGTGCGAGGGTACTCGCAAGGCTTTTGAAGACCGTCGGGGACGCGCTGGAGCGGAACGGCGACGAACCGCCTCTGCCGGGAAGGAAATTGGAGAAGATAGGGTCGTTGAGAACGGTGGGAGCCCCGCCGTGCCTCACGGGGTACGAGATGAGGCCAATCTTCCGTGGTGGTACGGAGACGATGGAAGTGCTCGAGACACAACTGACGACGGCTCGGCACGGATTCAACGGCGAGGCGTGGGGGATGGATCTTTTCCCGACGTACGGAGGTGGAAGAGCGGAGCGTGCGGCGAGATGGGCGGTGTTCAACGACGCTACGGAGAAGAAGAAAGGCAAGAAGACGGCAGTCGTCGGAGGGGATCCGTGGTACGTGCCGGAAGGGGCTCCCCGACACGAAAAGTGGGGTGAGCGGGTGTGCCACGAGCACCAAAAGGTGAAATGCGACGGGTGCAAGCGCCAGGGCAAGTCGGTGGCGTGGTGCTGTAAGGCCCACCACAAGGAAGACGACGGCCTTGCGGTGAAGTTCTGCGCGCAGCACCGCCTGACGCAATGCGCGACGTGCAAGACGATCGCGGAGTGCTGCCGCAACGGACACCACCGGTGCCTTGATCATGGCATGCCGACGTGTGCGCACTGCAGCCGGCTCGCGGACTTGCGGAGTCGAAGGCCCAAACTGTGCTGTCGGAAGGGGCACCACCGGGCGGCCGTGGCGAGAGGAGAAGAAGCAGCATCGAAGAAGAGGAAGGCGGAGCCGGAGGGCGCCGCGACAGCGCCGAGACAGGCGAGACGTGAGAACGTGGTGTTCATTCTGCGGGAAGCAGCGGAAGGCGAGCGAGAGCCCGCAACATCAACGCCGACATCAGCAGCGAAGGTCGGGAAGACGGCACCAACGCCAGCGAAGAAGCGGCAATCGGACTCCGCGGCGGAGCCGGTACCGAAAAGACGCAAAGGACGCGTCGATGTGCCACGACCATCGCCCAGGCGCCGAGAAAAAGCAGAAATCGACGCGCAACCGATGAACCTCGACGAGCAATCGAAGAAGAAGCGAAGCACCAAACGCGCGCCTGAGCGCGACGATCAAGACGAGCTAAAGAGGCGAAAGCATGACACTTCACGTGCGAAGAGATAACCGCGCCGTCGGCGATGCAGATTATCGCCACAGATTCTTTGCATTCTAATCCAAAATATTACACTCGATTACGCTCGATCAGGGGGTGGGTGAATTGGCTCAGCATAGCGAAAGGGCGAAGACATATTTTTTGGCAATTTTAAACACGTGAAAACGCGATAGGTAACAATGAATTGTAAGCTCAAAAGAGAACGCTGTGGTCTCGGTGTGCTGCCAGTACACTTGGAGTGCAGGCACAGTTCCGGTGGAGACGTGCTTCGCAGACCAGTTGCTCCAGCTTCTTTCCTCCGCTTAGTGGAGAACTCCTCGCGTGAGGAGCCCACCCCTTCAAAAGGGAAAGAGTTGAGGGGTCGACGGTAACACTAAAATTACGACACCAACACCGACAGACGGTGCCTCGGCCGGCGGAACGCAACAGCACTCTCTCGCTGCCCAACTTGCTCCAGACGCTGCAACCGAAACTGCACGAGTTCAGAGAGGACGGAAACCGGCGCCAGGTGTGCTCCTTCATCTCTTCCTGTGCAATCTGGCGCAGGTAGAATTAGGAAGACCAACACGTGGCTTCCGCATCGGCACAGCCGGGGTTCTGTCGAGAGTCGGATTAAAGCCTTTACGCGGCAAGAACCCGACCAAAGAGAGAGAGTTAGCCGGATCTGTCTGTCTTGAGCCCAACGGGATGGATCGGAAAGGCAACCCGTGCTCGATCCGTCCCAGGAAGGGTCCCGCCCCACGCACCCTTCGGAGAGGAGTCGGAACCCAAAAGCAGCGTGTCGGAAGCTCGAACCGAACTTGTTAAAGCGACAAGTAGGGCTAGACTTCGCCTCGGACGAGACGTGACCCACTCACTCGAAGCCGTGAATATTAACCCACACCACACCCAATTACAGAAGGAGCAGATCGAAAAGGTTCTCGTGCAGACGCTCGAGCTTCTACACCGCGAGCAAATCTTGCAGCTGAGAGAAGGCGTGCAGGAGGCGCGCGACCAGCTGATGCTCTACGTCGAGCCCGGCAGTGTGACGGCCCTCCTGGAGCAGGTCACCCCGAGGCTGGACAGTTTGGACGTCGGCGCGTCGTGTACGGACGTGCACGACCTGCAGTGCATCCAAATGCTGTGGGTCAAGGCCTTCGAGTCCGCAAAGGGGGAAGCCGACGACCGCGACGCCCTCGAACAAACCCTCGCCCGCAAGTACACCGAGCTTTCCCGGCTGACCGAGGACAGGGCGGCGGAGCCGAACCCCCCCCTCGACGGCGAGAACCCGGGCGACGTGCTGGTGGCCGACGAGACGGACGCGCCGCGCGGCTACCTCTCGCACCCCAGCAGGAGGAGGTCCGGCGGGTTTGCCGGGCAGCTGAAGCAGGCCCAGGGCAGGCACAGGGTGCCGCCGGCGGGAGCGCAGGCGGCCGAGGGGGAGCCCGACGCGTGCGGCGGCAGCGCGAACTTCGGCGGCGACTTCTTCTTCAGGAGGGAGCAGGGGCTGCAGCTCGGCGACCGGTTGACACGCGGCGTGGTCGATAGCTTGGGGAAGTATATGCGGACGGTCACGTGCCAGCGCGACCTTCTGCAGGAGTGCATGAAGCCCGTACCTGAAGCGGCCGGGCGGGGGAGGGAGACTGTCCGGGTCAACAGGGAGAAGATGATAGGAGAAGCGGCCGACAGCTTGGAGCTGCACTTGAAGGTCGTCGAAAACCTGCGCATGCTGCTCAAGGCGGTGCAGGGGTGCCGGTCTGCCACGCGGAAGTTCCAGCTGCTGGCCCAGGTGATCACCATCCTGCACAGGCTGCAAGCGCTGAAGGACGGCCTCGGCCCCGACTCCGTCAAAGACGTGCCCGAGGCGGACATGCTCGTGGCCATCGCCGCCATGCAGGACCTGCAGAACGCCGTGAAGGACAACTCGTCGGTCCTCTCCCTCCCCCCCGCGCACCCATCGGAACCGCTGCTCTCGTGGATCGCGAAGCAGAGCTCGTTCACCTCGCTGGGGCTCATGGAGTGGTGCTTTCCGGAGGCGCCGAACTATTGGCACGTGGCCGAGTCGCCTTTCACGCCGGACACCGCGCAGAAAAAGGTGTCGGTGGAGCGGGCTTCGAACCTCTCCGGCCGGGCGGCTTTCGTGAAGTCCATCGTGGCCGCGTTCTTTTTGACCGCCGCGTCCAGCGTGTCCGTGAAGCACGACGTCCCCAGCTACGAGCTCGACGTGGCGTCGCACGTGCCGCTCTACAAGGGCGAGTACCTCTGCGACAACCACAAAGAGCCGCTTTCCTTCGTTGTCAACGGGCAGACGGGCGACGTTCAACTCGACTTTCCGCCTCAAACGTGCTTCCAGTTGTCGTGCTCGAGCATCAACTGGATTATGCGGAGTCCAACTGTGTGGCTCATTGCCAACGGGGCCGTCTTGTACGCATTGCGCCGTCGTGCGTCGTAGGGGGGATTCCATGCGCCCTGATGGGCTTGTTGTCCTTACGGCTGGCATATGTCAGCCTTTCCTTCTTTGGCCGTACAAGGTTGCACAGAAGGTTCGGACGGCAACGAACTGCACACAACTTGCTCCTTTGCTCTCGCTTAGGACTCGCTTCGCCCTTGGCCTCCTGGCTTCTTCTGCTGGTTGGTATCCGTTCGCGAGAGTCCTGCGACCGCGAGCGGAGAAGCTCCCGTAGTAGCAGGAGAGGGTCATGCATGGCGGCATCTTGTTTGCTTTCCTGCGCCCCGCCCCAGGGGGTTTAAGCCGCACTGCCGTACCCTTGGTGGTACGGTGCGGCAGATCCGAGTTTGTCTTGTGCGCACGTGTGCAATAATATAGAGATATAGAAAGAGAAGCCATGGCAGTGTGTCATCCACGGCACGAAATACCAATTGCTGCCAATTCAACACGCGCCTGCGAGGCAGCTCGAGAACAAGTGTCTGGGCACTCGCGATAGGGGCATACGGTGTTGTATGTGCACAATCTGGTACTCCCTAGGGCTGGGCACGTGTCAGTGTCCAGCAGCTTCAAGGACGATGCTCAGAGCCGTTTAGGCTGCAGGCCTGATGATGGTGGTCATGGGAGAAGCGTGAGGGATCTAGCAAGCGGGCGCTGATTAACTACCCTTTTCGGGTTTTAGGCTCGCGGCTGCGGCAGTGTGTTCTATGGTCTAGCTTCTTCACACCTGCCTGCCTTGCAGCCCTAGTTGGTTGTCGCTGCGTTTTACTTGGCCGGCCCTGCGGTATCGTTTCTCATGCCATCGTTGAATGTTGGTGTGGTTTCGGTAGATCTGCTGGGTAGGAATACGAATAGAACTGTTTACGAGCGGGCGCGCCGACGGGTTGGCACTACAGCGATAGTCGCGAAGACCGCGCCTTTCTCGACAGGGACGGGCTCGTTCGTTACCGGTTTGGTGATAGCAAACCTAACGCACCAAGGTTGACGGAGGCGCTGGAGGTGCGACGGCCCTGTACAGGTTCGATGCTGACCTGCGAACCTCTTTCTCAGAGCCATCGTGGCCGACGCGCCCGCCTTCGAGTCTAGAAGTCGCAAAAAGAGCTGCCGGCTTGCCGTTGGCGTCTCTCTCTTGCCGCCATTGCCTGGCAGAAAAGGTCAACCCGCCCCTCCCCGTCACAACCTTTTTAGAAGAAGGAAATTAGAGAATCGCTCCCTAGCTCTGCCCCACTGACAACCCAGACTCACACCGCTGTCCTGTCTGCAGACACTCAGGTTCCGCGCTGATGATGGTCCGCCTTATGTGTACGTGGCTTGAAGGACCGAAACACGGCGCAGACGGGACCAGTGCGGTGTTGAGCGTATACCCATTCCAAGCACGTTCTTGCACTCCCCAGTTTATTCGGTCTTAGGCTCAAACCTGCGCTTCTACTCGGTGTGCCAAACGTGCCGTCTCGACCTGTGTTGGACACATTGCAGTCCTGTGGAAGGCGTGGTTTATGTTTTCCATGGCTGGCGGGACGGTGCAGAGGCGGGCGCACAGTGCCGAAATAGACCAGCAACGACCGACTATTAAACTAGTGGGTTCGCACGTTCTCACTATCATCATAGAATTTCAGGCGTGGTGGACAGGATAACATGCCAAGACAAAAGGAGCGTGTGTTTCTATTGTCAGTACTTGTTCTACACCTGTGCGTTGCGTAAGATCTTGTGGTCACAACCAACATGCAACGGACAGCATTGGAGGCCGAAATGAGGCTGTTTGCTGGGCCTGGGCCAGAACCATTCTATCGAAGCGTCCCGGAGGCGGGTGTAACCAACTCTTTTCAACTGGAACTTGCAGTGTTTTCCACCGTGGCCGGAAGAAAAGATTATCTCTGGACACAAAAAACGTGGAGCTCTGCTCCTGTGTAGCGGGCAGTTGCCAGCACACTTGAAATTGCGGAAACGGGAGGCGTCGCTGGTCACCTGCCAGATCCGTCTATCCGGATTCAGCCGCCGCGGCGACCCAATAACGGGATTTGTCGGTATCTGTTGTCCATTCCCTATTTCCGTTGTTGTCCGTCGTGGTTCTTCTGTCTTTTTATTTCCTCCGTATTCTTTTTTTACGGTCCTATATAATCCATCCGTATTGCTGTGCCGGGCCACCGGCCGTGCTTTGAACCCGTTTTCATTTTGTGCAGAATGTCGGCCTGAAGGAGACACACGATGTTTGCACACATTCATCCTTTCCGCTGACAGTCGTGCCGCTGCTGGCGAGAACCTCGCCGAATCGGGTGAAGTTGTCACAAACATAGCAGCAAGCGGTCCACACGCCATCTTACGAAAACTCGTAAACGGGAATCACAGACCGTCGCCTACTACGACACCATGCTGAGGAGGGCACACCTAGGCATAGTGGTCAAACGATTCGCATGCGATACTAATCATCGATTCTAATCCACAAATAACGCTAGAAAATGCGATAATTGGCGCCAAAATCCCAAACGCGATAATATGCGATAATGCGAATCGTTTAACCACTGTGCCCGGTGGAGAAAGAACAACGCACCGAAGGCTGGCAGCTCACCCGATGCCCTCGAAGTGAAGCCGAGCAGCTGCCTGCTCTATCTTGAAGCTCGCCGACACGATTGGAATCACAAGACCTAGTCCCGCTAACTCCACGCGTACTGAACTCTGCGTTCCCGCGAAGAAGACTTGATGCTAGCATCAAACATTGCATGAGAGGCAAGATTCTGTCGGAACACGAAACTAAGATTTCCCCCCCCCGGCAAGCCCGAACCCAGATATTATCTTGCGTTTCGTGTACTTTTCCTCCTTTGCAATTTCGCAGCTGGCGAGCCTCCTTCTGCGGCGCTTTCGTCTGCCGACCCCAACGCCACCAACCGCAGGCAAAACCACACCCGTTGCGAAACGGGGCGGAGAGGGCGCGCGGAGCGAGTCCGACGAGGGGCTAAAAAAAAAAAAATAACACCAAAAAAAAAAAAAAAAAAACGATTCAATCCCAGCGGCGGGATGGCCAGCGCTGTCGCCGCGTCCCGCACGGCGGTCTCGCCGATGCTCGACGGAACGGTGCAGTCGGGGGTCACACCGACGGGCGTCTCGGAGTACGAGATGCAGTGGACGGAAGTCGCGTACGGAGTGGCGCCGTGCTCGCGCTACAGCCACCAGTGCGGCGTCATCGGAGGCAACACGATGGTCGTCGTCGGCGGCGCCGACGGGACGGACGGCGGCCCGGCCCTCGACGATAAATTGCACCAGTTCAAGGTGGACCCGTCGCCTTCGTGGATCAACGACGACCCGCTCCTCGCCGCCAGCGGGCACAAGCCGCTGGCCATGCCGCTGCGCCTGTCGCAGCACGCGGTGTGCTCCGACGAGACCCACGTGTACGTAGTCGGCGGCTGGGAGAGTAAGACCCGGCGGCGCAACCACGACGTCGTCGTCGTGTCCGAGGGCGGCGTCGAAATCCGCAAGTACGGCGGCGAGGGACCGGGTGGGGTCACCTTCTCAGCGGCCGCCCTGTGCAGAGGGTCCGTTTACGTGTTCGGGGGCTGCACGAATGTGTTGGAGAACAAGCTGTGGCACCTCGACCTGGCCGGTTCATGGAGCGTGTCCGGAGGAGGCACACCGCCCTCTCGGCGGAGCTCGCACACCATGGTCTGCGTTGGGGACAGGCTCTTCGTGTACGGAGGGCTGTCCGACCGCAGTGTTCCCCTCGGTGACTTCCACTGCTACGAGGCGCCGATCGCCTCGTGGATCCCGTTTGAGAGTGCGAACGTCCCGTCTCCTCGTTACGGCCATGCGATGGCTTCCGTGCCCAATTCGAGTAAAATCTTCATGCACGGCGGCATTGGTCCGTCTGGCAAGGCCTTGGATGACCTGCACATGCTCGACCTCGCTCCTCTTGTGTCCGGAGCGTCCACGTTCCAGTGGGTGCCTATCCAGTCTTCCGTAGCGCCGTCGCCCCGGGCGTACCACTCGCTCGTCATACTGTCCGGCACGCTGTGCCTTTTCGGCGGCAAACGCCCGCTTCCACCTTCCAAACCCGCTGCAAACAACCAGTTGTGGATGCTCGAAATCCTGTTCGATGACACGAAGGTATGACCTGTTCTACTGTTCCAAAACCCGGTCTTTCACTCGTAGCGGGCCCGAGCAAGTAGAAACTCGCGTTCTCCGCAAACCCTTCTTCTTCTTCTTCCGTGGAGAGCACCTAGCGAAGCACCAAAATATTCTGGGCAACTAAATCCTCCTAAAGTAGCCAACGTTGGAGTGTCAAAACTTGATACACCGCGCCTTTTTCACGCAGTGGTACACGACCCCACTGGCTAAGAAAATGTAAGTGTTTTCACGTTGCTATCACGTGACACATTGTTATCTTTTCACCTGTTGTGGTAGCCCATATCAAGTGGATAGTGTAGACGCCAGTCCCCTGAGTTAACCAATATGGAAGGAAAAAATAGGGGGCTCTCAATTTCCAGAAGACGTACGTCGAGCTTGCTGAGCTTGCCGAAATGGGTTCAACAATACCGGCCCTCTTAACATCCGAATACTCTGCCTGCTGGGTTTCAGCATCATTTCTGTCGGCCCCGCCTCTCGTTGGAACAGCAATAGATGGAAACCACACACTCAGGAGGACATCGAAGTGGAAGAACAGTCGTGCACCGACGAAGAGACGTTCGAAGGCGACGACACCGACGGGTAGTGCGGCGAGTCGTCGAAAGGGTCTACCCCCCCCTCTCTGGTGATCAGGCGGCGTGATTCCGGCTCCCCGGAGGACCAGGAGATGTCGAACCCGGTGTGGACCTCGAGGCCCGAGCGCCAGCTCGATGCACGTCACGTCGCCCGCGACCGTCCATCGCAACGCCGCCCGTCTTTTAGCGACAGCCAATTTCTGCTTCCCTGGAGACAGCATTCGCTACAGCTAAAAAGAACGTTGGCAGCAATTAACCAGAACACATGTAGGTCAAATCGCACACACAAAATTGAGAGTCGATGCGGAGGAATCTTTGCATTTTCTCCAGAGTTTGCTTCTCAGCCTCCACGACGAGCGGACAAAGCCGCAAGGCAGTCCTGTATTCGGCAAGCTGCGTGTGTTCCATTAAGTTCGCGCTGAGGTCACGAAGCGAAATAAGTAAAGCCCACTAGCCGCTATCACCTGTCACGCCTCCTCTGGGAGGGAGTGGGCGCGAGCGGGGTTCTCGAGTGAAGCTGGCAGTTCTTCAAGTACCAAGACCTTCGTTTCGTAGGGTGCTGCCAACGGGGAGCATTCTGCCTTGCGAGCGTTGGTGTGCAAGGAAAGAACCCCCGGTTCGGTCGGGCACGCCAATGCTGACATCTTCTGAATGGTGGGTGGGCGGGAGACCTTTGTACTTATGCACGGCAGACGACAGGACACCCGCTGCTCCCCGCCAGAATGCGTAGTTATACTGAAGCATCTGCTTTTGCTCACTCTCACTTTGGGTGGCACCAATCCGCCAGCAAAGTACGCCGCGCAGTACGATCCCCGCAAGCAAGTCGCACGTTCACAAAAACTCCTCGTCGACCGCGTCCACGGTCGAAAACAGTCGGAGAAACGAAGCGAACTACAACCGCCGCCGGAAGCTCGATTGAGATGCATGCGAGCCAGGGCCCTTTAAACCCTCGAAACCCCTCCAGAAACTAATAGCTGTACTTCCGTGTAGCGCGCGGACTTCGGTGCGGCAGCCGAAGAACTGAGCGTGCCCGACCTTCGAAGCTTCGCGCCTTGCGATGCGCACACGCCCCTTTGGAAAAGCGGACGTGCGGGCAGCGTGACGGCCGCGTGCAGTCTCCAACCTCTGGCTTCTGCTCATGTCGACTGTCTTCGAACCCGCCCGAAGCCGTTGTAATATTCTAACCTTTCCCGCATCGTATTGTTTGCTTTTAATCTGCGGAGCACGAGCAGCGCTTGCTTGCGCAGGAAGGTCTAGCTCGCCGTCTTCGCGACTGCACCTTTCCTTTTAGTACTAACGATCTTGTGGGTTGCCCTTCAATATATTATGCAGGCTGAAAAGACGTAGGCAGCGTGTTTTGATGGTCGATCAGAGTTCCTAACCTGAAAATGCCACAGTGTGCAAGAGCTTGTTTTCACCTGGCCGCAGGGGAAATGTGCTTTGGCCCACACGAAGCACAGGTTCATCTGGGTTCAGTGCCACGCGTGAGCAGTCAACAAAAAAAGATACCCGCGATACTCGTTCTCGGACCCAGGATTTCAAACAGAGCATCAATCGGGCAAACGATCTTTGCACCGCGACTTTATCGATCGAGTCGATCCGATTTGCATGATAATGGCCAGCAAGCCAATCATCGTCGAATCGAGAGTCGAACGGCAGCCTGCGAGATTCGATTTTTAAGCGACACTCACCTGCGGATGGGCACGGGCGAGCCCACCCATTTGCCCTTCGCCTCCATCCAAACACAGCCCCACCGAGTATTTTCCGGAAAAATGCAGGGCGAAGGTTGGCGACGCATCACAGCCCCACCGAGTATTTTCCGGAAAATTGCAGGGCGAAGGTTGGCGACGCATCGCAGCCCCACCGAGTATTTTCCGGAAAAATGCAGGGCGAAGGTTGGCGACGCATCACAGCCCCACCGAGTATTTTCCGGAAAAATGCAGGGCGAAGGTTGGCGACGCATCACAGCCCCACCGAGTATTTTCCGGAAAATTGCAGGGCGAAGGTTGGCGACGCATCACAGCCCCACCGAGTATTTTCCGGAAAATTGCAGGGCGAAGGTTGGCGACGCATCACAGCCCCACCGAGTATTTTCCGGAAAATTGCAGGGCGAAGGTTGGCGACGCATCACAGCCCCACCGAGTATTTTCCGGAAAATTGCAGGGCGAAGGTTGGCGACGCATCACAGCCCCACCGAGTATTTTCCGGAAAATTGCAGGGCGAAGGTTGGCGACGCATCACAGCCCCACCGAGTATTTTCCGGAAAAATGCAGGGCGAAGGTTGGCGACGCATCACAGCCCCACCGAGTATTTTCCGGAAAATTGCAGGGCGAAGGTTGGCGACGCATCTGGACAAGGTGGGCGAGAGTGTACGCACACGCCCATTCGGCGAAGGTCACCCGGAGACTCTAAAATCCCGGATACTCAAGCGAACTATAACTCGAAAATAAACAGAACCACTCAACCAGCGAAAATCGCCGCAAACTGTGTTTTACGTTCCCTGTGTTCTCAGCACCAGACAATTCCAACGACCTCTACTCCCCACACTTCTACCGTAAAACCGGTGACCCTTCCGAATCTCGAAAAACGAGTCAAAACGCGCAAGGGAAAAAGAGACCACTGGCGGGTTGAACAGCCTGTGAGGGAGGTGAGAGGGCTGGGGGAGGCACGATGAAGAAGACGGTGGTTCTCCGGAAGAGCGGGTGGTTCGAACCGCCGCCGGAGCGGAAGAAGTTCCACTACTGCCAAGCGATCACGAATGTGCCCGGGTTCCCGACCGACAAACCGATCCAGGACCCGTTCTGGATGGAGTCCGCGATGACTGGTTACTACCGATACGCGAAGCGGGGGCCGGACATCACCAGTTTGGCCCGGGCGCGCACCGCCTGGGAAGGGGACGAGTCGAAGGGCATCCCGAAGATGCCGCCCGTGAACCACTTCGGGAACAAGCTGATCCCGAGGGACGAGGCGGCGAAGTTCATGCCGGACATCATGGTCGACGGGCTCGCAGACGAGATCCAAGGCCCGATCCGGACGATGGCGAAGCACATCGTGCCCCACCAGTTCCACGAATTCTACGACGAGTCGCTCGTCACGGAGGGCGCCTTCGGCAGAAGAGACGGGATGGACAAGTCGCGAGACAGCATTTGGAAGGCGAACTTTGCCCTCTACGTCAACCGGCATCACATGGCTGACGAGATGCAGCGCAAGTTCCAGATAGGTATGCCTTTTTTCTTCCAATAAAGCAAACCTACGCATCTCTCTGGAATACACGAACCCGGCTTGACTGTTCGACCGTAGACACAGAACAGGGATCCTTAAAACTCGAAACAGTCTTGGAAATACGGGCTTATGGCGCACCACGTACTAGCTCGCTCCGTGAAGATACCACTTCGCCCAATCATTCGCCTTGCCTTCCGGGCTCATGATGCATTATTTGCACGGCACGTCTTTTCTTGATTGGGTGAGTGCACATATATACACACACGAGTTTAGGGGCGAGTCAATTGCAGGTCTGTGGTGCTTTCAAACATCTAGGCTGCACGTGGAATCTCTCGAGCTTACGTCGTGATGAGGACAGATGCCTGATCGTAGAGCACATCATCGCCGATCGATGCACCGTTCACGTCCTCAGCAGATACATGTCCAAGTCCGTAGATCAGTCACGTAGGATTAATGGTTGCCTCACACTTCAGGGGTTAGAGGCCCTGCTTCGGAATTAATCCACACCCGACAGGCGACGCAAGGGCGCAGGACAAGTTTCAGGACGAGGACGACGTGGAATACGAACGCGACATCGTGGCCGCCCTCCAACGAGGCGACATCGACAAGGCATGCTCGCTGTACAAGCGCCTGGCCGACCCGCCCCGGAACTGGGCGATCTACACGATGATGGTCCGCCACTTCGCCTCGCGCGGGCTGCTGTCCGACGCCGTCAGCGTCTACGACGAGATGGAAATGTTCCAGATCCCGCCCGACGCCGACTTCCTCGAGGCCCTCCTCGACTGCTGCATAGCCGCGGAGCACCCCGTGCGCACCGTCTGGGCCGTCGGCGAAGCGAGGAAGCCGCACTTGGGGGGCAGGAAGGTCCCGTTGGACCGGCAGCACGCCATCGCCGTCAAGGCCATCAGGTACCTGCTCGACGCCGCCCCGGACCTGGCAGCCCGGGTGTACGGCGAGTTCTGCAAGAAGACGCCCGGGAACGACCGCCTGCCGGGCATCATCCACCGCGGCAACGAGCTGCTGGCGAGAGCGCAGAGCCTCGGCATCCTGCCCGCCGAAGACGGACACGTCCCCCACCACCACCGGTACGCATACTCGTTGACCGCATCCGAGCCCAGCGGCGCTGAGGCAGAATCAAACGCGACGGTTGAACCGTCGGCGGCTGTTCCGGCAGATCCAGCCGCGTGCGGAGTGCCGGCTCTGTCGGATGAGGAGGTTGCACGGCTAGAGGAACTGTTGGTGGAGCCGGACCCACCGGTTGGGTACTTCAAGAAGAGCAGGCCCAACGACGTGATCCAGGACAAGGTGCTCGTCGAGTTCGCGTACGGCATGGTCAAAGGGGCGACGCAGGCGCGCGGGCCGTCGGCCCGGAACAAGGACCTGCTCGGCAACGTGATCGACCCGCAGACCCGGTACACCTTCCGGTGGGGCGGCCCGAACACGCGCATGGTCGGCGACGCGGGAAACGTGCCCTCCGAGTTGTGGTTCTAGGCAGGCGACATCGAGCGCCTAGTGCAACCCCTCGGGTTCAAGGTGGCCAACACCCCGGTACTCGGCGAATTGAGGTGCGGCGCCAGCAGGGTGCATCGGCCGTTTGGTCTCTGTTTGGTCACACATGACTCGCCCAATGGCAGTTTCGGTCACTATCCTTGAGCTCTACATGATACGTGCAGACATGTAGTTGGCCTTCTTGAGTGCCGTTGTGGCACTCCGAGCGCGATCCGATGGCAGCTCTGTGCTTCTGTAGCACTTGGCTGCACGGCCCGTCCGGCTGCCTCTCTTGGAGGGTGGGGCGAATTTTGGACGCGGCGCAGAAGAGACCATGCGCATGGCCCCTGGATGCTTGTAGCAAGCACCGGCCTGGACCACACCACCTGGACGAAATTGGCTGTTCGGTACATATGGAGAGTACACAAACCCGCGTGGTCTGGTCAGGTACCATTGGCCGCAATAGGGTCTCCTAGGCTAAAAAGCCTCTGTTCGAAAACGAGCCCGCCGCATCTCTCTCGTGCCACATCCTTTGCAAACGCGGTGTTTCCTTATTCCCAAGACGAGTCTTGCTCCGTGAAAGTAAGAGCTCCCTTTTTCCCTCCTTCCATACCAGCCGGAGAACATCGAGCTGTCGCGCGGACCAGCGAGATGGCTGGCAGCCGAAACAAAGGCAGCAATTCTAGCGTCACAAGTCTTCTCCGTGACCGGCGCAAATGCCTCCGAGCAGCTTCAACAGCCCAAGCCGCATGAAATGAAGATGCGAGTTCCAGAACGTGGAGAGCTATTTGTTTTCAAGCACACTTGTTGGGACCCGGGAGAAGATGGACTAAGGCTGGATAATAAGCTCCTGAGCTACGTGCAGTTCATGCGAGGCAAACGCTTACGATTTGCCAGCACAGCAACCAGCCTTGTGTGTAGTCGCCAAACGTGTGTTTCAGTGAGGGAAAACAATCCGAAGCAACGGAATACGTGCGAAACAGGCGCACCATACATTAACTCTCTGTGGCGCTCTGAGCCTGCGGAGGCGAGTGGCAAGTGACTTTTACGCCAACTGCCAGAGGAGGAAAGGATGGGCCGTACCACGTAACTGCCTCGTCTTACCACTCAAATAATCAGGCAGGGAGAAGGGGGTGGAGGGGACGGCGACCTGCAGAACATGAAGGGCCCTGCCGTGCTGACGAGCGACGTTATAAACGAGGCGCAGGCTCTGTTCCAAGCGAGGGCTGCGAAGAAGGAAGGGTATGAGTCGCTGATAAGCCAGAACGACGGGCTCTACATCCTCAGAGGGATCGGGATGAACCCGACGGCGGCCGACTTGGAGGAAATGATGAAGGAGATGTCGCCTTACGACCCGGACGAGAAGAAGGACGACAAGAAAAAAAAGAAGCAGGAAACGGAGGCAGAGAAGAAGAAGAAGAAGGAAGAAGAGGAGAAGGACAAAGCTCCGGCCTTCCAGTTGCCGGAGGACGTGCAGAAGTACACGTGGCTGTCCTTCATCGAAGGCGTCGAGCTGTGCTACAAGAACCACAGGCGGTGCGAGGAGGAAATCGTGGAAGCCTTCAAGGTATTCGACATGCAAGACTTCAAAGGCAGGCTGCCCCTGTCCCAAATTGTCGCCATCATGACGCAGCTTGGGGACGACGTGCTGGCGCAACCGGAGGTAGAGGAGCTCAAAAGGATTTTCGGCGACCCGGAGGACCCGGCCGCAGACCCGGAAATCGAGTTCGCCGACTTCGCGAAGACGATGCAAGAGGGGCAAAGACCGCCGCCCCCGCCGCCGGCGCTCGAGGATACGTTGTCCGGCTCCCGGAAGGACTCGAATCCAGGGATGTAGTTTCTGCTGGATGCCCGGTCTCCGGAAGGACGTCTTCCCAAGCTCGCGCGGGTCGAATCCTCGGGCTTTAGATCCGGCTGCTGTTCCCGCCGAGTGTTGCATAGTCCGGCTCGCCGAGGAACTCGACTCCAGGACTGTAACTACCGCTCGAAAATGGTCCACTCTCGAATAGCTTGGGCCTCCGGACACTGGCTTCCGTTCGGCGGGTGAATGAAGTAGTTCTGCTTGATACATGACACACTGTTCAGGCCCGCCAATGCCTCAACATACTTAAGTGTGGGGAGCTACGCCGGTAAAACGAGTGGTTCTTCACTGCTGCGGCCCACCCCTCTACAGTCAGCCTGGAGGAATGGACGAACTTAGCAGGGTCTTCTTCCCCGCTGACAGTTTCAAGGCATCTCGTTGGTTCCGTCGACTGCAATACTATCGAATTGGCGGTCTTTCGTTGAAGCAGACCGCCCTCTCTCTTTCGTTGCCTGCCTCTTCGTCCGGCCTGCCGAGCGGAAAGGTGTTGCACAGGTCATGATGCGAGGGGTTTATCCCAGCCTTCTGGCTACCAGCAGTACGCTGATGCCCAGCAAATTGGGCCGCTTTGCAACCTGAGCTCTGGATCCAACTCAAAACGCTATTGGTGCTGGAATTACCGCGGGTGCTGGCACCAGACTTGTCCACCAATTGTGTTCATTGACAGGTTTAGATGTCATCCATTGCTTCTAACGTTCTAAGTACGTGTCGAGGCTATTTCTCTTCGCTGCCTCAGCAGTGTTGCTGTTGGGCAATTTGTTTCGATCGCGCGAGGCGAGGCGTACGCTGCGCGGAACGCAGAAAAGGGCCAAGGGGGAACGGAAGGCGGGCCCCGCATCGCATACGACGACCTGCTTACACCCTCCTCCTGGACCTGTTTTTCCGCTCAACCAACTGCTGATACCCACAGAGAAACAGTCGGCATCAGCATCGGCTGATCGCGCTGACCACTTGTCGTGCAAAGACAAGGAGGAAAGCAGGATGTTCTTTTCCGTTATTGAAAAGCATTGTTCTTAGGGTCGGTCTTATGAGTGACAATCTTGACTTGCCAAAGTTCAAGTGTGCGAATGTGTCTACACCCTTCACTACACAGTCTCCATGGCCATCCCGAGACTCTAAACACCCGAAAAAACGCTAGAAAAGGAAAGCATTATACCGTGCACAACGTGCGCAGAGGTTTGGCGACTTGCAAGCCTGGGGGTTCCACCTCAAGCTTCCGGCGCGGTTACATCTTTCCCGGACAGCGAACAGTTACGACTCGCAAAGCAGGCGAGTTCCGCTAGTACACACACACTAAAAGAGCAGCTGATCTTTGCTTGCACATGCAAGCCATGCAGTTCGTATGGTCCGAAGGGGTTCTCTCATGCCAGCGGCCTTCAAAACCAGGTGTTTGAAGGAGGAACCATCTCAGTTATTCTGGCGGTCGGCGTTCTGGACCCTCAGACTTTGCGGAAAAGGAGAGGGGAAAAACGTCGAACGTTCCGACCTTTTTGTTCATAGCGTAGAGAGAAAGAGAGAAAGAGGAAAAGAATTGTCGGCGAAATGTTTCGACTACCTCGAGCCTCCCTTCCGGGTTCTCTTTTATTGAGCACCTTCGTCCCGAGGTTGGAACCTAACCAAGTTGCAGTCCCGAGGTTGAACCTAAACAAGTTGCAGTAAGACGGCGCCTGTTGCAAGGCCAAGGGGCATCGCACGTGGCCACCGGAGACGCTGCGTTTTGCTGTTTTGGGCACAATTCGCGATGATCGTCGGAGCTGCACAGCCAGAGTCAGAAGCACGCAGAGCGCTTCATCGTGTATATGCTCACCCACAGCACTGACAGCGAGAACGACGAAAAAAGATGCACAACGCACGTCTTGGCGCACCTGAACAACGTCCAGCCCGTCCCTTCGACCGGCTGTCCACCGAACACGACCGATATTTGCTCGCGGAACTGAAAACCCGGACCTAACACAACCCCACAGGGTACCCTACGAACATCCGGAAAATCCCGGCAAACTTGCCCCAGATCGGTGCAGGTCGATAAACAGCCGGTAACCGTTCCACCCGAATGCCAGGGCCCACGTGGGGCTGTGGGCTGGTACCCACTGGGGATCCACTTTTGCAGTCTTCGCACCAAGTGTTCACCAGCGCCGTTGCCCCTGCAGGAAAGAAAGCAACCGAAAAAAAGAAACACTCCCCCTCCATCTCCTAGCCCCCGGCGGACCCATCTAACACCACTCCCGCAACTTCCTTGTGTCATAAACCGTCACACGAACAAAAGTAAAAGAAGAAGAAAACAAATAGAAGAAGAACAACGAGAAAATAATAACGCATACAAAAAAAAAAAAAGACCTCCCACCCTAAAAAAGCCGCCTCCCATCCCTTCTCTCAAGATGCTGACAGACACCGACCCGCTGGCGCGCGCGAAGCAGAAAAAGGAGGAGGAAGATGAGGAGAGCGCCCTGGTTGCGGCCGGCAGGGCTGGCGTGGTCGCCGACGTGGTCTCCGGGGTGCTGGTGGACGAGTTTTTGTGCATCAGCAGCAGGGTGCCGATGGAGATCGGGACGTCGACGGTCCCCGCGCGCATGGCCGTGACGGGGGTGAAGCTGTTTGGGTCCGCGGGGATGTTCGTGAGCAAGATGTACTGCAGGAAGGCGCTGCAGGGCCTCTCGCTCGCGTCGCAGTGCGACTTCGTGAAGGGGATGGCGCAGAGCACCATCGTGGCCGGCGCGATCGAGGCGCAGGCCGCACGGCAGATCATCATCCGCGTCCCGATTATCGGCAGGTCCTTCGTGGAGAGATTCATGAGCGGCCTCGGCACCTCGGAACTCGAAGCCGTCGCGGCGGCCCAGGTCGCGACGACCGTACGGCAGGTCGGCCTGCGCGGCCGCGTGCTCGTCATCGTCGCGTCGCTGCTGGTGCACGAAATCGTCGAGTTCTCGTGGATGTTCGCGAGCGGCTCGACGACGCGGTTCAAGGAGTTCATCCTCAAGACCGCGCGCCACATGGCCGCGGCCATGGGGTCCCTCAGCGGGGGCATGGTCGGCACTGCCATGGGCTCCCTCGCGCTGCCCGGGATCGGAACGGGCATCGGATCTCTCGCCGGGAGCATCATCGGCGCCTCGCTGGCCGAACTGGCGTCGAGCCAGATATCGGAGACATTCGCGGACCCCCGACAGGACCAGTTCAGACCCTCCGCCGGGGAGCCTACCGGGTGTATTGAGCTGCTCCTTGCGCCGGAGGAAGACTTGGTGGAGCCGGCGGCGCCCGCGGGGTTCATCGGGCCGCCGCCGCCGCCGGCGCAGAGGACGGTCACCATCGAGTGTGACAACATCGATCAGACCATCCTCGACGAGATGCTGAAGGGTGAGGCCGGCGCCGAGGCGGCGCTCGGGGTGGCGCACGGCTCGAGCGACGACTTCTCTATCATCGGCAGTGAAGATATCCGGTCCGACGGCTCCGCGCAAGAGTCCGCCGACAGCGACGAAGAAGGCGAGGAGTACGAAGAAGAAGAAGAAGACGCCGACGAGTAGGGCTGGCCCCCGTCGGCTTGCCGATCTAGAAGAGAACCACGAGTTTTGCCCGCGCAACCCAGGGAGGAGACTGGCTATCGTTGCCACCCCGGCACTTAACAAAGCGCGAACGGAAAGAGACTGCGGCGGTGACTCGGAGGGAGTATCTCGAGTTCCAGAGTGATCAAGCGCGCTTCACACTCATGGGGATAAATGGCCGAAACCACCAATGACTATCACAGCAAAAGGTGCACGCCGATTCTCTTCCCTCGTGTAACTACCACTCTTGAGAACCCTCAGGGCAGCACAAAGGATATCCTCCCATGTTGTCGAAGGTCGCCCGGAGACTTTCACTCTACAACAATGCTGAGCTTTATCTCGAACATTTGATGGTGCCGCACGTGTAGGTGACACACATTGTGCGTGGTATCCTGTCAAGCGGTCCAGCTCAGCAAGTAAGCCCGCTAGCGAGACAACATGTTATCCGGGCCCCAGAAAAGCGCCGGAGGCTTCCTTGCAAGCAACAGAGAAAACCGAAGAACGAACCCCAACAACGCACTGCAGCCTGTCACGTATCTAGCCAATCGCACATTATAAAGAACGAAATACCTAATCCACCCCCATTCCGCGACCTCTCGCTTTTTGCCTCTATCCCTGGCAAGAGAGCGCCACCTACCTCTCGTAGATACTACACCCCCCTTCTCCCCATTTTTTGAACTTCTTTTCTATACAACGTCTTCAAAGAAGACTTGATGCCAGCATCAATCGTGCATGAGAGGCAGTGTTCCGTCTAAACGTCTGACCTAAGATTTACCCCCCCGGTACTGCAAAGCCATGGTTCGACTGTTTCTTGTGCTTCTTCTTCAGCCGCACACCGACAGCGCAGCGAGAATCAACAACAGGAAGACGTTCACTCCGGGCACTCGTCGGGCGTGTGTTCAGAGCAAGCCAAATCCAAGGGTTTGGGGCTCTTGCTCTGAACGCCACGCCGGGGGCCAATAAAAAAAAAAGGAGACCGCGTAAAAACACATATCGAGGAACCCAACCGAGCGGAGGATCTGGAAGCAGTGCAATCCGCTGCGTTTTCCCTTGCCAGTCCATTCATTGACACGAGAACAGGTGGGAATTGAGAAGAATGCCGTCTACCGGCAAGCGAGTCCTGACTACGGTTACCCTGAACAACCCGGTCATGGGTGTTCAACGTACGAACAATGATGGATGCTAGACGCGGACTAGATACCACCTTGCATCGAGGAAATACTCGAGGAGCCCGCCGGTCGCAAAGCATTCAACGAGGTAAACTTTGCTCTTACCCCACAGAAGAAGGCGCGGCCAAACGATGCCAACCAGGCAGACCTGAAGACCGGGTGCAACCTGCGCCCAGCCCGAGTCGGATGTCTCGAGAACGAAATGAGACGTTTGCTTTCTTCGCGCGCGTTTTCCCCACCTTTTGTAGCAACCAGCATCGGCTTGAATTTCTTTCAAGGAATTCGGAAAACACCAGTTGATGCAAAGGGCCAAGGTAAATCCGGGTTTAGTGCCGGGCGCTAGCGTTCGACAAAAAGGACCGCAGTGGACCCCACCTTGTGGTTGCATTGTTTCTCCGCCTCTAGCCTCCGTCGAAATGAGCACCGGGCGGCCCCTCCGAGTATTTTGAACATGCCAGCGTGGACGTGGCCCTCGTATATTCCTTGAATATGTTTCGGCGATTTGTCAGTTTACCTTCTCTTGTCTTTTTGCTTCCACACGACCGTGTGCTCTTTCTTTTTCGTGGCAGTACCTGTTGGTCGCTCTTCCGGCGTGCTGTGGGTCACGTCGGCTTCTTCTGTCCGGCGCGAGCCTACGTGCACATCCTGTTCCATAGCAACCACAAAAAGGCCCCTTTTTCGAATTTGGAGGGCCTTCGTATTCGGACTCTCCGCATGCGGTTCCTTCTTGTTCTGTATAGGCACCCGCTTTGAAGAAGAAAATACTTGGCACCCGCTTTGAAATAGGAAATACTTGGGGAGGCTGCCAGTTGCGAAAGATCAAAGAAGGTGGTTGTGCTGTAAAATGCTAAATCTGGGTTTAGTGGCGGGCGTAAGCGTTCAGCAACAATGACCCACTTTGAAGTTGGTTTGTTTCTCCCCCTCTAGCCTCCTTCGAAGTAAGCACACGGCAGCCCCTCGAGTATTTCTGGAAGGAGTAGAACATTCCGGCTCAAGAGACCCATGGGCAACATTGCCAGTTGCCAACTGCCGAAGCAGCCGGAGACAGCGGGCGTGGGCCTTGCTTCGCTTTTTCTTTATTTGTTCACCCACTGAGGGTACCCGACTCCCGACCGTCGCGACGGCTTGTGCCTATTGATGAAGAAGGTAAGAAAAGCCAAAAGAAGACGGGCGAGGGTGGGAAAGAAAAAGAAAACGAAAGAAAAGCAATGCAATACACAAACGCAAGCTGACAGCTGTCCATCGTAAAGCAACGAACCGAAAAAAGCCGCTTGACCTCGGCCGGTGGACAGGAATATCGAGCCGGTCCACCCCTGTCCCCTGGAACTGCACATTGTCCGTCACGTTGCAACGGTCTATCAGGCCCCGGTCTTTCACAGTGCATACCATGTACCAAGGCTTCAGATTCTGCATAACGCTCACACGGTAAATCGCGGTGTCTCGCGACTTATCAGCAGGGGACCGACCGGTTCAGGAATATAGTCGCGGAACTCGTCACTGGTTCCCCCCCCTCTTTCTCTTTAGCCATACTTCAACTCTCTTCCCTCGCCTGCCATACTATCCCGTTTCCTCTCCTTCACTCGTTTGTCTTTTCGCTTTACCAAACATGCAATCTCGGAGCAATCGAGGAGCTCGCCACACCGCTGAACGGTGCTACACGCACAGGGTTTACGCACGAAAAATGTATCGTTGCGTTCTAGTCACCCCACGTGGCAGTGTGGGCGCGTTTGCGTCGATCTTCGGCGTTGTGCGCATCAGGGGCAACCGGAGGGAAGCTGTTGTTGCAGCGCAGGTGTACCTTTCTCGTACACTTCTAGCCGAGGCATCTTCGCGAGGCCGCTGCCCCTGCTGTTCCGGTGCCGGGGACTGCCTCCGAATCGGCGACACCCTGCGTGCTTCTAGACGGTGATCAAATATTCCCGCGTTATCATCTTTCTGCACCGTGATGGGCGGCGCGGCGGGTCCCTCGTTTCTTTTCTCTCGCTCTCTCTCTCTCTCTCATACTTTTCCTCGTTTTCTTTATTTTTCGAATAAACACCTCAGTTACATCTGCTTTTCGTAGGAAACGGCTCGAGGTGGCCGCCAGTTGGTTTCGACTTTGAGATAGGGGTCTGCCCATTTGCGTGCACATGACTCTCCTTCGGCAGAAGAGCCCGGTTAGTACTGGCAACTCACTACGAGCAAATCAGGGTGAGGGATGTACGCGATTCGACACAAAATAAACCGACATCTGTGCATCTTCGCATGAGCCTCCTTTGAAGTGAAATACAGAGGCGGGCACCACCGAGCATCTTTTTGTTAGTTTTGCTTCGTTCTGTCTGCAAAGAGGTTGTTCAACTGCTTTCTTGCTCTTTTCCCCCCCTCACCCTTCCCCTACGCGTTCCTCACAGCAAAAAAAAAAAGAAGACATTCCCTCCGTACTGCCGCCGAGCGTGGAAACTCACCACTGCTTCTCGCCACAAGCTTCTCCACTACTCGCTCATCTGAAGTTTTTAGCTGCTGTTTGCAAAGAAAAGCTCGGCGGGCTCTGAGATAAGAACGCGGCTCTGCCTGTCTCAGATAGGAGTTCACTTCGCGTTGAGCTTGCTCTGTCCGACGCGCTCCTATACCCCACATACGGGCTTAGAGACCAATTGAGTCGAGATAATCGATCTCTTGCTTATTATTCCGTGCTTTATCATTCACGACTGCATCGGTGGTCGCTGCGTATGGTGTCCTGATCCCGATAAAGAGATTGCTTGCGAGCCTCTACGGTAAACTCCAAAACACCGGCTCTTCTAGGTCTCGAAACACTCTAAATCATATCATGTGATCGCCAGCTGTAAACTATGGGGCTCTTGGAAGGTTACACGTCGTCCGAGTCCGAACGGCAGTCACCCGAGCCGAAAAGGAGGAAGAAGGTCCGTAAACCCCCCCCGCGTGACACGGCGGCGGCTCCGCCCGCGATAATGCCCAGGCAGGTGCTGTTAGAGGGCGCCGACAAGGCGGCCGTGTACTGCGGGGTGTTCGCCGACGCGGAGGGGCTGCGGACGATTCGAGCGAGAGTCTTGGAGAACGGAGCTCTCCTGGAAACGTTGGGGCTGGCGGGGGGGCCTGTGCCGATGGTAGAATGCCCCCACGTGACCGTCAAGTACTGGGGAGACCGCGCCGCTTGCGCAGAGGACGAAACGCCGGACACGTTCCGCGGGAGGGAGGGCGCCCCGTGCGAAGTCGCTGCGGTGGAGGCGCTCTCCGTGCCGCTGCTGAAGCTCATCTTCCTGCGGGTCGCGCAGGACGGGCGGGCGTTCGACAACCGCACCCCGCACATGACTGTCGCGTGTGGCCCGCGGTCATCTCCCAATGACGCGAGTGTCATCCTACGCAACCTCAGCGAGGACGGGCAGACTGCCGTGTTCTACGGCAAAGAACATCGCGTTCGGAGGCACCCTTTAACTGTTCGGATCACCGGCGTATTTCGCATTGTCTACGAGACATAGTCTACCGGCTGTATTGATCTGCAGCCGCCACCACTCCTGCGAAGAAATCATGTCATCAACTCTGAACCGAGAGGGCAAAGCTGGCAGGCCTATTTTGCCGATGGTGGAAGGCTTCCACATGACCGTCAAGTACTAGAGACCGGGCTGCTTGCGTAGGAGACGAAACGCCGGACACGTTCCGCGGGAGGGAGGGCGCCCCGTGCGAAGTCGCTGCGGTGGAGGCGCTCTCCGTGCCGCTGCTGAAGCTCATCTTCCTGCGGGTCGCGCAGGACGGGCGGGCGTTCGACAACCGCACCCCGCACATGACTGTCGCGTGTGGCCCGCGGTCATCTCCCAATGACGCCAATGTCATTCTGCGCAACCTCAGCGAGGACGGGCAGACTGCCGTGCAGAACATCGCGTTCGGAGGCACCCTTTATCTGCTTGGATCACCGGTGTGCTTCGCATTGTCTACGAGACATAGTCTACCGGCTGTATTGATCTGCAGCCGCCACCACTCCTGCGAAGAAATCTGTCGTCAACTCTGAACCGAGAGGGCAAGCTGGCCTTTTGCCGGTGGAAGGCTTCCACATGACCGTCAAGTACTGGAGACCGAGCTGCTTGCGTAGGAGACGAAACCCCGGACGCGTTCCGCGGGAGGGCGGGCAACCCGTGCGAAGTTGCTGCGGTGGAGGCGCTCTCCGTGCCGCTGCTGAAGCTCAGGTTCCTGCGGGTCGCGCAGGACGGGCGGCGTTCGGCAACAGCACCCCGCACATGACAGCCGCGCGTGGCCCGCGGTCATCTCCCAATGACGCGAATGCCATTCTACGCAACCTCAGCGAGGACGGGCAGACTGCCGTGTTCTTCGGCAAAGAACATCGCGTTCGGAGGCACCCTTTTGCTGGAGAAGCCGCAGAAATGAACCTTCGCACAGAAGCAGCGATCCGCAGGGCATTACCAATCCTGTTGCCCCAGATGATGCAGTCCTGCTACATACAATCTTGCGGGTTGTCCTGACGTGAACCTATTCCTTGCGAGGGCTTGCCCTGGCTTCTCGGCTGGTGTGACCGTGCTGGCGTTTTGTTTGTCATAAACATCACGTGGGCGGCGTCAAATCTTCACCAGCTTCGGCTGACACCATTTGCGCACTTAACCGTACGAAACCCAAGCATAGCTCAAAGCATCTGCTGGAGAACGCGAAACCTTCTTGGCAAAACCCCGTTTTCACATTTCTTCGATTCAGTGTCACCGCCTGGTCTGCGCCTCGGAGTGAGTCTCCCGTTTGACCCCCGCTCGCTTTCGTGTTCGATACAACCATCGAGCCCGCGGCTTCGGCTCGCGAATCCTCGTTTGGAGACACCAGTCAGGTGGGGAGTTTGGCTGGGGCGGCGCATCTGTTACACATTAACGCAGGTGTCCTAAGGCAAGCTCAACGGGAACAGAAATCTCGCGTAGAGCACAAGGGTAAAAGCTTGCTCGATCCACGATCTTCAGTACCGATCCTCGGTGTGAAAGCATGGCCTAACGATCCTTTGGTCTCGCTTCATGTTCAAGGGATGAGGCCGGAGGTGGCAGATAAGTCACCACCGAAATGTGTCCGGGGGTTCGTCCGTTCCTCTGCGCAGCCCGGTCTCCCCAGTACTCGATAGTCACGTGGGAGCCTTCCACCCTTGGCAAAGGCCTGCCAGCAACACGCCCTACGGCTCCGAATGTTGCCGATTCGCCAATTGCAATTGTCATCGGACCAAAATACCCTACACTAGGCTACACAGAGGTGGACTGCCATTTTCAGAGGGTGAACGGAATTCGTATTGAATAAAGAGCCAGGTATGAAGCACAAGGGAAGTCGATGCAGTACACCAGCAAACGCCGCGAAGCGCTTGTTCATCAAAGGAGTGGGGCGACCGGATACTTCCCGGAGAGTTGGTCCCTGCACTCTAACTCGTCTCTCTCTCAAACAATAGTTGACGTGTAGGAAGATAGGTTCCCCGGCCTTCTTCGAATGGGAGGGTGTCTTGAAGGGCTGCGTGAAAGGAAACGGTGGTCAAACGGATGGGTTTTCCTTTTCAGCCACCACCGAAAGGGGAAACACACGATCGCCGCACGATGTCACTACAGGAAAACGGGAAGGAGGGGCTCGTAACTATGCAATACGAAGGAGAAGAGTCCGAAGGGGAACAGGAGAAGCCGCAAGTCGGCGTTGAGTTCGAAGGAGAAGACATCGAAAGCGACGACGAGCCTCCCGCCAAAGAGGTGCCGGCGGACGAGGCGGCCGCCCTCGGCGACTCAGCCGTGGACTCGGGCATCCCAGAGGAGTTAAACGACCTCGAATCGACAGCGCAGACCGACAGACTATCGCGAAGCGCGTATTCCCAACCGTGGCAGGCCACCAGCCTCGACGTCACCTCGTGGACGCCCTACGTGAAGGCAGCCGAAAGGGAGCGGGGTCGGTACGACGACTCCGTCGAAATCTGCCCGGACACGCACAGCGACGGGACGCCGCTGCCCCGGCACTTGAAGAGGCTGCGCCTGCTGAACATCAACTGCTACGAGGCGAGCCGCGCGGTGAACCAGAACCTGGTCGAGTTCCGGATGCGGTCCCTCGACCACCTGCGGCAAAGGGTGGTCCCGACCCGGAACCTGGCCAGCAGCGCGCTCGTCAACCTGCAGCGGTCGTCGCGCAACCTTTCGTCGGTCAGCCTTTCGCTGCAGCGGGCCCTCACCACCATGCCTCACTTCGCCAACATTCACGCTCTCGACCACGCGTCTTGACGCGGGCATGGCGGCGACGACTCGTGTGTGGTGACTTGTAGCGACTTCAGGTTTTGCTACCTGCGCTTCCCGGTCAGCTTCTAGCTGTAGTGGGCTCGCACTACAATGCCTCACTTCGCCAACATTCACGTCACGCTCTCGACCCCGCATGGCGGCGACGACTCGTGTGTGGTGACTTGTAGCGATTTCAGGTTTTGCTACCTGTGCTTCCCGGTCGGGTTTTTTGCTGTAATGCTCTCACAACAATGCCTCACTTCGCCAACGTTCACGTGCTCGACCCCGCGTCTTGAGACACGGCGCACGCGCACAGCACTCGGACTCGCCAACGGTGAATCGTGCGCTGTTTTGGTGCTTCCCCCCCAAAAAGAGATTCTAGATACGTAAACTCTTTCGAACGCTGCACGCGGGTATCCTTCAAGTGACCTCTAACTATCACGTTGCACAAAGCGTATCCGGATCTGAAAACCGAAGACTTTGTAGCACTTTACCGCGTTCGGCTTGCAGCTAGTTCGAGTCTTGGCAGTCACCTGCGATGTTGGTACACCACGCGTCTTGACATAGGCACGGCGACGTCTCGTTTGATCTGGTGTCTTGTAGCGATCTCACGTTTTGATACCGGTAGCGGTATCACCGGCCAGCTTTCTCTGCAGTGGGCTCTCTTCAATGCCTCACTCTCGCCGACATGGACCGGGCCACGCGGTTTGACGCAGACATAGTTTCTCCCCGAAGGTCCAGCGCACCCGCCTTCCTGAGATGCACAAGCTGGAGTCTTCAAGATTAAATGGATTCCCGGAAGCACCGCATCCGGACTCTCCTACGACTCGTGCGCTGTTTGGTGGTGATTTCGAGCCTTGTGCCTGCGACGTCGGTCAGCACACAGCGCACACCACGCGTCTTGACGCAGGCACGGTGACGACGTCTCGTCTTGGGTGTCTTGCAGCGATCTCACGTTTGGATACCTTTGTAGCGGTATCACCGGCCATCTTTCCCTGCAGTGAGCTCTCTCCACAATGCCTCACTCTCGCCGACATTCACGGACCGGGCCACGCGTTTTGACGCACATGGTCCCCCCGAAGGTCCCACGCACTCGCCTTTCCTGCGATGCACAAGCCGGAGTCTTCAAGAGTAAGAAGAATCTCGGAAGCACCCAACATTGAGTGGCGGCACATCCCACTTTACAACCGCGGCGGGAGTCTCCGCAGCTATGCGTTTTCCGTCGTTTTTCTTTGTATAAGCATGGACCTGTGACCCGCTTTGAGAACTCTGGGTCCGACATGTGTGCCGTTTACGGGATACCTGTCGGCTTCCTACTCATGGATGACCAAGGCAGCGTTCTCACGTCTCAAACATAGGACGAACAGGACTCTTGTTGCGACAGTGGTATGGTCCTGACAGAGTGAGCCGATGCCTCTCGTCTCACCTTTAAGAAACACGGCTGAAACACGCATGCCCTTGGCAGACGCTAGCGTCCGACATTTTGCACGCGCGTCACAGTCGTTGGATGGTATTGACAAGGGGTTTCATCGGTCACTACTCTTGCGGAGGTATCGGCATGCTGATGAGTACCACTATACTTTGGGATTTTGCAACAGGCACGCCTACTCAAGGGAGGAAATAAGTTTAGTAGCAACAAAAAAAAATTGTTTCGTAGAATGGCGCTTCTTGCTTCGGGCTGCTTCGGCTCTTTCTTTGATTGCCTTTTTCTTCTAAGCTACGCTGGGCGCAAAGGAGAATTGATTTTTGAAAGAAGGCGAGTATCAAGCAAATAGAAGGCAGTAAGGACTAAGCGATTCGCTTGCATTCAACACTCGTACGACAGGCATTGAGGCAGGTCTTCAGCGTGGGTGTACCTTTGCACGCGTTGTGGTAGCACACCCGCTTTCCGGGTGTACGTAGCAGTACGTCAAACTCTCTTACCGGCTGAGCGGGCAATAATGCGGAACAGTTTTGTTAGTGGTGTCCGGATGATTGTCAGCCACTTCCTCAGCAGGAGCTCAGTCGGGGTCCATCGGCCGATGGCTGCTCCGCGTGCTGCTGCCCGTGTGTAACGGCATTGAGGGGCCGAGCTTGTGGACGCATATCATACACGGCATGAACTTGCTTTATAAACTCGGCAGTGCCAAGGTTATAGCAGTGCTTCTACTTCCAGCGAGAAGCTCTCGTAAACCATCATGCAATGAGTTTCGGCGCGGATTCACACGGCGCAAGGAGTTTCGGTGCGGATTCACAAAACGATGACGGGTGCGACAAACACGACGACTCTGACTGTGCTGACACAACTCTCAGGAGTTGCATCCGAATCAGACTCAGGAGCACCGGCTACACCAAGACAGCGCGTATAAGACACCTTTTCTAAGAGCGGGCTAAAATGAGGTTGCTTATACACGGGGGTTGTGGGTATAAGGGAATTAAAATTGCTTCAGTATCTGATCTGAACTGTATCACGATGCAGTTTCCGGATAAGAGGTACCCTTTGCAGTAAGTCGTCTAGTAACTCTCCTCAAAGTGCACCCTTCTCCTACAGGGTATCTTTCCCCCCCCACAAGCGCACCTTCGTTTAGAAGGGTGACAAAGGAACACGCATCCAGCTCGAAAATGAAGCGCTTCTTTGCGCTGAGTGCGTTGGTCATTGCGGCTTTAGCCGAGGTTGATGAAAGCAGCACACTTCCAAACAGTGCGGGAGATGGTGACACACTCGGTGGTGGCGATGGAGGACTTGGCGTTGACGGTGGTCCAGGAAATGGTGATGGTGGAATCGGTGGTGGTGATGCCGGTATTGGTGGTGATGCTGGTGGAATCGGTGGTGATGATGGTGGTATAGGTGGTGGTGATGGTGGCATTGGTGGTGGCGATGGCGGTATTGGTGGGGATGGTGGTCTTGGTGGTGGTGGCAATGGTGGTATTGGTGGTGATGGCGGGGATGGTGGTATTGGTGGGGACGGTGGTGATGGTGGTATTGGTGGCGATGGTGGTATTGGTGGGGACGGTGGTGATGGTGGTATTGGTGGTGGTGATGGTGGTATTGGTGGTGGTGGCGGTACTGGTGGCGGTGGTGGTGATGGTGGTATTGGTGGTGGTGATGGTGGTATTGGTGGTGATGGCGGGGATGGTGGTATTGGTGGGGACGGTGGTATCGGTGGTGGCGATGGCGGTATTGGTGGTGGTGGTGGCCTTCCTGGAGGCGGTGGGCTTCCGGGAGGAGTATTCACGACCTTTGCCCCCCCAGCTGTGACAAGCTCGTGCATCAACCATGCCCAATGTCGGGATAAAGGAGACACACAAGCCACCTGCGACGACATTGTCCAATACGTCGGCGGCACGTGCAATTGCAGTGCAGGTTATACCAACCCCACGAACCCACTCGGGTTTGTGCTGAACAAATGCGTCGCTCCCAGCGTGGATCTCAATGGGATGCAAGCGAAAATTTATTTCCGTTATTCCTTCACCTCCGGCTACCTACCATCTTATGAAGCAAACCGCGACATCCTAGAACCCATGCTGTTGGAGATGCTAGAGGCGAGCCTTGGGTGCGCTGCCCAGAAGTTGCATGCCGCAGCGGTTAGGGATTCATCCCTCGAACTGTACGGCTACTGCGTGAAGCCGGCCTCTGCTGTGGCGGCCGATCTGCTGTTTGATGCGAAGGGTGCGGTGGACGAGGCGCTCGGCTCGAATCCGTCGCTGCTGCAAGTTCTCGGCGGCTTGGTCGATGTGGAACTTTCCACGTCTTTGGCGGCCTGTCCGGTGGTCGAAGGGGTAGCAGACTCTGTTGAGATCGACACGAAGTGCTTGCCCGTGGAGTGCAGCCACGGGTACATCTTGGAAAAGAGCGAATGCCGCAGGCCTGCCGAAGAGGAAGGCGAGGGCATGCGCAGCGGCATCCTCGCAGGCCTTGTCTTCGGCTGTATCGCGGGAACCACTGTTCTTTTGGGTGCCATATACATCATCGCCAGGCGCCGCCGATCTGCCTTCTACGACATCGGGCCAGGGCACGTCTGATGCCGAGATTTCATGTCCGTTCCCCGGTTCACAGGAGAAGACACGTACAAGACAAAATACGCGGACGCTCCGAGTTAGACCTCCAAAGCGGAGAAGAAAGAGGTTTTGGTGTGCATTCCGAACCCAGGTCTTCCTAAGGGTTTGCATGATCATGATGATGTCGCTGATGCCGTTGCTCGTCAAAGTCTTGGAGCTGGCTGTGTGCGGGATCATGAAGCACAAACATGGCAATGGGCCGGCAATCGCAGTGTGGCGGTGGCTCCGGAGCTGCTGAGCCAGCTCCGGAGTTGAGCTCCGGAGCCAGCCGGAGACACTGCCAATCCCGGGGGCGATGGGACGTCTTGTTAGCCCCAGATTCATCGGTGGTGCCCGTCTGCCGCCAGAGCTCTCTGTCAAAAAGAGAAGCAGTAAGTTCGTCGGACTGCGGTCGCCATGCTGTTGGGAGCAACCGCCCCAGAAAAAGTGAACCTTAGGCCCAAGTTAGGGTACTCTCTTGCCAAGAGTCTTGGCAGGAGTCTTGTCAGGTGTTGTGGTGGAAACACCCACGGCATGCACCAGTTGGGTATTTCCGACCCGGTGCACGAGCAATCAGGGCTCGGAGTCCGAACTGCGGGCTCGAACCTTTCACTTGTTTTGTGAAGGTTTTCCCTTCAGTTTTTGCTCGGAGGAGCACTCACACTGTGTCATTTGGTCACGGCAACAACGTGTTTCTAACAGGCAAGCTGCACTTCAATTGTAATACACTAGTGTTTTTTGGGGGGGTCTGAGACCCCCCAATTCCACGCCGTGTATCGTTATATTACAATTGAACTCAATTGTAATTGCCCCCCCCCCCCAGTAGCTTTCCTGAGGGAAACTTCGGAGTGAACCAGCTACTAGATGGTTTGATGGGTCTTTCGCCCCTATACCCAGCTTTGAGATTTGCACGTCAACACCGCAACGGACCAGACCGCTCACCGTACCCGTGCCCCTTCAAATAACCGAGCACGATCCGCAAGCCGGGAAACACATCGATGTACCCACTGCGGAACACCGGTCACCAAAGCTGGCTCACCGTTCGTGGAGAAACAGGTCTCAGAATCTACATGAGACAATGCCCCAAAAACCCAAACCGGTAACATACCCAGTTTCATTGGAGTCTTTTCCCAGCGAGCTTCGAGGGAGCTTAACACGAAAGAGTTGCCCTGTTTCATTTTGATCGAGTCGGCAAAGGGGTCAATACGACGTGTGTTGCGCGGCGGAGAGCGAGGCTGCGAAACGCCGTACCCCCATTCAGGTGTCCGCGCCTCGAGACCCCCCAACGCCGAGCAAATTGACCGTGCACCCTTGCGAACCAAGCAACCCCACATCTGTGCGACAGGCGAGACTTCAGGAACAGGTCTCGCTCGTCGCGTGCAATCAATCCTTGCCCCTTTCAACCCGATCCAAAGCAGCAAAGGCGCGGCGTGCCTTGGCGCTTTGCGCTGTGTACAGTACCGTCTAGATGGTCCGCCTCAAGCTTTGCATTCTGCAATTGATCGGTGTGTTCTGCCCCCCCCCGGAGACAGACTTCTTCTTGTCAGCCCCACTGCATTCTCATCGAGCACCGGGCCCGAAAAAGCACCTTCTCCACGTAAACTGGCGAGGTAGCGCTACCAGTTTGTCAGAATAATACTCTAAACCACAATAAACGCTAACAATATTATGACAAGCTGTTCCGGGAACTGTTTCACAACCCAGGAGGCCCCTGCGGAGAAACACGCCCATTTCTTTTTTGAATGAGCACCTGGAAATGCTTGAGGAGACTGCCAGTTGCGATAGACAAAGGAGGTAAATGTGCTGTGGCCTACACGAAACATAGCTAAATCTGGGTTCTGTGGCGGGCGTAAGCGTTCAACAGGTGCGCACACACAAAGGAAAGCGCCATACTAAATTGGACGGGAAAAACACGCAGGCTTTTGTCCCCAAGGTTTTACTATCCCGCAATCGAACCAGGTTGTAATAGTACCTGAGTACATACACACCTTCTCCTTGAGCTCCCGGTTCAGCCGATTTCCGCGGCCTTCTTAAAAGGTGCTAGCGGGCCCAGAGAAGGGAATAAAAACTTGTTATCAGCACCTGCTTTGTTGGAAATACTTGAGGAGACCAGTTGCGAAATCTCAAAGGGCGTAAATGCATAGTACTCATCAGCATGCCGATGACTCCCCACTATCGCAACAATATTCCAATCTCAAAGGAGGTAAATGTGCTGTAGCCCACACGAAACACAGGTAAATCTGAGTTTTGTGGCGGCGTTCAACAAAAGTCCTCCCTGTGGCCACACGACTAAGCTGGGTACTCACAAGCTTTGCATACTACAGCACAATACGCTGCCGGCCGTCATTTCTTTTACAAAAGCGCCAGCTTGAAAGGAAATGCTCGACGATGCTGCCCGACAAAGAACATAAGGGATCCCAAGTGCTGTAACTACCGAACCACGTGTTGAACGGACGTGAGGTCATGCGGGCCCACCCCTACACGACAAATCACACAAACACAACAGGTCAAAGTCCTGAGTCAGAAAACAACACACGGTGGCGTAAGCGAAGAACAAATCAGATTGTGTTTGTATTGTATTTGCCCCTTACCTCCATATTTCCTCCCTTCCATTCGGAGTCGAAGCAGCTACGTCGAGTATTTTTTGTGTTAGCAGCACATGGTACAGATTAGTTGTTGGGGGGGAGTGTGCATAGTGCGTTGCTCAGGGTAGTCGAAGGCCTGACAAACACACAAATGCAACAAATTGACCACAGTTGGCAGCGTGCGCTTACCAAACAGGCGAGTTCCGCTACTGCGCACAAACAGACGCGCTTGTTACAATTGTGAAATCGGATAGCTATCCCAAGCAACTTCCGGCGGCAGAGAAAGCCCGCTGCCTACAGAAACCAACCTCCTTCGGGTGGGCCAGTGCTACACTTGCTTGTCGTCATTGAGAAGAAAACGACCCGTTGTTCCGTTCCGGGGTCACACAACAATTTTTGTGCAATGATTCTGTGCGACCGAAGCCAAAGAGAGAGGGCGAGCCGCATGAGTGACTACCCTTCCTCATCCTGCACCTCGTATCTGCCCGCTTCCTCATACCTTAAACGTTCTCGTTTGTCTCTTCGGGTGTGCTCAAGCGCCACTCAAAAAGAAAGTAGCAAACAACGTCAACGAACGAGAAAGAACGAACGACGACCTTCTAATCCACAAATAACGCGAGAAAAGAACAAAAACAAGCCAAAGTTGTTCGCCCCGAACCGCCGCTTTTTTACGAAGGTTCGCCAACTCGCCAGCGCAGCCACCCTCCGCCCGTCTTGTACGGCTAGGCGTTACGAGCAGTCTGATGGACTACCAGTAGCCTCCAGACTACCATACCAAACCGAACGGAACACTCACTATTAGCTTGCGGAGAACTGTGCACTTGAAATGCAGGTACCACAAGGTAGGCTTGCACTTGCCAACGGCCAGAGCTCCTTGATAACGTCGTCCGCAGTATTACCTTGCGAAGTACTTACCACCAGAAGCACTACACAAAACCCACCAGCCTCAAAGACCAGCTGCTCAATGCCCTCCCGTGGGCCTGAGTGGTTAGAGAAGCCCCAAACGGTGCTTCAGAGTCCAATACATAAAAATGCCCCTTTTCACATTTTCACAGCCGGTGTGCATCTCCTCGCCAGAAGCCGAAAAAGGTTTGTCGCGCAGAGACGATGAGCCACTGCTGATCGGTGCCCGGCTCACAACAGCATTGCTTCCCAAAGAAAAGCAGCAAACTTTTATCAAAGAAGAAAAAAGGAAAAAGGCACGAGTCGACACCGCCAAATGGCCCCCGCGCTGGCCCGGCGCTTGTTCGGGGCAAGGCAAATCCATTCAGGACCGAAAATCAAGAAGAACCCCGCACACATGGCGCTTCTGATCGCCCGGCACGGTGAGCGTGAAGACTACGTGGACACAGAAGGGTTTTACAAGTCGGACTGGGGGGTCGAGAGGCCATGGGATCCGAAGCTGACAGAAGAGGGTAAGTGGCAGGCGAGGGAGTTGGGAAAGAGAGTCAAGCTCGAAGTGGAGAGGAGAGGTTTGAAGCCTGTGACGAAGGTGCTGACATCGCCGCTGGTGCGGTGTGTCCAGACCGCGGTGGAGGCGAACAAGGCGTTGGGGGTCGAAGAGCTGTGCGTCGAAGAAGGAGTCGTCGAAGCGCTCTGCGAAAACTGGTTCCGGACCTGGTCCGTGCCCGGGGCGAATGCCCAATGGGGCGGGCCTCCGACTTGCCGGATGGGCGTCGCCGTACCCGAAGCGGACTTGCACCCGCTCGCCGTCGACGGGCCCGTGTCCGTTTGGATCCCGACCCTCGACCAGCTCAAGGGGTGGTTCCCCGGCGTGAAGTTCTCCGGGACGTACTCCAGCGTGCTGCCCATGCGCGAAAAGCCGTACAAGTGGGCCCGGCCGGAGCACCTCGAGAGCGAAGCGCCGAAAAGGTGCACGGAAGCCGGATCCAGCGTCCACCAGCGGTTCCCGGACGAGACGGTCCTCGTCCTCACCCACGGCGGGCCGACGCAGTTCACGTACTGCGGATTGACGGGCGATCCGGTGGAGCCGCCTCTCTCCTTCACGTCGCTCACGATGCTCATCCCGCGGAAAAACGACACCGACGGATCCATCAAGTGGGAGGCTCCCATTGTCGGCTGCTGCAAGCACATTTCCAGGGAGAAAGCGGACAGCGCATGACGAACCACCCGCGTTCATGCTGGCTTCCAACGACATCCACAAAGAGAAGCCACTAGCAGACCAGAAGAAGGACAGCTGGAGCTACTTCTACCGCGGCACTGACTAACAATATCTTTCGCTGCAGCCGATATCGGACCTGTGTGCCGTTCGCGTTCGAAATGCCGTTCTGCGACTCGGTACGCGGGTCTGCTAAGAGGGGGTTATCAGAGCACGCCAGCAAAGCAAAACTCGTGGGGTATGGGGGGACGCAGCAAGGACGTGCTTGGAATGGATGAGCCCGTCGTGGACTTGCACCCTCCGGCCATCTGCCGCGACGCCCGGTGTAGGAAAATGGTCACCGAAGACTTTGCACCCCCCGGATCCCTAGGCGAACTTGCACTCTGCAAAGCTTCGAGGTGGAAACCGCCCGCATTCGTGTTGCGAAGAATCACGAAGCAGGGCATCCACAGACCAGTGGAGCCGCACCACTAGCCCCGCTCCCTGCGATCCGAGCTCAGACCACCGGCGCCCGGCTCCGAAGGAAACGAATCCCCGTCTCGCTATCCATCCGACATATGCCAAGACTCTGGTCGGCAATTTGGGAAAATAGGAGCACCGCCGTGGGTTTGCAGTATCGTTGGATCGTGTCTTTTGATTCCGCGTGCAGTGTTGGGTCTTCATTCGTGCACCCAAGTGTGATGTGAGAATAGGCTTCTCCAATCGCCGAGGAACATGAGCAAATCCGGTCGTCTGCTCAAGGAACAATTTGCGAAAGGAGCACTGCCGACAAAGGTGGTTCTGGTAGGTAGGATGCAGCAACACCAACAAGAAGCAGCAAAACGGCAGTGCCTGCATTTTTTGTCAATATTCTTCTTTTGGCCCCTCTAAACTTCGCTGTTCAAACAGTGAAATACCCTTCAAGTCAAGAGTCTGATCCGTCACTGTGCAATGCTGGCGGTGGCTTCGTCTTCCAGGACGGCTCGCGATGCCTTTCCTCACATCGCAAACGCTCCCAATGCCACGGGAGTCGGGGGGCCTTGCCTTCACCTCAGTTCGCTCAGCTGCGCTACCCAGTTTGCTCCAGTAGCACCAGCCGCTTCCCCCGTCCTAAAGAAAGCTTCGTTTGCGAATACAACTCCGTCTGATAAGAACCAAGAGATGTTCCAGAGGCGGCCCCTCGAGCAACGAAAACACACCTCGCGGGGCGCACGGCTTCGTTGAAGCAAATCTCTGAAGCTGTTGAAGAGCTGCTGCGGGCTCCTTCGAAAGGAAAGCTCCGTACCGCCTGCGTAACAAAAGTGTGCTCGAGCTTGAATTTGCATCGCCAAAGCAACTAGCAACGTTTGGCCTCGCGGGGGTGCTTTAAGTTGTTCGAGAGACGTGACCTAGGAGCTTCGCCCTCGGTTCAAACCTCCGTCATCAGTGTAAACGCCCTGCTTTCCGAATGCCGTCAGTACCGGTTTCTTTTCGCCACCCTTCAGTTCATTCAAATTGATTCGGGCGCAGCTTAGGATCTTGGTCAGAGTAAAAGGGAGAAGAGAGAAAAAAGAAGAATGGTGGTGTGATTTGTCCCAAGTGCTGCAACTTCCGAGCACGTTGAACGGACGTGTGGGGTAGATTATGCGGGTCTACCTCTACACGACAAGACACACAAATGCCAGCCTCAATGGTCAACCGGAGAGGAGAAAGCAAAGTTCGGGCAAAGCTAAGTTCTGGTGAAGCTTAGTTCGGGCAAAGCTAAGTTCTGGCGAAGATAAGTTCGGGCGAAGCAAAGTTCGGACGAAGCTGAGTTTTGGTGCAGCAAGTTCGGACAATGCAAAGTTCGGGCGAAGCAACGTTCGGGTGAAGCTAAGTTCTGGTGTTCGGGCGATGCTAAAAGTGAAGCGAAGTTCGAGTGATACTAAGTTTGTCCGGTGATGGCAAGTTCGGCGCCAGTACCCGGGGGGGCCGGTTTCCCAGACTGCACCCGGGGTAACCCAAATACCGCGAGATACTGAGAAACTCCGCAAAAAACGCAAATTTCGGGCACATTAGACCCCGAAACGCAACAAACTCGAAAACAATCTTCGACCGGAAAAAAATGTCATGGTCGGGGTTCGAACCCGGGCCTACCGGCCTGAAGGCCGACGCCCGGTCACTCTGCCACCCGCATAAAGGGGGGGGGCGCATAATTGTACCTGACAACTATTTGATTTGGGCAAATAAAAAAGATCTTTTTGGCCCAACTTCGTCGGCGAATATTGGGGGGGTCAAATATTTGGTGCAACCGAAGGAAACATGCCGGTTCATCAGCCAGGCCATCGTCAAGGGCGGCGCATGGGGGTATGGTCCCGGGATGGCGGGGGTGCCGCCTTGACAGCCAAAGAGATGGCTCTGGACAAAGTCCTACATACACGACAAGGCGGGTGAATGAGCGACGCGAATAGCCACGACCTGAAGACATGAAATGTGAACTTACACTCTGAAAACACAGCACGGACCGCACCCATAAAGAAACATCAAACGATCCTGATGTTTCTTTGTCCTCGAACATCAATACGATTTACAATCTGCGCAGTACCGCTTGGGTCCGAAGTACTTGCCGCGTGAAGATATCGTGAAGGATATCACGATGGCTAGCTACGAGAAGAACTAGCGGGCGGCCAGCTTCCGCCGTCTTGCCCGTGTGTCTAGGTCAGTGACGTCGCCCCGCGCCCTTTCTAATTACCCTAAACAGAAATACATTCTGGACTGCTGTAAGTCCGGGCCGGCAATATATTTTCCATCCGGAATAAACAACTCCAGCGTTCCCGACTTTTCCCGGTCCGGGTTATTTCCGGTCCGGACTGTCACTCAGCAGCACGGCATCTGCACTTCAGGGCGTAGTTGCAGCAGTAGTTTGAACTTGATATGCAGCAACAATCTGTGAGACTGCACAAGCCGCTACCTCTTTGCACGCGTTGTGCCATGCTTCGGTCGCTTCTTGCCCCGCGTACTGTTTGTCACCGGTGCGCTTCACGTCCGCTGTGCAGTTTGACGAGCCCGAGGAATCACCAGATGATTCAGCGCACTTCCTTTTCTCCCTCGCGGGTTGTCCCCGCGGCCGGGATCTCGATTCCCCTATGTTCCTTGCCTTCGCCACCTTTGACGGCTGCTGCGGCCTCGGCTTCTTGCGTGCGCTTCCACCTGCTTGCACATCGTCGCGTCCGCGCTTTCGCGGGCAGGCGCCGTCCGTCCCTAACGCACGTTAACCGTTCGTCGGTGGTCCCGCGGTCGACCCGCTTGCTCCGACACGCGCCCGATCCGTTGGTTGTGGGCCCTGTGGCCGCGGCTTTGGCTCCGGCACCCCCTGTTGGCCGACAGGCCCTCGCTTCAACGCTGGCCGTGCTCCGTGGTGCCCTCGCTTGCAGCACTGCCTGGGCCTGCGGCACCGCACGTCCTCGTACCGCATGCGTAATAGTAGTCATCAAACAGTTTTCATGCAGGTGTTGGCGCAGATTGGGGACGGACAAAGCACCTGCAACGGCCTTTGGCAGGTGAAAATGGCCTTGACACTGGACTTCCCTTACACAGACCAAACGGCCCTCAGGTCGCTGGGTGCTGTTTCACGAGAAAACAGGACCCAACTACTTCGTCGCCGGGTCCACTTCCTGGCTCGAACTTCTGCGGAGCTGGGGATGCTGTTGAAGGCCTAGCACAATGCCAATCCAAGGGACCAATCGCGACTCTCCGCGGAGGGTGATCGAGTTGTGGATGCTGCGCCTTTGCGCAGTATCGCGTATTGCGAAATGACGCAAATCTGCTGGAAACATGGGGGGGTGCTACCTGACTGCTGTCCGTCGCATACTGTTGTCTGTCTGGCAAATAATTGGGGGGGTCAAATAAAAGAAATCTTTTTGGCATACAGGTGTCTGTCGAATAAGTACAACTATTCGCCCCCCTCCTTTACCTTTTGCGAGGAAAGAAAAAAAAGCTTGCTCGGCTCTTTCCAAAAACAATACACTTTTTTCATGAAGAAAAGCCGGGTTGGCTCGAATGGAGGCTATTCACATTGCATGTTCATTCTCGAAAAAACGCTACAAATACACCAGGGGAAAAAGCACGAGTGACTCGAGGGACTGCCTTGTGCTCATTACGAAGGAGGCTAGAAGGGGAGAAACCAATGCAACTCCAACTTACGCCCGCCACTAAACCCAGATTTACCTGTGTTTCGTGTGGGCTACAGCACATTTACCTCCTTTGATCTATCGCAATTGGCAGTCTCCTCAAGCATTTCCTACAAAGCGGGTCAAAGCGGGTGCTTGTACAAAAAACAACACACGGTCGTGTAAGCGAAGAACCAAGGCGGGGGCGGGCGTGCGTCTGCGCCCGCGACGGCGCTGCAGTACAGCGCAGGGAGATCCTGCAATGCCCCATTCAGCAAGATCAGATGCAAGCGCTTCGTTGACTGCACCCAGCATTCATACTTTGAGCAACATCTGCAGGTGATTCCGCACAACCAGCCTAAAGAAGCAATGTCGCAAGACAACTAACGTTGCCGGAACACGTGAAGCTTAGAGAGACAACGACTGACAGCGGACATGGCAAGCATAAACAATACAGGAGGCATCCCCCCACCTCCTCCCCCCGAAGAACCGAATGTAAAAGAGCAGAGGTAGTACAAACTGCCTGACCGACGGAGACAACCACAAACCTTCTTGCCTCCCCTTATTCACCAAAACCAGAACCAACTACAGCGACGCCCCCCGCCCCATCCCGCACCAAGGGGCGACAGCTACACACAGGGGCAGGCATACGACAACCGGTGCAATGGACGGTCAGCTGGCGTGGTGGCTGGCGGCGGCGTTCGCCTTGCGGCTGGCGATGATCGCGTACGGCTGTTGGCACGACGCTGCGATGCCGGTCAAGTACACCGACGTCGACTACGAGGTGTTCACGGACGCGGCGCTGCGCGTGTGCGCCGGCCGCAGCCCGTACGACCGGCAAACCTACCGCTATCCGCCCACCCTGGCCGTCCTCCTCACGCCGAACTGCCTCTGGAAGCCCTTCGGAAAAGTCCTCTTCGCCGCCGCTGACGTGGCCTGCGGGCTCGTCCTCGTGCACCTGTGCCGGCTGACCCGCAGCCCGGTCAAAACTGTGTACGCGCTCTGGTTGCTGAACCCGGTCGTCATCAACGTCTCCACCCGCGGAAACGCCGACGCACTCGTCCTCCTCCCGTTGACCCTCAGTTTGCTCTGCCACACACGGTATCTCCACCGTATTCGAGGCGAAGCCGAAGCGACGAATTCGACCACCGAACACGGCAAACCCTCCCTGTGTGTGTCCAAGCCGGGCAAAGAGCCGGCCCAGCGTGCCCTCGACCCATCCGTCGCCGCTCGTGCCGCGTTTTCTTCCTCGGCGGATCCCGCGGTCAGCGGGTGCTTGCTGGCGGTAGCGGTGCACCTCCGGCTGTTTCCCGTGATTTTCTTGCCGAGCGTCGTGGCGGCGTACGCGGTCGCCCGCCAAGGTGGCGCAGGCTCGGCGGGCGGGGCGGCGGGGTTCCGGCTGTCGCGGGTCGACTTCCGCGCGCTGTTTGCGTTCGGCCTGTCGTTCGCCGGCAGCCTCGCGCTGAGCACCGGCGGCTGCTGCTTCGCGGGGGGCGCGTGGTCCTGCTCGGACTTCTTGCAGAACGCGTACTTTTACCACTACGGCCGGACGGACCACCGGCACAACCTGTGCCCCCACTGGCTGCCCGCGGGGCTCCCCGGCGGCTTCGTTTTCGGGGGGTTCCTGCCGCAGGCGGTCTCCATCACGGCGCTGTCCGCGCGGTACTGCCGGCACCCGTCCTTCGCTTGGCTGCTCGCCGCCCTCGTGTTCGTCACCCTCAACAAAGTGGCCACCGTGCAGTACTTCACGTGGTACCTCTGCTTCCTCCCGCCTGCCACGTCGTACCTGCAGGGCAGCCGGCGCCTCTACGCGTCCTTGGCCGCCTTCTGGCTGTTGTGTCTAGCCCTTTGGCTGGGCACTGCTTACACGGTCGAATTCCGCGGAGAGGCGCACTTTGTGTCCCTTTGGGCGTGCTCCCTTTTGTTCCTCGTCGCCAATGCGGCGGTTGTTTGCAGTTTCATCTGCACGTTCGATTCGCGGCCCGTCGAATCGGAAGGCGGGAAGCTCGATTGAGCGAGGGCGCGCACATAGTTTGCCATCGTCCTCCCTTCCAGGCGTCAACCTGCAGCGTCCCGTTGTGGATGAACCAGGCACTTTACACGACCGACCATTCCGCAGTGCCCTGTGAAAACCTGCAACGCAATGATTCGGATTCTGGTTGTGACCCTGGCACTTACCTGCAACCGTCGCGGGAAAATCTATCCCGTTTATAGTTTGCCATCGTCCTCCCCTGCAGCGTTTCCTTAATGGATGAACCACCACCTTCATAGCACTTTGCACGACCGACCATTCCGCAGTGTCCTGTGAAACCTGCAACGCAATGATTCAGATTCTGGCTGTGGCCTTGGCACTTACCCCCTGCTCCTGCAACCGTCGCGGGAAAAATGAAAGTGTCCACCAAAGAATCTGCACCCACGTAGCCCTTGCTTGCTCTAAGAGAACCCATTTAATAAAGGTCGCCGGGAGACCCTAAGATACCGGAATCTCCGAAAACGTGCCAGAAGGGCCCCTTCCGGCGACGCGAAATGAACGCATGGCCCTCGGTGAGCGCGGCAACGACTTCATGTTAGTGCTACAGTACACCGACCCATTGTGTGGTGTAACTCCTGTTTTGGTTCTCGCTATCCTGAGGGAAACTACGGAGTGACAGCTACTATGGTTCGATGGGTCTTACCCAGCTTTGACGTGAGAATCTCGCTGCGGGGCGCACTTCTTCTCGTTCGGCAAACCTTCCTCAGCTTCCGCCGCTCAGAACTCGAGTGGTGCCTGCACACGCTGCTAGCTCGGATGGCTGCCCAGAGTCTAACCGAAGCCTCTAGGATCTTTAAATACCCACACGCTCGGTTTCCACCGCGGTACCGCGGCTGCAGTCCTCCGCGCTGCAGTTCCTGTGGGGCAGAGTACCGCAGCCGCCACACTTTACAAAACTTCGAGCTCCTGCGGCTTTTGTGGGGGCAATTGCCACCACATAAGCGTTTTCTTCTAGAGCAGGAACTCTTTGTGTTGTTGGATGAACATGTTGTCCAATCTTCGACGCTCGTTTGTTTCCCGCGCCAGCGTGACCTTCCTGAACTTGATCGCTTCTTTTGCAATCAGGCACAGCATCTGCGAGGTTGGGACTACGGGGACAAGTAGCACCTGCCGTGGCACAAACAACAAGTGCTATCGGAGAGAACATCTCCTCGGTAGGCTGCTTCAGGCTCACGGCAATGCTGCCTGCATCTGACCACTGCAGATGTTCATAACTTGGTAGGACATGACCACGCCACAGGAATGGAGCGGCGTTTCCCTGTGCCCGAAACAAAGCAACTGGCACCAACCCACGCATTGTGGAGCTCTGGGATCTTTTGAGTACATGAAACACATGGATGAACATGCACGTTCTCACGGGCGGCAAGGTTACTTATGACGTCGCCGTAGAGCTCTGGGATGTTTTAGTACTAACAATCTTGTGGGTTGCCCTTCAATTGTATTGTGCAGGCTAAAAAGACGTAGGCAGCGTGTTTTGAGGGTTGATCAGAATTCCTTACCTGAATATAGTATTCTACACGGGGTAAATACAAGTGGGAAAAACGATCAACCGGCACGCACAAACAAAACGAAGCGCCTGTCTTTTTTGAGTACATGAACCACATGATTAACATGCACTTTTTCACGGGCAAGGTTACTTACGACGTCGCCTTGTAGAGCAAGGAACGGCTCCGCCGCCTGAAAAAGTCCGTCATATACCCAACGCACCCGAAACAGTACCTCGTGAGTCAAAAAGCGAGGAAATCAAAGACCGCCGTCGCAAGCAACAGACCGAGCGACTGCTGCCGGAAACACGACAAAAGGGAAACGAACCAAACCAGGGAGAAGCAGGCAGCCTGGGATAATATGTCGTCGACGTTGGGGAAGATGGCCAAGGTCGGCAGCGGGAAGTACGGGGCCGGCGTCGGAAAGGACCGCGGTAAGACGACCCAGAGCAGCCGAGCGAACGTGCAATTCCCGGTCGGGCGAGTCCATCGGATGATGAAGGGTGGCCTCGTACACGGAAGGCGTGTTTCTGCTACGGGGGCTGTGTACCTCACCGCCGTCCTGGAGTACCTGTGCGCCGAAATCCTTGAACTGGCGGGCTTCGTGGCGAAGGTGTGCCAAGGGTTTTTTGTGTTAACAATGCATCGTTACTAAAAATTAGTAACAGGCAGCGTCCTACATGAAACGTACCACAGCAGGCGACGTCCGCTAGTGCGCACAAACAAAAAACATAACGCGGGGGTCACGTTATATAAGAGGCGGTTGGCAGTCTCGCGGTGTAGCTATTAATAAACATACAGTGCACGACTCCACTGGAGAAGGAAAGAACATGCCGCGAAAGGGGTAAAGCCACAGGCGACTTCCCTTTCAAGGCTCTTCCTTCCATCCAACCCGGGCGAGCTATAACTACGGGCTGGCTGCGTTCACGAGCGAAACCCGCGGCGATAGCAATAAAAGGACCAGCACTCCCTTATGGATTCCTTCCTGGGCTTTCTGGCTGACACCATTTGCTCACTTAACCATGGTTAAGAAAACGACTGAAAGCATAGACACAAAGATAGCTCAAAGCATCTGCAGAATAACACGAAAAGCCTCTAGGCAAAACCCCGTTTTCACACTTCTTCTTTCTCTCTCATCTTTCGAAGAAGACTGTGTGCAAGGCATTGCAGATGCAGTACTAGTACCTCGACGTCAACCTTTATCATACGATTCCCCCCGGCCCGTACACTACGAACCATTCACACGCAGTCTCGCCATGGACTCAGAATTACGCCGCGGTACCTGATGTTTGCCATTCGCGGTGACCAAGAGCTGGACAAATTCATCAAGGTATCCTTGCCTGCTTTCTCCGTCAAACTACCAAAACTACACATTTCTTCGAGGCGTCTCGACAATCGACCCGGAAATGTTGCATTCGCGGGGAGATGAGCTGGAAATGTTAATGCGTAGTCTCCAGGGGGTAGGCACCGACCCAGGTTCAGTTGCGTTTGTTCAGTGGGAGTTGAGATTCTCCGTCAAGATGCTAGCCGCCGCCATAGGGCGGGCTATTGCCAAAAGGAGGAGAGCCCGCGACACAGCGTGTCAACACGCGCCTGCCAGGCGGTCTCGCCCATCAGACAGAACGCCTCGGCTGCGCCACCATCGGTGCAATCATCATCTTTGACAGGGCCGCGGCTCGCACCGCGCCCCACGACGTAACGACTTACGCCCGCTGTAGTAGTACGGAACAGTAGTGGGGCGACCGGATACTCCCGGAGAGATGGTCCCTGCACTCTAACTCGTCTCTCTCTCTCTCTCTGTTGTGTTTGCGTTGACCGGAGTGGTGGTATATGAGAAGGCATCATGGTGAGATCCCGAGCTTCCAATCCACTTTACAGGCCACAATCGCGTCAGGAGGCATTGTTCCCCACCGAGGCAAGGACGAGCTGCTGGCGAAAGGCAAGCCAGCGAAGGTCCCACCGAAGAAGAAGAAGTAGGTGGGCTGGCGCCGTGTTGGTTGCAACAGGCCCGCCCCTCGAGCACTGGCGTGCATCCAGCCCATCCGAGCCCAATCCTAGTACTGGTGTCTCGTCCACTTTCCGTTCACCGCCCGGCACTGAGCCACGGCACCAAAATTGGGAAAAATCCGAAAGAACCGGAAAACGCAAGCCAGAAAGCGGAGAACCAACGACAGTCCGCCCGCAGCTCGGCGGACGCGAAACGAGGCCACGCAGCCAGTCTCACCGCCGCCGCAGCCGACTGAGCTTTTCTTTTCATCCGTTACTCTATTGATAGCTTGGGACAGCAGCCGGATCGAAAAGCCGGATGCACGGGTTACGGTGATAGGTGTGATCCGCATTTCATAGAAATCGGCACCCATCCGGTAGGAACACGGCAAAACCCTGGCGCAACCCGATGTTACGGGTTGCCCATCCCCCCTTCTACGATGTACTTTGCAGGCTAAAAAAGGGCAGCGTGCTTTCGGTAGTAGCCGGAACGAGAAGCAGGGTGAAAAACAAGAATGGTACGTCGAACCCGCACGCACAAGCAGAATGGGGGATCGCATGTTTCCGAAGGGCGAGGGAGGAGAGAAGAGAGCGAGGGCCACCCTGGCACCGGCACTCACCCTGTGGTCACCAATCTTCCCTCGCCCCCGCCCCCCGGGGAAGCTCCCGCCCGGACGCAAAGCCGACAAATCTTTCGAAGTTCGACAAGTCGGAACGCGAACCTCGGAGCGTCGACCACGGGTGTGGACGCGCGGCACCTGTTTGGAGAGGCCAGCCCCTGTAAACCCCCCCTTGCGGAGCAAGCAGGGCGGAAAAGGTGGTGTGAGACCCAGGCTCTCCGGGGCTGGCGATGTATCCACTGGAATAACACGGGGGGACACTTTCCACTGTTTCACCAGTAGATCCATTCGCACCATTCACAGCCCCCGAGAGCGGCCCCGCGGGCTGCCGGCTGGGAAAGTATCCACTGGAACACGGGGGTCACTTTCTACTGTTTCACCAGTAGATCCATTCGCACCTTTCACAGCCGGGAATGTATCCACTGGAACACAGGGGACACTTTCTACGTTTTTATCGGTAGATCCAAATTCCCAGCCCCGGAGAGCGGCCCCGCGACAGGCGGGCACCCCACCGGAAGGGGATATAAACAGCGGGAGTGAGCCGGTCCCATTCCCCTCTTGATAGACCGTGATAGACCGAAGCATACAGCACCGGGCGATTCGACGCAGCTCTAGGGACTAGGGATGGACCTGATAGACCGTGGTGGACCGTGATTCACAGTGATAAACAGCGGCAGGCGCTTCGATGCAGTTTCAAGAGATAGGGACGGACCGGCTCAGGGAGTGAAAAAGTGCGGGAGTGGGACTCCCGCAATTCCCCTCCTCCACCTCGGTGACGAGGGGGCGAACTGCCGGCGCCGCACCGCCGCGGGGCGAAGAAAACCGATGGCTTTTTTTTCATGTTGCAGGGCCGGATGGTCAGCGCACGGGTTCAGTCGAACCCTGCGCGCCCCCCCCCCCCAACAGTGGTATTATCCACTGCTTCAAGAAGCGGAACGTTTCTTTTTGTATTGTTTGTTGTTCTTTTTCTTCTTTTCTCCCCGCGTGCTTTTACCCCGCAAAACGATCCGGAAGAAGCGGGCTTGAGGTATTTGTCCCAGCCAATGTCTTTTTGCAACACCGCAGTGCACAGGAAAGAAACTGACGGTCTGTCTTGACCCCCCCGCACTGGAACAACAGCAATGCCAAGGTCTCCGGATCCGTAGCTTATCCGTTTCCAGCGACAAACGGGCTTCGGCTCGCGAATCTTCGTTTGTAGTCACGAGTCAGATGGGGTGTTTGGCTGTGGCGGCACACCTGTTAAAATGTAGTCAGCATGCGAGTCGAAGCGCCAAGCCCCAAAGGTACGCCACGCCTTGATGCTTTCGGGAAATCGGTAGCCAACTTGACCCGCGTGCTCTGCGCTGGAAGAAACGAGACGAATTGCAAAGCAGCTGTTTTCGTTTCTTTTTTCTCGAAACGTGCACATAATTCTGCAGGAAATAGTTGACGTTCGCTCTTGGACAAGGGCCTGCGGTCAGGTCGAAGAAGGAACGAAGCATGGACCAATTTTGCTTCTCGCAGTAAAAGGGACCAGTTCGGCTTCACGACAGGAGGAGATACCCCCCGGGCCGAGCGGCAGTCTCAACCGGACTCTGAAAGGCCCCTAAACAGGTGAGCTGACACCCTCAACTCTCTCGTTGTACAGCAACCGGGTTCGGTACAATTTCTTCACCAGTAACCAAAGTAGCATTCTTTTCTTCTTCCCTCTCCCCTCTCGTTTCTCCTTTTGTCTCGCTTCTTCTGCTTCTTTTGGTCCCAGCCTTGAACCTCTTTTGCGTCTGTATGCTATAGGTTGGCATGGAAACGTACGAGCAGCAACCGTCGGCAAATCCACACGTACCGTGTCTCTCATATTTGGTCACTTCATCACGTGCGTCTTTCGGCAGCTCCCGTCGCAGTTCCGCATTGCAATTGACAGAAAGCCGCGAAGGCATCCGGAGGAGTCCGAGCCAGTAAGACCAATGTCTTGAAAGATTTCATTTGTGGTCATGCTAACGGTTCTGCGGAAGAAGTCAGGAACGCATACAGTGCTCGTGAGTGGGTTGCAGGAACCCAACTGCCAGATGGTCAGTGGGGACGACTGCAGCAGGCTGCGAACAACTGGGCCTCAGAATGTTCGAAAGGCTGAAGAAGTTCTTGTAAGCATTTGGAGGAAACAGAACGATAAACCCCCCTGGAACTTTTGCAGCACGAGCGGTGATAATTCCCCAGCTCCCCAGCATTCAAACGAATCTTTTCGGCCTGCTATCCGCTGTCACTTGAAGGCAATGCGTGCCGGTTTGCGGTTCGAGCCTCATCGACTCCCCGCCCGTTCGGTTGTAGCGACAAGCTGCTCAAAAGATTGATGGAGCCAGCAAAACGAAAACACGGAGCTCGCTTTTCGGGTGCTCATTTGCACGCGTTTTTGGTTGCAGCAGCACACCCGCTCTTCGGGCGCACCCTCTTTAACTCCAGCTTCTGAGGCTGAACTTCACCGCGTATTGTTGTCGGCAATCCCCTAGCCAAGCGTGGTCCGCGCCACGAAGTCGTTGGCGTGAGCCTCGATGGAGCGTGGATGAGTGCAGATCTTGGTTGTAGTAGCGAATATTCAATGGAGAAACATTGAAGGCCGAAGTGGAGAAGGTTCCCGCGCCAACAGCAACTGGACATGGGGTCAGTCGGTCTCAAGGTAAGGTGTTGTTGCTCGCCTCAAAGCTGCCACTGACACCGCGAGTTTCCAGGGGGCAGGGCCAGGGGGGAAGAGGCGGGGGAAAGTATTGACGAACCGTCGGATCCCGGCGTGATGTCCGTCGTCGATGATGACATCACGTCGGACGCCGAGGTGATGCCCCCCGCGGATGCCGACATCACGTCACCCACGGAGTCTGCGCTGGGAGCGGTCCGCCAGGTGAGTTTCGCAGGGTCCGAGCAAGTCTCGGTGATCGGCCAGATCGAAGGCATGCTCAGCGGACTGTCGGTGCCCATGCACCTCCCGGAGCCTCAGAAGCAGCTAGCTCCGCCGAGGACGAGAAGCTCGTTTTCGGAGCCTCCGGTCAACGTCGACAGTCTTCCAACGAAGACGCCCGACCACGATGACGGCGCGTCGGACTCGACGGAGCCCGCGCCCTTGCCGTCAGTATCCCGGTTGGAGTCCCTCGCGCCGCTGCCGCCGCCGAAGCAAACCGTAGTCGTCAACCCCGACCCGCCGCACGATCCGCCGGCGTTGCCGTCCTTCGAAACGCTGCTGCAGATCGACGACTCGCTGATGGGCCCGTGGTTCGCCGCGTTGAAGGCGGCGATCCTCAGCTTGGCCTCGGAACTGATGTCCGTGCGGGGGCTGGTCCACGCCTTGGCGAGCGACAACGACAGCCTCCGCGCGGAGCTCGGCCTGGCGAAGCCGAAGCCGCCCGCGCAGCAGAGCCTGGGCGCCAGCGTCCGCGACCCGCTCAACGAGACCCGGCTCACCGAGATGGACACCCTCCGGTACCTCGCGAACCCGCCGCAGCCTTACGAGGAGAACACGACCAGCTTCCGCAACCTCTTAGCCGACCCAAGGTACCAGCCGGTTGCGCCGCAGCACCCCGGGCCCCAAGGGCACCAAGGGCAGTACCAAGAGCACCCAGGCTACGAAGGGCAGCCCCAAGGGAGGCAGGATTCCGATGAGCACCCGCTGCACGGGCAGAGCGTGGCGACGGATCCGCAGAACAGAGAGAGCGCGTCGCCGGAGGAGCTGTGGAGCTTGTCGAGCGCCGGGCAGCCGTCCAGCAAGGGGGGGAAAGGCACGCCGCCAAGGAGACCGCACGCGAGAGGCAGCGCGCCGCAGCCGGAGCCCTGGAGCGCGCAAAACTCCGGCCCCGGCCCGCGTTCGCAGGGCAAGGGAACCCCCCAGAGCGTCCGGCCGGCCAGCAGCATCTCGCAGCAGGATCCCGCCCCGCAGTTCAGCACGGACAGCGCGTCTCAGCCGGAGCCTTGGGTATCCCACCCTTCGCAAGGCAAAGGCACCCCCCAGGGCGCAAGGTCGTTCATCGCCGACAGCGCCTCTCAGCTCGAACCTTCGGGCTTGCCCAGCGGAAGGGGGACCCCCCAAAGCGCCAGGCCGCTGAGCAGCGTTTCTCAGCAGGACCCCACCCAGCAGTCATATGCGGGCAGTGCCTCTCAGCCGGAGCCTTGGGGCTTGTCCAGCGCGGGACAGCCTTCTCAAGGCAAAGGTGGCCCGCAGAGTGCGAGGCCGTATAGTGCACACAGCGTGTCCCAGCCGGGGCCCTGGGGGCAATCCAGCGCCGGGCACCCTTCCCAAGGTAAAGGGGCCCCTCAGTACAGCGGCGGTGGGGACGGGGCCTCGCAGGTGGAGCCTTGGGGGCAGCCCAGCGGCGGGCGGCCGCAGCTTTCCGCGATCAGCGCCTCTCAGCAGCCCTGGGGGCAATCCAGCGCCGGGCACCCTTCCCAAGGTAAAGGGGCCCCTCAGTACAGCGGCGGTGGGGACGGGGCCTCGCAGGTGGAGCCTTGGGGGCAGCCCAGCGGCGGGCGGCCGCAGCTTTCCGCGCTCAGCGCCTCTCAGCAGCCCTGGGGGGGTGCTCCGAGTTCTTACGGAAAAGGTGCGCCGCAGAGCTCTCGCCCGCCGTACAGCAGCTCCCCGGTGGAACCCTGGGGGCCGTATTCGCAAGGGAAAGGCGCCCCTCCGAGCGTTGGCTTCGGCGCGCCCGCGAGCCAGCCCCTGATGCCGCCGGCCCCGTTCAGCCATCCCGCCAGCGGCGCGCCGTCTCTGCAGGCCAGCGGGCGGGGAGGCGGCGCATTCAGTGGGAGCTTCCCGCCGAGCCCTCCGCAGGCAGTCGGGTCCAGGGGGGGGCGCAGCAGCGCGTATCCCGAACCGAACCAGTTCCTCAGCGCGTCGACGGCCTACAGGCCCGGGGCGCCATACGGGAGCCCGACCAGCGCCGCCCCATACGGCGTGCACGATTCGACGGCGGGCCGCAGCAGCTTTCGCCCGCCGTCGCAGAACGACATGCGGAGCGGGTTCAGCGCGGGGCCGGGGAACCTCCTCAGCTCGTCGACGCTGGGGGACGCGTGGAGCGCGTCGCACGCACCGGGGGCCAGCAGGGTGCCGCCCCCTAGCTACGGCCCCGGCGGCTCCTTCGGCGCGCGGCCGTCGCCTGCCTCCGCGGCCGCTGGGTTCCCGCCGCCTTCGTACCCGACCGCGTCGATTCCGCAGAGCATGCACGTCGCGAGCGGACCGCCGTCGGCGTACGACCCCCAGCTGCAAGAACCGGCTGTGGCCATCCACGCGGATGCCACGAGCTTGCGACACTTCACCACTCGTCCCCCACCGGCAGGGTCGCAGGCACAGAGTCCGGCTCACAGCCAAACAACTGCACGGCCTTCTGCCGCGGTCGACCAGCCGATCGCTCCGTTGACAAGCGGACCTTTAAGCCGGCGAAGCTACCAAGGAACCCCGTCGCAAGGAGACCCTGTCCTCCGTATCCCGAGCATCATAACCTCGCAGACCTCGTTCCAACCCCACTCGCTCGATGAAGACGACCCTGGTCCGGCGCCCGGGACGGACCCCATCAGCCCGTTGGATATCTACAACCGGTCGCAAGGGATCGACGTCAACAAGAACATGCTCAGCTCGTCGCAGATCGACGTGAAGCAGTTCTTGAGCAGCCAAAGCCTGCGCAGCGGCAAGGGGAGGTCCTTCGGCGACATCAGCGTCAGCAGCCTCCCCGCGCCGGTCGCGCTGCAGGTGCTGAACTACGAGCGCACGTCGCAGACGGGCGCGATGCCGCTCATGGACCAGTTCCAAGACCTGCAGAAGAAGTTCATGCGCGTGCACGCGCGGCAGCTGGCGATCGTCACGCAGGGGCTGCACGACAGGAACAGGGTCATCGCCATCGCCAAGTGGTATCGAAAGTGGGCCCGATTCGTGGGCCGCCGGGAAACCGCGGGCGGCCTGGCCGAGAAGACGGCCAAGAAGCTGCTCGGCAGCCGGTTCGAGACGTGGAAGGACGCGTGCCTGCAGAGGAGAAAGGGCAGGGCGCAGAGGGTCGCCCTCGGCAAGATCATCAAAAACACAGTGTGGAAGCTGCTCAAGGCCCGGTACGCGGCGTGGCGCCAATGGGGCGCGAGCCGCAACCAGCGCGCACCCGCAGCTCGCCGGCTGGCCTTCCACAATGGGCGGACCTTCGTCAAGCGTTACTGGGAAAAGCTGACGCAGTATCCCTCGGCGGCCCGGAAGCTCCGGGCTCGCAACAAGCACCTGCGCTGGCTGGCCAAAATGGGGGCGCGGCACCTGGCCCGTCGGTACTTCTGCCTGCTGCAGAACTACAAGAATGGACCTTTCATACGCGGCAGGCGCCGCAACCACAATGTGTACCTGGTTTCAGGCGGGGAGAACGACCAGAGAACCACGCTAGCCCACGCGTTGAGCGTGACTAACACCAACCAGTTCAGGGCGCGGTACTACCGCAAGTGGTATCGGTTCTGGTGGCTGCTGCGCAGGGGGTACATCGCGGCGTCAGCAGGCGACGTGAAGAAGAACGAGCTGCTGAAAAGGTACGTGAACAGGCTGCGGAAGTTCGGCAACATGGCGAAGATGGCACGCATGGGGCATCAGCTGGACGCGACCCTGCACTCCCTCACCGACACGAACCGGGTGTTGGACACAGTCGTGGAGCGGCTGATCGCTGTGGAGGGCAAGGTCACCGACGTCGGCTCTCACAGCGACCGCTTGCAGAACGCCGTCTGGCAAAACCTGCAGCAGCAGCAGCAGCAGCTGCAGGAAATGCAGCACTTCCAGCAGCAGCAGCAGGCCTACCAGCAGCAGCCCTACCAGCACGAGCTCTACGCCCCGGAGCAGTACCACGAGCAGCAGTACCTGCAGGAGGCGCCGCCCGCGAACTCGTACTTCCCCGACAAGCGCTGCATCTCGCCGCCCCGAGGCCGCGGCAACGCGCCCCCCGCCGCGCTGACCCACCCGCTCAGCCAGCTCCGCGCCATCGGCGTCGTGCCCCCGGCATCCACGTTCCCCAGTGCCTCCGATGCAGCGCCCCGCCCGCAGACCACCGGCGTTCGACCAACATCCCCGTCCATGGGGCAGCTCCTCGAAGCCATGGATGGCGGGACCAAAAAGCTGGTGTGCCTTTGCTTTTCAGTACTAACATCGGTGGCCTTACTTGAGGTGTACGAGGGGTGATCTCGGGAAGCACTTGGGAAGTACTTGGGAAGTTCATGGGAAGTACTAAATGCAAAAGAAATCGCCAGAATTCGCCATTTTGCCCTTTTTGGGGTGTACATGGAGTGTACTTGGGAAGTACTTGGGAAGTTCATGGGAAGTTAAGTTTTCTACTGTGGATCACACCATAACAATCTTGCGGGCTGCGTACACTGTGATGCGCAGGCTAAAAAGATGTGTTTCGGTGGTTGATCAGCAATCCGAACCTGAGGATGAAGCAGGATAAGCACAAGACGTGAGTGCGAAACCGTGCAACAGCACGCACAAACAAACGAAACGCCTGTCTTTCTGTCGTTTTTCGATCGGAAATCTCAGCAGAGTCGGGAGTCTTGTCTCGACGGGTACCGACACTTGCGCGAGGATGTTTTCCCGTTGCCATCCCTTATTCCCCATCGCAACATCACCGCCTCGCTCAGACTCCGCGCACACACTTTTGCGGCACGCGAGCATCAGTGCTTATACATTTGATTTGCACCAGACGACCACGGCAACGAGACGAACCGACACCCTCTGATGAACGATCACTCGGACATATCGCGTCAACTCTCGGTTCATCCCGCGGCTCCAGTCCTGTTTGCCAGAAGTGGCCCGTCAGGATTCAATGAAGTAACGCAGCTGCCCATTCAAAACGTCGAGATACAGTCCTGGCGACTAAAGGGGGGGGGGGGGGGTCGAATGCTGAAAAAGGTTCCGGGCAGCCGAACCGTAGCAGGATCAAATAGTGGACCAGACGCGTGTCAGATGACTGTTATTATTCGACGACACCCCCTCTACCAGCACCCACGCGAAAATACACCTCCGAATTCCTACAGGACCACCTGCTCAACAAAGGCGACACCCGATCGCACACCAGCTCCCGCGTTGCGGGATCGTCTGAGTTCGAAGACTTGCAGCTTTGAATCAAACGGGCGCGCATTCCAGACGAGACGTCTTCTTCCGCGGGGGTGGTGTCGCAGATCCCCGCGCGAAATGAACCAGCGGTCGGTACACCGACAAAGCCTTTCCCCGCTCGGGGTAGCAATTCATTTGTTTGTGAAGAACTGAGACGTCTAACACGTGTGTGAGGCTTAGGGTACCAAACCCACTGCCAGCCACACCACCAATGACCTGCTGTTTGGTCGTTACGCTGAAACATTCCCACGATGAATCGTAAGAAGCCGTACCAACTCTTGAGGACGTAGCACAGCGCGATTCTGACTTGCTGGAAACGGATGCGAGCAGGCCCAACGGTAAATTAACGTGCTGAAATCGCTACTGTTCAGCATGCTGAACGTACTGATTTCAGCACGTTAATTTTATTAGTTTCTTTTGGTACACATGCGGAATCAGTACGTGTACACGTGCTGAAATCAGTACGTTATCAGCATGTACTATCTTTTCTGCAGATTCATCTGGGGAAACAACCGCAGTACCGGGGATTCCGGTCGGCAGATCCTGCTGTTGCTTACCACCGCAAAACTGGAGGGTTGAGGCCGGAGAGGACGCAGAGGCAAAGACATGCAACACTGGCAGGTTAGCCCCCTATGCTCTATTTCTTTTATGCCTGACCCTACGTACTGATTTCAGTAGGTATTTAGCTCCAAGACAGAAGAGCTGCGTAAGCCTTGGATGTGAGGTCAAACAGGATCTTTTTCTGTACAAGCACCTGCTTTGTAGGAAATGCTTGAGGAGACTGCCAGTTGCGATAGACAAAGGAGGTAAATGTGCTGTAGCCCACGCGAAACACAGGTAAATCTGGGTTCAGTGGCGGGCGTAAGCGTTCAACAAACGTCTGGATTCTCCGTGAACCAGATGCTGCTGAAACATGTTTCTGTAAAGAAGCGAACTTCATGGTCGGAGAACATGGGTTCTGCATTTTTTTCTGAAATAGCGCTTCCGCAAAGGCGCCGCAACTGGTCTCCTGACACTGCTTCGGATCACACAGTCCAATTTTTGTTAGCATTTTGTGCTGCGTTTCTGCAGCACTCTCTCTGAGGTGCGAGATGACAATAGATCACTTTTCTTCCCACCCCTTTTTCTTTTCATAGAGCTTCGGCCTTCTAGAACCGCGGGCACATACCTGCATACCTGTCTGTTTTCACTGTCACTTTCGCCCATAACGGCAGCAAACCCAGAATGGTACCCCTTCGGGGTCGAAGGTACCACAAGGAAAAACACTCTTCTGCATCTGGGTCAATTTAAATCACGAACGCACGCAGCCTTCTCGTTTTCTTTTTGATTTTCCGATGCGTCATTCAGGCATATTCCTAAACGCTGTTTGCTGCTTCACTCTTCGGTTTCTTCTTTCAACCGTAGTTGGGATAATCCTGACCCTGGCATAAACCGAACCAGAAACCCCTTGCCACCAAACCCTGCACATCGCAATTTTCCAACGGTTAGCTGGGAGAAACAACCCACTACCTGTGTTGTTCGTACGTGCACTTCCGCACCTCCTCTGTACACAAATTCCCTCTGTGGGGTACTGCAAGTGTTCACGGGGTTAAATACATCCCACGAGGGAATGGTGTTTGTGGCGCGGCACCCGGACGACACTGGACGCTATGACCTCAGAGTCGCCGCAGGAAAAAGTCCTCCAAAAATAGGAAATCGCGGCAAAGCAAAGGAGGCGGGGGACAACGATCATCCCTCAAGTCCTTGAGTATGACAGCCCCCCGGGGGCTTAGCTAAGTCTGCGAGGTCGAAGAACTTGGACATGCAAAATCCTGAACATTTTTGGGTCCGATTTTGGGTATCCGGTTCAGGGGTTTCTAAATACGGTGAGCAGGGCTGATTGCTTTCCTCGGGCACTAGCCCCTTGCGAAACAAAACATCGCGCCGCCCTTGTTCGTCTCTCATCAAAGCGAAGTTGCTTCGTCGCCGGGGTGTTGCACCTCCTGCGTGCGGCTGTGCTTCTCATAGCAGATATTATTTCACTTTTTCCCAGTTTCTCATAAGTTAGGAATATGCCCGGCGTCATTACCGCTGTTCGCCGCACAAACGGCACCCCTCCGTCACTCATTTGTTTGTAAAGATTGCTCCGCTCTTCTTCCAGACTTGCTCCCGAACTAGAACGATACAAACTACTGTGCAGTCTGTCATCGCAGGTTGTTGCTGCGGATCAAGTCCAACCCACGGCTATGGTCATCGGTGTCAATCTCGTAGTAGCGGTTGTTGTGTTCTGCATGGCGTGCAAAAGCCATGCACATCATGCACATCAAGGTATCACCCTGCACCGCTGACACAGACTGACACATTCATCCGCTTTGTTTTTGTTTGTTGTTGAAAAAGCACCTGCTTAAGAAATATCCGAGGAGACGGCCAGTCGCCGAATCTCAGAAGGAGGGAATGTGCAGCCGCACGAAGCACAGGTACATCTGGGGCTAGTGCCGGGGTGCAAGCGTTCAACAAGAAAGACGCAACGTTTGGTGTATTGTTTCTCCTCCTCTGGCCTCCGTCGAAAGCGAGCGGGGGAAAAAGACCTGGAGGGACGGGCGGGCAAAAAAACATAATACATGCACTCATTTCCGTAAGTAATGCCGCGTCCGTACAGCCCAAGGGCCTCTCTATTCGCCCACTGGCGTTTCGCATCTTTCGTGGTCGCTCGCACTCCCTTTCGAGTAAAGGAAGAACACCCTGCAGAAATACTCGAGGGGCCGCCCGGCGCTTCTTTCCTCCCACTGCTTCGACGTGTGATGCGCGCTCGGGGCCGGCTTTAGATTGTGTCCTCCACATGTTCTCCGTGCGCGCAAGCAGCTTTTCTCCTCTTTTTGCTAAACTGCGCAAGTCGCATCCTCCCCCACCTTCTGCTGCTTTCTCCCTTAGAGCAACCGCAGCCCCATAGAGCGCATTTCATTTATTCCCCTGCTTGACTCATTCGACGTCGTTGACATCCATCTGTCACCGAGCCCGGCGAATGCTGTGATTGACAACGGGTACTCCTCGCGCTGGGCCAAGGGAATTATTGCCGAGCAACGTCAGAATATAGTACACACGGCATTCTCTTTCGAGTTTTCCAACTGTAGTCATGCTGAACTTCACAAGCAATCAAAAAAGGTGGAAAGCCACCAATCCGGGATCGTCGGACCCACAATAGCGGGCGTCACACCCGCTTTCCGGGTCTACATTCAAGTGGCACACCCGCTTTGACAGAGTGCGATGCTGTGCATGTGGGGCACACGAAGCCAGGCGTGCATAGGGGTGCGTTGTCCACGCCGCGAAGTCATGGTGGAGCGTGGATGAGTGCTGATCTTGGTTGTAGTATTCAATGGACATTGAAGGCCGAAGTGAAGTAGGGTCCCGTGCCCTTCTCAGCAATTGGACACGGGGCAGTCGGTCCTGCGGCAAGATGTAATTGCTCGCCACAAAGCTGCCACCGACGAGTTTTCTCGGACGTGCAGGAGGAATGTGACCATTTCGCCGATTTGGCAAGCAAGTCGTCTGCGCCGAGCACAAACTTCCCGGTTGTTCTTTCACAACACGCGCACACCGAACTGCAGAGGGGCACTCGCCGCCCAGCGACTCCCACACCCCCTCTCTCCCGGGTTCTGGGTCCTCTGCTGCCGCAGGGGCGAGGAGAGCCCACCCCCCCCCTCCCCTCTTCGTTATCATCCCCAGTCATCCATCATGCACGGCGCCTCTCGAAAGGGGCGCGCGTGGGCCGGCACGCTCCAGCAGAGCGTCGCCCTCGTCGGGATCGTCGCGGTCTTCGCCCTCCTGAGCATGATGGTCGCTTTTTCGAAGATGAACGCGTCCGCTCCCCCCGCAGCCCGCACCAGCAACCCCCACCCTCCCCGGCCTACCATACCGCCGAAACCGAACGCCGACGCACGGCACGCCCAGGGCCACCAGGCGACGCTCCTAGACGACGACAGCGCCCGCTCCGAAGCGTTCGCGAAGGAAGACCAGCTGCTGGATCAAGCGGAAGCCAGCGAGTCGGGGGGTTCGCACGCCGACGGGTCCGACGACGAATTGGCCGGCGTCGGGGACCGAGGGAGGAAGGAGGCGCCTGGCACCCGCGCCGCGGCCGCGGCGGAGCGCGCCAGCCCGGCGCCCCCGCTGGCGAAGCCGGAGAAGCCGCCCGAGCGGCCGAAGAAGCAGGTCGACGAACACGCCGCCGACGACGTGTTCAGGGCGGTGCGGCGGCAGAAAGCGGCGCCGGCGGCAGCCGGCGGGGACGGCGGCGGCGCCGCCGAGTCGGAGGTGGAGGCGTTGGAGCAGCAGCTGAAGGCGATGCACGAGAAGCTCGCGAAGGAAAAACAGATCCGGACGCTGCGCGACCAAGTCGCCGCCGTGCAGAAGGAGGTCGAAATGGACAACGAGTGGGCGCGCGAGGTGGAGAGGGAGACCCAGCGCGAGCGCGACCGCCAGCGGCAGGCCTGGGACCAGGCCGCGGCCGAGCACCAGCGGTGGCTGCACCGGACGGAGCGGTCCAGCAAGGACGACCTGCTCCACGAGGAGACGACGCAGGCCACCTACAAGAACAGGCCCCTCCCCGGAGCGAACGACCGCGCGGCCAAGGAGGCCGACGACGAGCCCTGCCCAGGGCTTGCCGTTCCGCCCGTTGAGTCGTACACGCGGTCCAAGCGAAACGTGGAGGTGACCGCGTACGCGTACGCGACGTTCGTCACCTCGACCGACTTCGTCAACCCCGCGTGCGTTTTAATGCACTCGATCGCCGTTTCTGGGACGAAGTACGACCGTGTGATCGCGGTGACGACCACTGTGTCCGACCACGACATCCGGATTCTGTCCCACTTTGGAAGGGTTGTCCGGGTGCTCACCATTCCCGCGCCGAGGTTCGTTGAGAACGAGAGGTACCGGGATACGTTCACGAAACTGCGCATGTGGCAGTTGACCGCGTGGAAGAAGGTGTTTTACGTGGACACCGACGTCGTGGTCTTGCGGAGTTTGGATCTGGTTTTCGACCTCGAAGAATGGGCTGTTCCGATGGACGCGCTGAACGACCGGTACTCGACGGGCATGATGCTGATCAAGCCGTCGACCGACACGTTCCGAGAGATGGTGGCGGCGTTGCAGACCACGCAGATCTCGATGGAGCTGCCCGACCTGCTGTTCTTGAAGGAGTTCTTCGACAACAAGAAGGTCCGTGTGACGCTGCTGCCGCGGTGGTATCAAGTCTACCAGGAGGAGTTCGGCTCGAACCACAAGACGTACCTCACCGACAACCAGGCGACGGTCACGATCTTCGACCCGCGCGTGTACGGCATCCACTACCCGGGGAACGCGAAGCCGTTCAACGACATCCCGTACCTGCAGAAGCGGTGGGGGCACTTGCTGTGCGATTGGGTCGGCCGCGACGAGCTGGCCTACGAGCCGCACTTCGTCTGGCTCTGGGCGCACGAGCTGATGCGCCGCGACCTGCGGGCCGCGTGGCAGGAGCCGTTCTTCGCGCACGAAATCGGCGAGCTCGTCCACGACATCGCCGAGCTGCCGCCGCCGCCGGCGACGGCCGAGCCGACGCCGGTGCCGCCGCCGCCGCCGGCTCCGCCGGTTCCGACGGTGCCGCTCGCGGGCGGAAGCGCCGGGATCCCGCCGCCGGCGGGCGACGGCGCCGGCGGGTCGGCAGCCGCGGCGCAGCAGAGCCAGCAGCCGGCGGCGCCGGCGTTCGTCGGGCTGCCCTGCGCGGTCGACAGCGTCGACGGCGTCATCAACATCACGAAGCTCGAGCCCGTCCAGGTCAACCTCCCGGTTCTCTACATCGATGGGGAGGACGAGGCGATCGCCACCGTCGACAGCCACGCCTGGATGTTCACCTGGTGCACTCCCTTCAAGCTCGCTCCCCGCGGCGTCACCCCGTGTGCTTCTGCGGCGTACGTCAGCGAGTATTCGCAGGCTTCGTGCGCGAACACCTTCGACTCCGGGCTGCAATTGTCTGTGCTGCCCGATGCCCTCGGTCTCACGCTCGAAGTGGAGAGCAGGATGAATTCGCGGAAGAGCACCCTCAAAGCAAACCTCCTCTGCAGCCTCGACCCGGGCTACCACGAGGTCTGGGTCAACGGCACGACGGTGGTCGCGGAGGACCAGTCGAACGCGACGAACGCGGACCGCACGTACTCGGTGACGCTGCTGTCCCCCTGCTTCTGCCCGGGCGTCTGCCTGGCCAACGACACGGGCACCGGCGACCTCGACTTGGACGTGGCGGGGAGGACGAGGCCGGACGGCAAGTGCGGGGCGGAGAACCCGCTGCCCGACGGCCGCCCGGCGGAGTGCGACCCGCTGGCCGCGGAGGACCTCAAGGGCCCGTGCTGCTCGCCGAGGGGCTGGTGCGGGACGACGCCGGACCACTGCACGGTGCCGGCCGCCGTCGACTACCGGGCGGTGTACCGAGACGCGCTCTGGAGGCGGAGCGAGGCCCAGCGCCTGCTCGCGAAGATCTACGAGATCGGCGAGAACGTGACCGAAGCGACCGAGGAAGCCAGCGAAGGCGGCGAGCTGCAGCAGGACGAAGATACGTCGGAAGCCGGCAAAAAAGGCCGCCGGGAGTCCGACGGAAGCTCCGGAGAAGAAGAAGAAGACGCCAGCGCCGCGGAGAACTCCGGGGAGCGCGGGGAGGCGAAGGCCGACGAGGACGCGGACGGCGGCGGCAGCGCCTCGGGAAGCGAGGAGTCCGGCGGCGCGCTGGAAGTCGACGACGCGTTCGAAAACCAGCACCTCGACAAGCGCGCCGGGTTTTCGCGGAAGGTGCTGCAGCTCGGCGCCGCCCGCGAGGACCGGTCCGCCCGCGCAGCCGGCATGCGGGGCGCCGATGCAAGTTCAGGCGCCACCACCGGGCGCAGAAAACCCGCGGAAACGGTCGAGCGGCGAGCGGCCGGTGTCTCCGCCCGCTCGGCTCGCGCTAAGCCCGCGCAGGAAGCCTCCGTGAAGGCGGCCGCCGACGACGCCGTGGAGGTGCAAAGCAACGCGGAGGAGGCAGACGCCGGGAGCCAAAGCTCGAGCGGAGCCGGCAGCCGAGCCCAAGCGCTCAGCGCGGGGATCCTCCCGAAGTCGCGCGGGAGCGCCGGCAGCGGGCCGGACCGGAGTGCCAACCGGAACACGAACCGGGCCGCGGACCTGAAAACAGACCCGAACCCGGACCACAAACTGGTCGGGAAAGCGGACGCGAAGCACGACGAGGCCGACGACCCGCATTTGTCGCAGGAGGACGGCACCGGCGACCGAATCAGCGAAGCCGGCCGCGGCTCCGGCCAGAAAACGGACGCCGGTGCCGACGGTCGCCAGCAGGAAAAAAGCGGCGGCGCCGACGCCGAAGGCGACGCCAGCGAGGACGACGACGAAAAGCGCGCCGGCGACGCGTCCGGCGAAGGCGAAAGGGAGTCGTCTGGCGCCCGGCGCCGCGGCGGCCTCGCCGGAGACGGCGGCACCGCCGGCTCCGAGCAGCAGCAGGTGGAGATCGACGCCGACGCCGACGAGGAGGCGCGGCAGAACTGGCCGGCCTGGAGGCAGCGCGTCGCCGCGAAGCGGAGGCCCGAGTTCGCTGACGCGGGCGTCGACGACGACGGCTCCGGGGGGCCGAAGCGCGGGCAGGGGCAGGCCTCCGGGCTCCGCGGCGGCGGCGGCGGCGGCGCAGAGGAGGAGGCCGCGGCGGACCGGGCGGCGGGCGGCGTCGCCGGCCGCAACGGCGGCGATCTCGAGGAAAACGAGGACCAGCGCGAAGAGTCCACAGGCGGCGCAGAGGAGGAGGCCGCGGCGCACCGAGCGGCGGGCGGCGTGAAGCCGAAGCCGGGGCTCGCCGACGGCGACACCGGCGGCGATCTCGAGGAAAACGACGATCAGCACGAAGCTTCCGCAGGCGGCGCAACCGGGTCCGACGGGAACGGAGCGGGCGCGGACGCGAAACCCGCCAGGCGGCACGGAAAGCGCAACGCCGGAAGGGATGCTGCGAGAGGAAAATCAGGGTCGAAATCCCTGGAAAAAGCCGGCGAAAACCCCGCGGGCAAGCGCGGGTCCACCGGACGGGCAGGGAAGGGCAAGCGGGGTGGAATCAAGGCCGTCGACGACGGAGACGAGGAGGAGGCGGAGGCGCTGCCGGGCGTCCCGCTGCTGTCCGGCAACGCGTCGTGCCCACCCGGGGTCGGGTACGTGCTTGAAACGAAGGCCGCCTGCGCCAAAGCGGCGAGCGCGCTGCAGGAGAAGGGGGAAATTAAGAGCAAGCCGGGATCCATTCCCAGCACGACGTCCCCTTGCAACATCCGAAATCCGAGAGGGTGTTACTACAACGACATCACGAACAGGGTGTACTGGAACCCTTGCGGGAGCCCCATGAGCACCGCGACCCACCGGAAGCCGCTGTGCGTAGAGCTGAAGAAGGACCCGCTCGTGGAGTGCATCGCAAAGCACGGCTGGCTCACCGCCGCTGAGCTGTCGGGCTCCGTCGCGGAAGAGCGCCGGAGCATCGCCGTCTTCGAGCTCGACCGGCACCGCTTCCAAGCCGGCCTCTCCATCGTCGACTACTCGACGATGCCCGCCGCCGAGCTGTCTGACCACTGCACCCTCGAAACCCACGCGCCGCCGCCGTTGGCCCCGTCGGCAAACCAAGCCGAGGTCCCGGCGACCCCCCCTCCCCGCCCCCCGTCCAACGACGAGCTCGAAGAAGCCCGCGCCGCCCGCAGGGCCGCTGCCCCGGGGCTGTTCGCCGAGGCCGGCGCGGGGGGGCTCGGCGGGGTGAAGCTGCCGTTCCCGGACGTGGAGCGGCGGAAGCTGTTCTTGAAGCGCCGGAGAACGAGGAAGCAGACGGAGGCCCAGGACAAGGCAGACCAGGAAGAGGCAATGCGGGACGCCGGCGAAGCCCTGGGTGCCGACTACGAGGCGAGGATGGAGCAGAAGCGGAAGGACAAGGAAGGAGTCATCGGCAGCGACGTCGTCCGAGATGTGGTCTTGCGGTTCGTCGACGGCAAGGAGACCGAGGCGAAGTCCGACCAGAAGGACACATCCAGCGACGACGACTCGTCTGAAGAAGACGCAGAGACGCGGATCACTATGCAGAAGGCGTCCCCGTTGCTTTCTGAAGTCACGGTCGACATGTTGGAAAAAGAGCTCGACAAGGTAGTCGCGGAGGAGGACTTCATCCTAGCGGGCAAGTTCAAGCGCGCCATCAAAGCCCGGCGCACCGAGCAAATAGAAGCGCTAAACAAGCGCAAGCTCGACGCCGTCGCCACCGAGGACTACGAAGCCGCGGCCGCGCTGAAGGAGGAGATCGATGGCATCCAGCTGCTCATCAAAGCCGACGAGGCGTCGTCCAAAGACAAGGAGCCGCCGCCCAAGCTCTTCGCGGTCGGCGCAACGATCCGGCTGCTCTCCCCGATCACGTTCAAAAACGGGCGCAAGCTCGCCGCCGGGGCCGAGGGTGCCGTGGAGGCAGTCCCCGGCAGCCCCCACGTGAAAGACTCCCCCGCCACCGTCCGCATCCAGTCCGTCCGCTTCGACCTGCGCCCCGGCCAGGCTGTCGTCATACGCGACCCTGACAAGGACAAGCCGAAGGACCCCGCGGAAGGCAAAACCGGCGAAACCCCGGGTCCAACGGAGACGGGTCCGAAGAAGAGCACAAAGCGGAAGAAGCGGAAGAAGGCGACGAAGCCCACTCCCGAGCCGGACGTCCTTGGGCTGTCCGACGACGGCCCCGGCGGCGCGGAAAAGAAGGCGGGTGACCCGGCGAGGAGGAAAGTGGCGAAGTCGGTGAGAATCGTGAAGGACCTACCCGAGGCCTCCGGCAATGCCACGGCGGGCGGCGGCGCCGAGCCGGCGGTGTGCCCTGCCGGCGGGCTGAACGCTTGCTTCGCTGCATGCCACGGAAACGCGGCGCAAGCTGGGGGCTCGGTCCCGGCCGCCAACGTCACGGCCGCCCTCGTCGCGTGCATCACACAGTGCGGGCAGGTCTGCGCGCAGTCGCTCAGTGCCGACAATTCGACGGCAGCCAACGCGTCGTCCAGTTCCCTGTTCCGGACGGCCCTCACCCGGCCGAAAAGCTGCCCGAACGCCACCGTCGCCGGCAAGCTCTACGCCAACGACATCCGAGTGACCCCCGACGTCGAAGTGCCCATGTATCTCCCAGTGGGCGTGGACGTCGATCCGATGCACGTGCTGCACTCGAAGCTGCTCGTCTCCATCCTCGAATTGCCCCGTTTTCGGGGCAAAGCGAGGCGCCCCACCGTCGTGGACATCGGGGCGGGCGCGGGCCTGTTCAGCTTGATCGCCAAAGGCGCCGGTTGCGACGTCGATGTATGCCTCGCCCCTCCTTCGTACACAGAGAAGAATCTTTCCGGAGGAACGAACCCTGCCTGTTTTCGACACGAATACATGGCGAAAAGGAATGTGCTTGGTGTCGGTCACAAACAGTCCCGGACATGGCTAGCCATAACCCATAACGAAAGCGTGCACCAAATATACAACCCGTAACCATATAGCCCTGTCTTCTTCCGTCCTCTTGCTCTAAGAGAACCCATTCATCAACGGTCACACGGAGACCCTAAAACCCCGGAATTTCAAGCGAACTTTAACTCTAAAAAAATGTCTCCCGTGTGTGAAGGGTTAGTACAGTTTAACAAACGTGTAGTCACATGTTGCCAGCACAGCATGTGCAACCACTCGTCTTTCCATACCTCGGCTGAACCCAGATTTATCTGTGTTTCGTGTGGGGAGCAAACCCACGCCAAAGAACGAGAAGTTACAGGCCGCGCAGCAAAGTTGGGCCACCATGCTTGCGATCGTGCGGAATGACACCCGCCACCCTCTACCCAAAGGAGCTCAAACGGCTGGAAAGCTGCACGTATTCTTCGTGGCAGTGCTAAAAGCACGAGGGCGGACGAGCTGATTGGACAATTCTATTTGAAAACTTGATTTTACTTTAGTTCTCATACGTACAGCGCTTTTCCTTGAGGAGCTCGTACACTGCGCTCCAGAGCGAAGGCACCTCAACACAGATCAGTGCTGCGCACGAGAGCAGTCTCGTGACACCCCCTTCCACGAGGCCTCAGGTTCTCTACAGTGGTCTGGGTCAAACTCAAAGTTTCATCAGAAAGCTTTCCGCGACCCGGACAACGTTCATCCCCCTGTTTCGCCAGATAGTAGGTAGGGACAGACGGAATATCATTGGTCCATTCATGCGCGTCGTTAATTAGAAGACGAGGCATTTGGCTACTTCAATAGAGTCATAGTTACTCCCGCCGTTTACCCCGCTTGACCTGATCTCTCAGCGTTGACATTCAGGGCACTGGGCAGAAGTCACATTCCACTCGCCACCGCTGTCACACGTTATGCTCTTTCAAATGTTACGTCACCCGATAGCAAGTGGGTAGTGCGAGACTCGCAGACACTCTGATTGCGACCGTGCATTCTGGAAACTAATTCCAACACAGGCCTTTGAACCCCGTCTGCGTTATTGCGAACTTATGGCGTGCAACGGGGAAGGTGGTATTTCAGTACATCGGGTCGTCGCCAGTAAGAAGAAGGTGAAGTGCTCGCTGAAGAGGCCTGCAGGCGTTGAGAAGACTGACGGATCGGAATATGACGTGTCTTGTGGGTCCAGCATCCGCAAATCCAATGTGATGAGCGAACGCGTCGACAGCCTGGTGCAACACAGGGTCAACGTACTGCGGGTCGCAGTCCCCGGAATGGAGGACATCGTGCTTGAGGGGAGCAGGGCCATTTTCGACGACTTCGGCGTGGATTTCGCCATCGTGTCCCTCTCCCCGGGCACGTTGATTGCAGTACAGGAGTTCTTTGCCGGCCGACCCGGACGGGTGTGTTTGCTTTCTTCACGTTGTGCGTTTTCAGTGTTTTGTATTGCGTCTGGCCTTCTCAGATACTTTGATTCCCTTCGTGACCATGTGTATCATCTGTTTTGATCAGGCCAAGCAATCTCCACAGGAACGTTTCTCGCACGATGTCGGCCTTTGTTGCGTGGGGAGTCATTTGCACGCAAATGAGTACCACACTATGCCAGCCGCTTCGGTCGCTAGTAAAGGGGGGGGTCGGTAGCCGAAAAGTAGCAGGATCAAATAGTGGTAGTGTTTTTAGTCAACCAGACGTGTGTCAAATAACTGTTATCATTCGAACCCCTTTAGGTGACCCCGGAAGGGTCACGTTTTCCGCGCTTTCGTCGTGGTGCAAACCCAACCCTTACCCGTGTCGGTTGAAGTTCATGATAATCCGAAATTAAATCGGAATTTTCGCTTTCCCGTTTGCGCCGAGAGGCACGCCGAGAGCATGATGGCATCACACCACACAACAACAGACGGCGCTAAGCTGGACGAAGGCTGTTTTTGAAGAGCTTGTTCCCGACGATCTGCAGGATATAGCGGATCCAACGCTTGGCTACGAGCGGACGCTATCCAAGCGATGACACACAAAAGTATTCTGAGCGAGTGCGGAGTTCTCTCGTTCGCGCCGTGACACGCACTGCACCCCGCGGAGTGTCAAGACGGACGCTTCAAAGCACCGCCTTTCGTGGCGGCTGCCGCAGGGGACAAATCCTAGCAAATAAAGAAGACAGGGACTTGGCACCATTCGGGATTCGCCCCAATTCCAGCACCCGCAGGGTTATGACCCACGGCATACCCTTATCCCAGCAGTCCGAAGTGTTTGGCGTGTGCTGCTACTGGCCCCGGGCGGTGACTGAAAACGGACCGGCTTCGATGACGCTGCAGACAGCTGCTGGGCGAGCTTGCAGGGCATAATACCTGATCATTAGCAGAAAAAAGGCACCGTGCTATCAGGTACATGACGTGTAGAGCGCCAGACAAAGGTTTTCGTCGATTCGGTTTGCTTGGGAGCTTGGGGCGGGTTCTGTAGCGGGCACAGGGAATTGCCGGTGGTCCGCCGTGGAAACACACTTAGGCCGCCCAGCTGCGAACTGCGTGTCTGGCCTGACTGCTCAGGCGGGACACTGCTGCGACCTGCCTGAGTGACTGCGTGGACAAAGTAGCGCTTGTTGGTGTGAACGTCTGCGGTGGAAATCTCGGCGAACTTTTAAATTGTCTCCGTTGGGCACATTTCCCACAGGGACTAGCCCCTGAGGGCTTCCCACCCTTTAAATCGTGAATTGCGCGCCGCATACGCATGGTGCAAATCGGACAAACGGGGCGAATATGTTGGACTCCACCGACACGAGTACCGAAAACCATGAAGCTAAACGGGCTCTACTTCAAGCCCACGCAGGGCCCTCCAACCCTTCCCTCGAGGGCCAGCCTCTGAGGAAATTATATACAGTTCTGAAAAACAGCTAGCCATCGACCCCTCGCACCCTGTTTTCTTTTTGTTAGCCGCCGCCGTAGGCCGCGCAGTCGCGAGAAAGAAGAGGGACCGCAGCGTTACAAGGCGGCGATCCCCCCCGAGACGAGCTCAAGAGCGCCCGCTGCAGCACCAACTCCGGTGCCGCCACTCACTGTAGCAGAGCCGCAACCTGCAGCGTGCCTCCGGAGCGACTTATGCCCGCCGTCGCAGCACGAAGAGAGGTAAGGGGAAACTTTCCGGAGAGGTGGTCCCTGCACTCTAACTCGTCTCTCTCTCTCTCTCTCCTTTTTTTTGAATAAGCACCTGTTCTGTAGTACGTACTCGAGGGAAGCGGCCCCGTCAAGTATTTTGTTTGCCGCACGCATCCACCTCGTGTCAGGTTGTGGAAGAGGGCTGGAAGATCAGACTTATTCCAACGTATTCTCGCCTCATCAGAGGCGAATCCATCACATCCTACCTTCTTTCTTTTTTTTTTTTCCAGCGTGTTTTCAAGCAAGGATGAAGTGTTGCGCTATTGCGCGCAGCATCGCTTCGTTGCAGAACGAGTGCTGGGGTGCAAGAAATACTTTCGTCGACTGGTCCTGGGGGCGTGCTGGCGTCCAGTACCGCTCTTCCTGGCCGACGTTCCGTCGGACAACGCAAAAGCGATCCGGAAGGGAAAGCCTGTGTCAGCAACGGACCAATCGCATGGTTCGCCTGACACAGAAAATCATGATGGCACACGAGACAGCGACGACGGGGTAGCTCGACTTGCGCTAATTTTTAACGCAAGCTTTACATGCTGCGGTTGGCCGTTACGCACCTGCCCCGGGAACTCGCTCGTGTTCCCCTCCAAAACCCCCCGTTGCTTCAGCTTCAGTCGCAACAGCACTGGGACAGGGGAGGCATCGCCTTCTGTCCGTTCGTTGGATGTCACTCCACACTTTCCTCTTCCGACTGCGCGTGCACAAACGTCCGGCTCGTTTCGCTCAATACCCGAGGCCCCTTTGAGACTTTGCCGACAACCCCGGGAAGCTGTCCACAAGCACACCGGGGGTGTTCGCTTGCACAATCTGTCTACGAAGATCCTTCTTGAGTGGGACAAGCACGCAGCCTTTCAACCCCCTCCCCCCCGGGGGCTTATTGTCACCAACGAATCCTCGGGTGCATCGGGCACCAAGCGTCCATGCGGTGCCTCAAGCTTATGGAACAGCCGTCGCACACGCGTACCAAGTTACCACGCACCGCATAGCAGCGAGAAAAGCTGGCTGCCTATGGAAAGCGGTAGCATGTGATGGTAGCCTGATAGCTTGACATTACCCCGTTACAACGGTGATCCCTTCCACAAATGGCGGCGTGTATCACCGTCGAGATGGTGATATTCAAGGACCCACCTGTACCTAACTGGGGTCTGAGACGATGTCCATCAACGGCATCCGCAGCGAGGATGTGCCATCCTGTGTGAGTCTGCGTTTTTCACGCATTGGCGGGTCCAAGGTTTCCAAGAAGCCGAACCAGGGCAGCCCTTCGGTAGATTGGACCGAAAACCATTGCCAGAGATTCGTCTGCATATTAAGCAGTGTCTATCAGCCGTCTATCAAATTGGGTGCGGACTCGCTAAGAATGAAAACCCAGGTCAAGAAAACGGGAGAAAAGCGATACAGCAGATAGCACTGCCCCGAGAGTGCCGGCTTGCCGTCACACATGGAAGATCAAACAGTGGGAATGGCTAGCAAACCTGGAACGGGGAAAACAGCGAAGTGACATAGAAAAAAGGAAAAAAAAAAAAAAAAAAATGAAGAGCACCACAGGCCGACCAGGCTTCTCTTTCTTGCCCGCACGATTCCTCAATTGCCCTTTTTTTTGTGATACCTACTATTACCTAGCTTGAACAGGCGCTGTTCGACTGCCCCGTCAGCCTGAGCGAGTTATGCGCCATGTGTGTCTCGTTTGTTCGCGTGGAAGGGTTGACGATATGTGTGCCGCTTGCTGTGTGAAAGTCATATGTGCTCCTTGTTGTGTGGAAGTCCAGCAGAAATGCGTGCCTCATTGGCACTTGTCACAGAACACGTTGCGGCTCACCCCGTCTTTATGGACACTTGGGTTACTGCAGCTGGTGATTTGAGAGGGGTTTAACGGCACCCTTGGCGGAAGCCATGTGCCACATTACTCGCACAGGACGGTTGCGGGAAAGGTGTGATGTCGGCAGACATGCCCCCGCCGCCAGAAGATGAGGAAGAAGAGGAAATAGCATGACTGACACGGTAATCCTTTGGTCCACAAGACCCCCACCAACAACGTATTCCACTCTAAAAAGGGGAGAGACAGTCACCTACGCACCATACTGAGAAGGGCCTACCGTAAGGTATGTGGATAATGGCCGAAACCACCAATGACCAACAACGAAGGTACCCACCGATTCTCTTACCTTGTGTAACCACCACTCTTACGACACTCAGAGCACAAAGGATATCTTCCCATATTGACGAAGGTCACCCGGAGACTTTTAAAATCCCGGAGTTTCAAGCGAACTTTCACTCGAAAAAGGAGGGGGAGGGAAGGGTGGAGCGACGAGGAACGATGGTGGTGACATCGCCCGATGGCGGCGTTTTATTGTTCGGCGGCAGGACGCGCGATGAAGACGGCCTCGAAGAGCTGGTCAGCGAGCTGTGGAAGAAGACAGAGCAGGCAAAACGCAACACAGACGAAGGTCTGCACCGCGCCGGCGACCGGGAAGCAGTGCTGCTGCAGCTGGCGGAGATTTTGGAGCGGCACCCCGACTTGGCGGAAGAAGCAGTGCGCCAGGCGTCGCAGACGGAGGGACGACCCCCGCCGGACGTGTACAAAAGAGGCGTGATGTGGACGGACGAGAAGCGGAAGAAAAACGCCGCAAAGCGGAAAGAGATGATCGTCGAGGAAATCGGCTCGCTCACGAGGAAGCCGGCGATCAACAAGAACTCCAAAGGCAGAATCAAAGAGTGGCTGAAGCTCGGGCTCTGGCCGAACGTCGTCGAGCGCATGGAAGCCCACCACGGCCAGCTCATGGAGCGGCGCAGGAAAACGGACCAATGGCGCGAAATGCACAACATCCTCGGAGACGACAGCCCGCACGTGCCGTCCATCACGCCGATGGCCACCAAGGTGCACAGGGAAGGCACGGCATCCAACCGTCTTTACGAACTTGCCGCCGAAAAGCGCAGCAAGAAGCCGGCGTACCCCCTGGGCGACCCGCACACGGGTTGGACCCGGGACGAGCTCGAAGCGTACAGGAAGGATAACCCCAACCAAGCGAGCGCAGTCAAGCGGTACCTGTCGCCGCGGCTCGCGCTCTCCCCGCGCAGCCGGAACATGTCCGACCAGTACTGCGCCCGGACCGGCGTCACGCACGAGGACCGGCTGATCAAGGGCATCCCGCCCTCCCCCCGCGAGGACCCGCCCGGCGTCGTCCCGTTCCGGAAGGACCCGAACAAGGTGGTCACCCCGCGGGAGAAGGCCGAGACCTGGCGCAGGATCCTCCGCCCGCCGTCTCCCCCCGCCAAGCCCCCCATGCCCAAGGGCATCCCCGGAGTAAACAAGACGACGTCCAGCCGCGGCGACCGCGTCGCGCAGAGGAGCGTGGTGCCTGTGCACGAGAGGTTGTACAGAGACCACGCCGAGCACGGCGAGCACAAGACCGATCTCATCGCGAAAGCGGAGGAGGAGCAGCAGACGACGCGGAATGACCTGCAAAAGCTGCTTGCCGCGCGGGCGAAAGCTCGCTCTCTGTCCAGCGACCCGAACGGCCTGTACCAGCGGTCGCAGAACTGGACGGACTACAACAAGGCGCGGCTCGAAAAGCTGCGGTCGCTCCAGATCGAGAAGGAAACCGCGCACCCCTTCAAGCCCGCGCAAACCCCGTACCGCAACGCAAAGCCCACCCTCAGCACCCAGCGCTCGTCGCCGTCCCCCACCCGCCGCAGCAAGTTCTCCCCCGCCCGCTCCCCGTTCACCCCGCCCGACCCGATGGCATCGTCGCCCGTCCCTTACCGCGACGACAGGGAGGCGCTTGCGGTCGAAACGGCGGACGCGTACCGCGGGCCGAACCCCCCGCGCGGCCGCCCCGAAATAAGCGCAATCCAGCCCCACCCGGACGCCGCCGGCGCCGACGATTTTGAAGACGGCGACTCCGCCGAAGAGGAGTGGGAGGAGTACGAAGAGCTCGAAGAAAGCGAGGAGGAGCTGGAGGAAGAAGCCGACGGCGAAGCGCCGGAACAGCAGCAGCAGCAGCAGCAGCAGCAGCAGCAGCAGCAGCAGCAGCAGCAGCAGCAGCCGCAGCAGCAGCAGCAGCAGCAGCAGCAGCAGCAGCAGCAGCAGCAGCAGCAGCAGCAGCAGGAACAGGAACAGGAACAGGAACAGGTGGTCCGCGCGATGTTCAGCGGCACCCTCGACGAGGGGCGGGGGACGGCCGGGAGTGACCTGAACCTGGGCGGCACGCTGGAGAGCAACGACATGTTCGACGACGACATCCGCACCGCCATCCAGCTCAACGCCACCACACCCAACATACCCCCCCGGGACGCCGCTGAGTCCGAAGCCCCGGAAACGGAGGAGGAAACCCCCCGGGAGGGAGCGCTCCGCCGGTTGACCCAACAAGGGCAGCCGTCGGCTTCGCCGACCTCCGACGACGCTACCGTCGAACCGCAGGAGTACAACAGCCCGCGCGCCCTCGGCCTGGCGGCGCGGAAGGCGAAGCTGCTCGACGCCGCGGAGCAAGCAGCGAAGCCCGCCCGCGCCGCGAAGCGCCGCCGGGTCACCCGGAGGAAGCTCAAGAAGAAAAAGACCCCGGGGGGCTCCCGGGCGTCTCCCCTTCGGGCGTCGACCGCCGCCGCCGCCGCCGCGAAAAAAGACGCGCGCCGCCCGTCGCCCGCGGGCAAGCCCGCGGCCGCGCGCCGCGCCGCGCCCGCGAAAAAAAGGACGGAGCCCCGCCACCGCCCGCCGTCGCCGGCGCCGCGCCCCGGCGCCGATCCTTACGCGGACGCCCTGCGGCCGGAAACCCCGGGGCGGACGCCTCGGGAAGCCGCTACCCCTGCCCCTCCTTCGCCCGCGAGGCAGGTGGACCTGGGGGATGCTTCGGGCCCAGGCGGAGTGGCGGCCGGGGGGCGTCTGCCGGCATACGAGGGGCGGCGCCAGAGCGTCGCCGCGAGTGAGTCGGCGGCCAGCCAGCCGTGCCCGGTCCCAGACGAGGTGCTCCTCCACGAGAGGGACCCCGCCGCGGCCCGCCGCCCGGACGACTTCGGCGCGCACGCGTTCGAGCAGCCCGACGCGTTCAAGCGGCCGAAGCCCGGCCCGTCCCCATCCAAGCCGGCCGCCGGCCCTCGCCCCTCCCGCGCCGCGCCGCAGAGCTACTACTCGCAGTACCAGCAGCACCAGAGCCTCAACCCCAGGCGCGTCGACCTCCCCGTGTCGCTGCCAGCCGCGGCTGCCCACCCAGGCCCGGGAAGCGTGGGGTTGCAGGACGGGGGTCCTGCCGACGTGCGCGACGGCTTGGACCCGCGGCGGTTCTCCGCCGTCGGCACGGCGAACGAGTACCTTTTCGACGCGCCGGCGGCGGGTTTGCGGGCGGGTTCACCGCCGGCGCCGGTGGCGGCCGAGCGGCGGCAGTCGCCGCTGCCGCCGCTTACGCCGCTGCCGTCGCCGCGGCCGGCGGGGCCGGCCGACGCGTGGTCGCGGTACCCGGCGTTCCCGCCGACGCCGCACTCCGGGCTGCTGTCGCAGCCGCGCATCAGCCCGCCGCGGTCGAAGGCGGGCGGCTCCGTGCTGAGCAGGCCGGCGGTGTCGCCCTTCTTCGGGCCCGCGCCCGTCTCGTCCGCCGGAGGCAGCAGGCTCCGCACGCCGAAGCAGAACCCCGCGGTGCGCCCGGACTGCTTGAGCTACGTCGCGAGCGACTACCTCGTGCCGCGTGAGGGGTTGGGCCGCGTCGTCGGCGTCGTCGACATCGAAGAATTCGACCTACGCGCCCACCGCGACCGGAGGGTTGCGGTTGAGGAGGGTTACGGCTCCGGCGGTGAGTACGTGCGGGGGTTCGCGCCCTCGGGAAGGTCTCGGTCCAGTTCGCCGACGTCGTACGTGTGGGAGCCGATGGACGGCGGGTCGAAGGAGCGGCAGTGGAGCCGGAACCCGTCCGGATCGCAGTCGATCCTGGCGCAGTACGTCTCCGCGCGGGCCGCGTCGCTGCGGTCGGCGGACGACCTGCACGCGGGGACGTGCCCGCGGGTTGCGCCGCCGCCGCCGGCCCACCTGACCAAGAAGCCGCGCTCTGTCTCGTCGACCAAGACGCCGTCCTCCGCAGCAGACCACGTCACCTCCGACGAACTCGAGCCCTCCTTCGACCGCCGGAAGCCCGAGCCGAAGCTCGTCGCCCTCGCGGAAGGCAAGCCGCCGCGGCAGCGGCTGGGGTCTCCGGAAAGCCTCGTGACAGACGACTGGGGAGAGCCCCGGGGGACGGCCGACTCGACGGACGACGAGGCGAAAATCGCCTCGTCGCAGGTCGACGGTAGGTGGCTGAACCCGCTGGCCGTCGTCGCCGACGTGGGTCTGGCCCGCAGCCGGAGTCTGTCCCTCCGCTCAGACTCGCACGCGTCGTCTCCCTCGACGGGCGCAGAAAAAACAGGCGGCAAGTTCCCGTTCCCGGCGCCGCCGACCACCACCGCCCGGCGCCAGTCCGAACCCGTTTTCCCCACGACCAGACACCACGACTCCCCTACCGTTCCCCCGTCGAACAATAACCTCCTGTCTCCAACCGCCCCGTCGCACGCTAGGGACCCCGTGCGCGCGCGGTCGAAGTCGCTGGATGCCGCGGCCGCGGGGGAGGTACCGAACGTAGCGGTGCACGGCACGCAGACCGACGGGTGCCCGGACGCCGAATCGTGGCGGAAGCTGCGGGAAAAAAGCAGCAGCGCGCTCGACGCGATGCGCTTCGAAGCGAGCCCGCGGCGGAGGAAGCCGAGCGGGCAGCCGTCCGAACGGTCGCAGTCCCCGGATCGGTACGAAGCAGACTACTTCTACGCTCCATACCTACTCCAAGGGTCTTCCCCAAGGCGATTGTCCATGGGTGAACGTGAACCCGGGGTGCAAACGAAACCCTCTGAGAATCACTACTATGAGCATACCAGTGCCTCGGTCAACCCCAACCCACCGTATCGAAAAAGCTCGTTGAACGTCACTCCCCGGCGCACGAGAACGCAGTCGCCGCCGTCGCCGCAGCGGCGGGCTTCGATCTCCCTGCAGCACGCGCACGGCTCGCCGACCCCCAGCAACATCGACCTGAGCATCGTCTCTTCGATCCTGCCGTCGACGCCGATGCGCTCCATCGGCGGCACCGGCCCCCTCCGCGACGCCGGCTCGTCGCCGTGCCGGCTCCCGCCGGCCGCGGCGGCGCCGCAGGCGCCGCCGCAGAAGGAGCCGAGTTCCGCGCGCGCCACCCCCCGCAGCTTCGCGCAACCGGCCCGCCCCGGCCCCGCGGACTGCCCGCCGCCGTCGAAGACGCAGCGGCAGCCGCCCGCCCGGCAGCCGGCGACCACCCGGACGACGCCGCGGCGGAAGGTGAGGAGCCCGCAGGCCGCGTCGGGTCGGCGCGGGAGCACCGGCGGCCAGAGGGTGCTGCCGGGGCGGGAGCCGGTGTCCATTGTCTTGGGCAGTCCCCTGGGGAATCGGGGGTCGTCCGCTTCGGGGAAGAAGGGCCGGCGGGCGTCGGCGGGGGACGAGAGCTGGGCGTGGGAAGAGGGCTTCGTGGGGCCCGACGGCAAGGTGCGGCTGCTGCGCATGGGTAAGGAGAGGCAGCTGCAAAAAGTGCCCCCGAAGGAGGCGGCGACCTGGGCCGCGGTCGTGCAGAGCAAGGAGGAGGACCGCCAGCGCCGGATCCGGGCCACGTCGCCCGCGAGGGCCCGCCACGAGGCGGCGCTGCACGCGCGGCAGCACCGGGGTAGCGAGCAGAAGTTCGTCCTCGACCACTCCGGGCCCCCACCGAAGCCGCACCAAATCGTGCCGTTGGACGCGCAGACCCCCGCAGAATCCCGTTCCCCCGCCATCATGCCCACCCCAACAGACGACCACTCCAAGTCCGAGGTCTCCCGCGTCCTCCTGCAACTCGACGAGACCCCCGACAGCCAGTTCCACCGCCATTCCCTCCCTTCCGACCCCGACTACCACGATTTGGACGCCAGAAAGCGCGCGTTTTCCGCCGCGATGGCCCTCAACGACGCGCGGAAGAGCATGTCGAACGCGCCGAGGCTCGGCAGCAAGATCCGGATCAGGGTCAACGAGGCGGACGTCGTGACCTTGACCGGAAGCGAAGGCGAGGAGTGGACGCAAATGAACACGACCGGCGGCTTCGAGGACTTGTCTGCGGGGCACATGCACGAGGACATCGAGAAGCAGGTCAAGCAGACGCACTTAGATGCAACGGAGTTAGAGCCGTACATCAACGTAGTCACACCTATGGAAACCGTCCCCAACCTGCGGACAGGTGCGCACGGCAGTGGCTCCCACAGAAAGCAGCCTTCATGGGATGACGACCAAGATGCGTCGGGAAGCCCCAATCTAGCCGCTCTCCTACAGGAGCAGACCCCAGATTCACCCTCTGGTACACAACCATACGTCTTCACATCGGGATCCCCTCCGCGATAAACTGATAAGCAGCGATTGAGACGCACCAGAGTCAGGCGTGACTCCTACATAGAGAGCGGGGTTGTTTACACAGAAAACCGTCTAAAAGAACCAGTCGAAAACTTTTCCCGTCTCCGTTAGTCACTCCGAAGCGAGCCTTTCAAGCGAAAGAGGAGAACATACTTTCGACCCCGCGTGCAGCTTATCGCTCTATTCATTCAAAAATATTGTCAACTCTCTCCTCTCTTCGTAGTACTGTAAAACCATGACCATTCTGTTTTCTTTAAGCTTATGTGCCACTTGTTAATTCGCCCGCCCGAAAAGAAAATGAACGAAACCGACGTTGCTTTTGTTGTCTTGTTGCACCTTTTTTTGCCTTCGGTCAAAGTAATTTACCCCCTCCTGGCTTTCTCCTTCCTTTTGTCTGCACTTTGGCAGGCGTTTCTAGCCTGAGACCACAGGTGTTCTGTCTACTTCGTGTAAGGGGTTACCTCTCCTTTTCTTCCCATTCGCAGATTACATAACGAGGCCCGGGCTTGGGGAATGCAAGTGTTCGGGCAGAGTCTTTGCGACGCAGAGAGGCGTTGCACAGGACAAGGCATCCTGAATGGGGGTCCCTTCAAGATTGGGGAGAACGGTTGAAGAGCGGTGCACTGTTTAGGATCTCGTGTGAACGTGATGAAAAAGAAGGCGTAAAAACATCATGGTCTCATTTTTGTGCTTCGTTTCCAATCCTGTATGCAGCTCCAGAGGATGGCATCTTGATTGAACATGTACTGTGGTCCACCGTAGACAGCGGCAGGCAATTTGATGCAGGTTCAGGGGATAGGAGTGGACCGGCTCAATCAACAGCTGCCGGCAGAGCATAACCTGCCCAAAACCAACCACCCCCAGGTGGGCTAGTCTGACGCTTACCGGCTCAATCAACAGCTGCCGGCAGAGCATAACCTGTCTGACGCTTACCGGCTCAATCAACAGCTGCCGGCAGAGCATAACCTGCCCAAAACCAACCACCCCCAGGTGGGCTAGTCTGACGCTTGCTGTCGTTTAGTGCTCACGCTGAAAGCCTGGCCGCATCACACGAGATGCGCACCGTCAACATGTATCAAAACCCCCGATTGCGATGATCTGGTAGCACGCAGCCACCCGACACTACCCCACGAAGAATGGGGAGGTTTCTTTCTGTAATGCACCCACTCACACCACGGCACCACGAAACGCAAAGGTCAATGCACTGCGAGTTTGCAAAGAGAAGAAAGTAAAAAAAAAGATGGACGGAGAAAAGCCGAGGGTGAGCAAGAAGCAGCGGAACACGCTGATCCCCCCGACGACCATCAAGACGCGGGACAGCGAGCTGGAGTACTCCCTACACAAGGTGACGGCTTCCCTGGTGCCAGATCTGCAGCCGTGCCTGCCGGAGGTGCCGAAGAACAGGGTCGTCGACCTCCTCATCATGCCCACGTTCCAGAAGACCAGCTGCCCGGTCATCGAGTTCACGGCGGAGTCTGCCGCCGAGAAGGATCGCCTGCTTGACGCTTTCGTCGCTTTCGCCGGCAAAATGGTCGAAAAAGTGCAGGCCGCCGGACACTGGGCAGACTACCTCGACCCGTGCACCGGGTACGGCCGTGTGAGAGGCCCGTCGCCGTACTCTGAAGTCGGCGCCGCCGAAGCAATTCTGCCGTACAGCGTCGTCCACGTCGGGACGCTCGGCGGCGGCTGCCGCATGGTCTCCCACCCGAAATGGGACCTGTCGTGCTACCCGGCCACGATGTTCTTCCTCTGCCCCCTCGAGACGGTCACGGCCGCTCTCGCCGCCTTGCAAGAAGAGGAGTCCGCGTTCCTCGCGGCTCAAAACGTCGCAGGCGACGCCACGGCACCTGGCGAAGCGACCTGATGCTCTGCATCACTCCTCGCTTGCCGCACAGGACTCGTTCAGCTGTACCGAATCCTCATTGCCGTCAACACGGTAACCAACACTAGCCATCTTGTTCACTTTGCAAGTTTCTTCCGCAATTGAACAGTAACTTGGCATCACTCTTCATCGCCTCTGATCAGCAGCGGAATCGGAATGCCGGAGCGGAAGCGCGGACAAGTGCCGGAAACAAAGGGGGGCAAACCCGAAAATGACTCCGATCAGCGGCTGCCGCGACGTCCTTCGCCGCGTCCTTTGCCTCCTCGACACCTCGGTCGCAGCTGGCCTGGCGCCGTGCAAGAGACGCCTCCTCGTGAAAACGAGGGCCCCTCCTGCTGCAGCAGAGCAGGATCCTCTTGTTGCTGCGCAACGGTCATGTCCTGTCGGTCCGTTGATGCACATCGCAGTAGGTGGCCTTTGCAGAGACGAAGCGCGGTGCCCTGTGACTGGGTTCTAATCTAGCGGTGCTCAGCCATATCGGTGCTGTCCGATCGAGCTACCGTGATGCATCAGAAGCTAGAAAAAAGCTGAGCGACGTTCTCGTATTACCCCGTACTGCTGCGCAAGCTCACTCTCCTTCCCTCTCTCTTTCTCTCGGAAACGGAGCGAGAATTTGGGGTAAGCCCTGATGATTAGATTCACAGCTAAACGCTCAGCTAGCGCACAAAGCTTTGCCTGATCTCGGACCTGGTTTCCGGTCTACCAAAGATGCTTCGTTGTAACTCTCTCTCTCTCTCCGTCAGGGGGACCCTGGTCGACCCAATATCCTTGACCTGGCCACCGACCACACCATGCCGCCCGACCGAATTTGGCTGTGTTTGGCGGGTCGGAAAGCTCAAAACCCTGTGGTCTCGTGAGGGTCCTTTTCTTGGCAGACACTACTTTTGTTGGAACGTGCTCAAGCCTTGATGAGCTCCGTACGGGTTGCGCTGTTTACTCCGGTTGGACTAGGGGTTGGTATGTATCTTCTGGCACACTACCCAGATGGAGTCCATTCTCCCCGAACAATCGGAAGTCGGTTAAAGCGGGCCGGTACGTCTGCAGCTTCTCCTCCGGAGCTGCAACCCGTGCTCATATCCACTGCTGCAGCCCAGCTCTCTGCCTTGGGTACCGGTGGTGGTTGCGAATGTCAAGTGTGCATCCGAGCACAGGACAGAGTTCACAAGTTGATTGCGAGTCTGCGCGCGGTCCCTATTTTAACCATACTTTTGACTTTCTTGGGTCCATTCATGAGCGTTACAGAAGTGGCTGGCTTTCACGACCTTTTAGTCAGGAGGACGTGCAGAGCGACCACTGCTTGTTCGCCATGCAATGCCCCCGTCCACTTGCGGAGTCTTGCATTCCCTTCTCTTTTTCTTTTAGCCACATGCAATGTGGCTATGGCTGGGAACTGAGCCGCCCGAGTAGGACCTTCTGAACAAGATCATCTGCCAATTTGCTACCTGAAACCACGTCCAAGATTTGGGTTCAGGGTAGTGCGGTCAACGACACCTCTGCTTCGAAGAGGGTTTGATGCGCGTCAAACATGCATGAGAGGGCAATGTTCTGCTACTATTTTCCCCTCTTTTCCATCCGAACATCCTGTTAGATAGCCACCCCTCGGAGTCCGTGCGGCGCACGCCCATGACGTGGCCCGAACTGGTGCAGCTGTCCAGCTAGCCCAAATCAATACCCGTTCCGCTTTCCCTTTCGTGCTAACAATCTTGCGGGTTCGCCGTGTACGTACTACGCGGGCAAAAAGATGTTTGGTGGTTGATCAAAATTCATAAACGGTGTAGATGCGTCAGGCGTATTTTTGACCGTTAGTACTATCGTCCCTCGGGACTGCTGACCGGCCTTCCTACCCTGAGCAGCGCACTGTGCACGTGTTGCCATTAGCCGTGCTTACACACGTGGACGGGGACCACCGCGAGGAGGTTGGCAAACTCCGATTTAGATCGGTTTAGATCCCAGACAGTCAAGTGGCAATGGCGTGTTTCCAACTGCCGTCTGAAGCTGAGCAACGAACGAAGACGGGCCCATCAAAAACGCTTCACCAACTCTCGTCGTTGGATCAACATTGGTGGACAATCGATCTTCATGACTTGAACGTCGATCATGCTCCTCTTGCGCCAAATCTTTGTCTCTCGCAAATCCCGTGCGGCTTCTCTTCCATCAAGGAACGACGTTTGACTCGCGTATCGCGAGCCCACGGGGGGAGGGCGTTGCCAATCTGGGCACTTCTCTGAAGCCGCCTCTCCATGATGCGTCCTTCGCTATCTCGACCCCAGGAAGCTAGAGGGAGTTTCTGCTCTTCGTATTGTCTGACGAGAACTGCCTAGAAGAAAGGGAGAAGTAAGAAGACGTCATTGTAACTGATAGCACTAGCGCAAGGGAATGTTGAGTGACTGCCTCAACCCGGGGAAACGAGCTTGGGCGAGTTCACCGGGGGGTTAGGGAGGGTGGGAAAACTTGACTGTTTCTTTGAACCAACCACACCCTGAAGGCTGCGTCGAGTTCTCTAATCGACTTTCGTGGTGCATCAACTCCCTCAGTGAAACTGTGACAGCCTCCTCAAGTATTTCCTACAAAGCAGGTGCTTATACGGAAAGAAATCCTCCCGTTGCGCACTATGCCTCAAACCGGGCTCTTCTCGTCGCCCCGCCACCTCAGCGACAAGGAAGCGACGCAGGTTGCGGAAGACCGGAAGGTGAATTGCAAAAAGATGAACAACGACGAAGTGGCTAAGTCGGTGGCCCGCCTGACCCACGTCCGGGAGAAGCGCGGCGGCCAGGAGAACCTTGTGAGGCCCGTTCTTTTGTCGAAGGACTCACTTGACAAGAGCGTCGACCGTCTTTATACGAGGGCCATCGCGCAGAAAAAGGCGACCATCGAATACCTTGTGGGCCGGGCGTGCCCCACCCAGGAACGCGCCGTGCTATCCAACGACAACATGACCGAGTCTGTGAACCGAATCTTCACCCAAGCGGTGCAGCACAAGAGGGAGCTCGGCGAGAAGCTCAAGCAGAAGCACATGGTTGACCTCAACATGCACAACAAGAAGCTCACAACAGAAGACCAAACTGCGTGCAACCAGCGGGCGTACACCGGCCCGATGCAGAGAAGGAAGGAGACCGAAGATAGACTCGCTGAGAAGTACATTGCATCCACAGAGCGAAAATTCAAGGTGTGCCTTCAAACCCAGACCCCCGTTGCTGTTCTGTCTGCAGACATTTAGCTTCCGTGCTGATGACGGTCCGCCTATTGCGGCGTGGCTCAAAACGACCGAAACGCGATGCAGATGGAATCCAGTGTTGACTTGTTAGCAACATACACGGCAAAGCGTTTCCTGACGACGGGTTCACCCCCATTCCTGCCGGAAGATTTGAAGCAGCACAGCACTGCCCAAACATTCAGCCAAAATGCTTCCTCCGAGAAGTGCAGCATTCTTCTTGGCTCGAGCAGAAGGAGTCCTGATCTTTTGTTGCGCCGTCTATGACCTTCGTAAACCTAAACAACGCACCGCACCTCACAGACTATGGGTAAGTCCGACTGGGACAACACCGTTTCGAGGCTCGCTGCTGCCAAATCATAGTACCTGCATCTCGCTGCATGACGCGCAGCCGTAACCGAAACGGAACGCGTGAACGCCAGTAAGCCGCATCCCGATCTCCTGGAACTGCAATGACCTGCCGTTGTTTATTACAGTCCACTGCGGTCTATCAGGTCCATTCCTATCCTGCATGGAATTGCCTAGAGCTGTACTCTATCACCGTTGATCCGGAATGGACGGACCGGCTTACTGCCAGTTGCGAAACCACAAGGAGGACATGGTCTTCATGTATTGCAGCCCGCACGAAACAGAGGTTCAGTCTGGGTGCGGACGTTTGCTATGCTGCTTGCGAATTGTACAAGAGACAGATCGGGCCACGAGGCGGCGCAGCCCGAAATCGGCTGCGCTTTCAATCAAATCACATGCCCCCCCCCCATGTTTCTCTTGTCCATAGACTACGTAAGCCCGCGATTTGAGCGCCGGGCTGTGGTGTTTCCACACACACGCACCGGGGCCCAAATCTATCCTCTCCGTCCGCTTTGGAATTCGTGCTTCTTCGAGCCGTTTTTTCACACATACGTCGGTCCAGAATGAAGAGGGCGGCTGCTACCCGCCTACGACGGGACGACGTGCGCCCGCCGTAGAAGTACTTACCTTTTTGTGCAAGCACCTGCTTCGTAGGAAATACTTGAGGAGACTGCCAAATCTCAAAGGAGGTAAATGCATACCTAGTGGTACTCATCAGCATGCCGATGACTCCCCACTATCGCAACAATACTTTAATCGCAAAGGCAGTGAATGTGCTGCAGCCCACACGAAACACAGGTAAATCTGGGTTCAGCGGGCGTAAGCGTCCAACCACACTCTAAAGGCTGTGCGAAGTCCTTCACTTTCGTGGTGCATCGACTCCCTCAGTGAAACTATGAACCGGCAACTCTCTGAGATGGTCCCTGCACTCTAACTCGTCTCTCTCTCTCTCAATGGGATGGGGATGTTGCGAAGCCCTTACTACCACGTCCGTACACAACGAATCAACGAATGACAGCCTCATTACACCTCTCCTCCTCCCCGACCCCCCCCCTAGATCCTTCTCCTCTCCCCTTCGTATGCCCAGGCGCCCGTAGTTTCACGCTGGCGCGAAAGCAACGACACGCAAATGCGGGGAACACCGGCAGCATGGCCGAATCCCAGGCGAAGAAGCGGCGCACGGCGCAAGCGCCGAACGGGGGCCCGAACGAGCAGCGGCAGCAGCAGCAGCTGCGGGGCAGGAAGCGTGCCCGGGGCGACGAAGAGGCGGGGCCGGCGCTGCCCGAGAAGGTGAGGAGAACGGCGGCGGCCGGGGCCGGCTGCGGGGACGCGCCGCCGGCGCCGCCTTCGGCGCCGGAGCCGAGCCCGGGCGTCGCCGCCGTCTTCTCGTCTCTGGACGTCACCACCTCGGTGCGCGCCGGCGCGTTCCTGTTCAAGCTGCTCGAAGCCGCGATGCGGAAGCCGTACGAGCCGGCCGCCCGCAAGCGCCGCTTCACCGTCGCCCTCCTCGAGCCAGCAAGCCGCCCGCAGCCCTTCCTCGAAGACCGGCCCCGCGGCGGCGCCGAAAGCCGCGCGAAAAAGCCCCGAGCTGCACCGCAGCCGACCCTTGCCACCGGCCAGCTACCCGAGCGACTCAGAGCGCACCTCTGCGTGTTCGAAGCATGCGGCCTCGTCTGCTCCGCAGCCGGGACGGAACTCGTGGCTGAAGACGAAACCGGCGGATTCCCGGGCCCCGGCGAGCCCGCGTCTCGCGAAGCGGCGTGCCGAGGGGTGGCGTATGGGTGCGCGGATGTCGCGGTGCCGTATGCGCTGGCCCCCGACGACATCAACGAGCTGTACGCCGGGGTCCGGCAGAGTGTGCTCGTCGCCCTCGCGTCGCCGGGGGCCCTGCCGCCGGCGTTCCGGCCGCGGGCGGCGTGGGCCGAGCTGCTCGCTAAGTACGCGAAAAACGCGGTGGTCAACCCGAAGCACCGCCTCGTGCCCGCCGACAACCGGCACGCGAGCACGCTCTGCGCCGCGGGCGGCTCGTTGGTGCTGCAGGCGGCGGGCGTCACCACGCGCCGCGAGGAGGACGGGGGGCGCGAGTTCTTGTGCTTCAGCCGGCCGGCGGCGCTGGTGCTCAAGTCGTTGGCCACCGTGCTCCAGCGGCTGTTGTCGTTCGAGCTTTCGGTGGCTGCTTTGTTCTGTCCTTCGTTTCCTGATTTGGCCGACCACCTCGAGCCTGGCTCCACCCCGGATGTCTTGGTCTTGTTCAACGTACACTTGCCGGACGCTATTGCTGTGGCAACGCGATTGAACTACGCGCGTTTCTTATCGGCGACGCCGCAGCACTCGGTCGGTCTGGCTGTGCTGGTTTCCCTCGCCAAGTTCCCGGAGTGCCAAGAGACGCGCAACGAAGCGTTGCCGGGCGGGAGCCCTTCCTCTCGCCTCATCAGCGTGCGCCTCCACAGCGGGTCTCCTTCCGTCGCCGCCACCAACGCGGATCCGGAGCAAGCTTCTTCCCTCCAACCGCACGTAGCGCCGTCGCCGACCCTCCTTTTCTCCACGTGCCACCTGCCGTACCCTGTCGCCTTCTCGACGCAGCGCCTCGGCCTGCACACAACACGCCACGTCGCTTACAATCTCGTGAACGTCAACAGTGCCACTGCGGACGCCTTCACCTGCACCTTCTCGCTGCCAGGCTTCTGATCATAGCCCACGCTTTTGAGAGCCTCAGCCTGAGACTCACACACACACACACACACACGGTGCACACCTCTCTTTCCCCGGCACCAATCTCGGTCGGCGCGGCTGATCTCAGTATGTACGTGAGACCGCCCTCCCCACGACAGGCGCGGAACTCGCTTCGGATTTCGAGGCCCTGTTGTCTTCCTTGACGCTACCACACAAACTGCCGGCCGGACGCCGTCGCCTTGCGCCTTTCCTTCGAAACTGCGACTTATCTCAGTAATTACCTCGGGGTAGAAGTCTGCCCCAATCGGTGCTAGCGCGTCTCTTTTCGCAACAAAAACTTCGCATTTATTCGCCTGAGTTTCGGCCGGCCATTTGTGCCCCGAGAGGAAGCAATGCGAAGTGGAAGTATCCACTTCGGCAGCACATCCTTGCAGACTTGACCGTGCGAGGCACCGTCTCCTCCGGCCGAGATGCGTTGCTCGCCATTTGCTCCGGCTTCGGGCATTGCCCCCCTTCGGTGGGGATTTTTAAAGTCCCGACTTCAAGACGACTACTTCCAATAGGTAGGAATCAGGGCAGCCGCTGCCTACACTGCGTGCAAGCGAGTATAATGTCTTGTGTCAGGCCAATAGAATACACTCGGAAACAGTCGGGTATCCGAGTATTGTCCAAGCGTTGAAACGTTGATGAATCATCCTCCGGTGACGGGGGCGTATCGGTGAAAAACTGAGACCGTACTAAGAAAACGACGAGATCTGTCCTGGGCATCCAAACAACACATCAGCTGATTGCATTCATTGCATCGGTAGGTTCTTCGAAACCCGCCGTTGCAGGCGACTCGGACGCACGAGCAGATTCGTCCGTGCCACGTCTTTGAGCTGACAAAAGAAGACAAAACGACAAAAGCCTCGGGATCGCGTGTTCCTCCCCTCTATGCTGGTAGCGCACCAATTCTGGCCGTTCTCCCATAAAAGCCGAATAGCAAGCGATCGATTACCAGGTTCCCTTTTGTCGGGAACTAGCCCCCCTGTGTGTGTGTGCGGAGCCTCGTCGTTTGTGGAAGACGACGTTGCTGCGTGGAACAAAAACGAAAACGTGGAATTGGGCTTCTGCGCGTGAAGATATGACGCACGCCGCCAGAAGACTTGTTCCCGGTTTCCTCGAGCGAACTTTCAGTGAAGAAGGGTTTGGTGGGTGGGTCGCCAGTCGAGCGTGTGCAGTGCAGTGCCTTTTGGTAGCACAGGGTCCACGTTGTGCTCCCCACAGCATGCTTACTTAGACACTGCATCGCAGTGCGTTCTAAAAATGCAAGTTTAAACAATGAGCGAGCCCACACCATACCGAAGATCATTTCACCGGGAGTGGATGCGTCAACGCATACGTTTTGGGCAAGGATAGCGAAAAGGCAAAGGCATACTTTTAGTGCGGCGTTCTGCAGCGTAAGAAGTGTCATTTCCTTGTCCGCAAACCCGGACAGGCTTTCTCAAGAAGCCGCAATCATTCACTTTACAAATGGAGCCCGACAGCAATACGAGGTGGTACAATGCAAGAGGCACTCTCGTTTCTTGTTTTTGGTACCTACCCGGTAGGCTACCGTGTGCGATCGGACACAGCCGTGGTGCTATCAGGTGGAGATGATGGCTGAACGCCTTCCCGCGACTTGTAGTAATTTCGTATATCCCTCGCAAAAGCCATGCATGCTTGCGAGCACAAGAAAGGAACAACGTTGCCAGGTTTCGCCCGTCCTCGTGCCCCGGGCCGCGCGCGCTACAGCCGCATTGCGGCTTTCTTGTTCTCAGACGACCGTTCTTGCCATGGGTGTTTTCCCCACGCACGCCCTCTTTTTTCGGTTTCCGTTCGTTGCCCAGCCGTTGCACGCGGCCGCAAGTCTCTTGTGCCAACGACGGCTGCGCCATCAGCGCCTTCGACGAAACGACTGCCGCCCGCAGCGAGACGACCGGAAACAGCCCAGGACGACGACGGGAGCTTCTGCTTTTCGTGCTGTGCGACGAGAACTGCCTTGCAGAAACGGGGAAGTAAGAACACGTCTTTCTAACGGATGTCACCTAGCGCAAGGGAATGTTTAGCTCCTTAACCCGGGAAAACGAGCTTGGGCGAGGTCATCTTCCATCAAAAACTTGACTTTTTCTTAGAACCAACCACACGGTGAAGGCTGTGTGAAGTTCTCTTATCGACTTTCGTGTGCATTAACTCCCTCAGTGAAACTATGATTGCTAGAAGCAATCCAATCTCTAGCCGAAGATGTGCTTACGAGGATGAGCGACGTGAGACTAACAAGAAAGACCGAGACCTTCTCGACCGTGATAGGCAGCGGCAGGCATTTCGATGCAGTTCCAGGGGATAACAAACAAGCGCGCTACAGGTTCCCCAGTGTTTTGCATAGCCGCTCGAAGCAGCCCAAAAACCAAGACACCATTTGCAGGGAGCGCCCCACGCCCGTCTCCCCACGTGATGTTCCCGTCCCTTTGAGCGAACGAAGAAAAAAAGAAGCGGGGGGCGCGGGGGACGGCGCGCTTCGAAGGAGCAGGCACCCGCTTCCTTTCCGGCCGCCCGGCCGCACCCCTCAGATCCGGCCTACCCGTGGGGCGAGGAAGGGGTCGAAAGGAAAGGCGTTTGCTCTCCGGACGAGTATCATCCGCCAGAGAGCAGGAGTCGCGCCGCAGGGCTTTTGGAGCGCCGTCGCAGCAGGCGCTGCCCGTCGCAGAGTCGTCTGGAAGCTGTTTGTTCCGGATCACGTGTTTGCACGCAGGGGGAGGTGTTGTGTCGTCGGGTGGCGTACTGCCTTTCCCGTTGTCACATCACTTCTTCGTGTCGCGTGCCGCACTTGGTTCGACACCCGCAGGCCTCAAAAATACACGGCCGTCCGCCACTGTACCCACAACAAGTGGAGCGCATTCGATCTGGAGGTTTCTGACTGCACAAAATGCTGCGACGCACGTGCCGCGTCTTGAGTCAAGACCCGTACGCCATCTTAGGCGTGTCGGCGACCACTTCCCTCGCGGATGCGAAGCGCGCCTACCGGAGGAAAGCGCTGAAAACACACCCGGACATGGGAGGCAGCGTCGAGCAGTTCACGCTCGTCCACGCCGCCTACGAGGCCATCCTCGCCGGCCGCAGCACTCTGAACCCAGACCCGGACCCTCCGCCCCAGCCGCACGCGTACCCGGCATCCGCGTACACTTACGAGCACTTCAAGCAAGTGGACATGACGAGCTTGCCCGAAGCCATGTTCATCTATCGGAACATGACGATCTACACGCGAAGGGGCGGCCGAAAGAGCGTGCTGGAAGTGGGAATGGCGCTTTACGCCACGTCCAGGGCCGGGCCCGTCTTCAGCAAGGCCGTCATAATCGTCGCCGAGGTGAGCGAAACGGGCGGCGTGATCGCGTATGTGCTCAACAAGCGCTTGCAGTCCGGCGACCGCTGGTACGGAGGCCCGAACGGGCAGCGCAACCACGAGGTCATTGTCCACGAGAGCGACCGCCTGGCGGCCCATTTCGCGAGCCCGATGTCTTCGAGGCATGCTGCCGGCTTTCACTTCGATACGGACGTCTCGTTCGCGAAAAGGCAGTACTTCAAAGCTGCGAAACACCGGATGCTCTGCGGGTACTGCGGCTGGGCCCCTGGCAAGCTGGACGTGCTCATCGCCAAGGGAAGGTGGAAGCTCGTCGAGTCAGATTCCGTGTGGCTGCACAACACGCCCCCGGAAGAGCTGTACGAAGCGGCTCTTCGGCTGCCGACGCACCCGATCGATTGAGTTGCTTTGTCCATGTCATTTCTGTTGATTCTTCGAATGCACCGTCGGACGGGGGCACAGATGCCTCCGGTACAAACAAATTGATCGTGGCACTGCAGCTGCCGACACAATCTGTCGAATCCGCGAATGTACCTTCTTGGGTTGCGACAGGCTCGAGAATGGGCCGAGGCCGCTCTAACCGCAAAAATATAGTTGCCACCGCCAGAAGGGGTGTTCACACATAGTACCATAGCATTTCGCCGCATGAAGTGTGTGGCTCAAACAGCACAGCTACGTACGCTGCGTGGTGCATTGCACCCACTACGTATAGGTCCCAGATGGCACCCTGAGAGGATACCGAGGGCACCGTAGCGCCCGTCTGGATATCCATCCTCATATGCCAGTATTGGACCCAATACTGAGGTGCTCGATACTACGTACGTAGTGCATGCGTGTAGCAGCACAGTGCAGAACACCATGTTAACATGCTGTCCTGCGGGCACAGGCGTACCGAGACCGAGAGAGGGTACAGAACCCCTGCAGTAACGTGCAGGTTGCAGGTTGCTCGATGTGAAAGCATCTTTTAGTCTAGCCTGGCGTCCGGTGAATGCAAACGCCCGGACACATGAAAGAAAACCAATTCCGAGACGCAGTCGGTCTCACCCCCCGACCGAGAAACAGTCCGGACAGTACGGGAAAAAAAAGGTACTCCGTCGAGAGATCTTCAAACGTTTTCACCATCCCGTTCCTGGGGAGTTGGCAGTCAGCGGAGTTGCAGAAGCATGCACTCATCAGGTCGAACACAGGCGGGCTTGGTTCAACCATGGACACCAGGTCGCGGCAAGTCAAATCTTGAAACTGCTTCCCGCAGCATGGCTATCCATGTCTAAGCCTGCCCGAACTGCCTAACTAAGGCCTATCCTGACCCCGCGTGTCCGACCTATTGTTACTTTTTCGCGTCGTTCTCATTCGGGTCGGCCCCAGACGGATTTTGGATTCTGCCCTGTGTGCTCGAACTGTTTTGAACGGGCTTGGGCTCTTGCCTCCGTCGGAAAGAAGCACCGGGCGGCGCCTCCGGGTGTTTTTGGTGGAGACGTGAGATGGAACCTTTACTGCGCCTCCGTCCGCGAACGGCCATAGTTTTTTGATTGCCAGGCAGCTTCTTTGAATGGACAGCCAGAAGATGACCTCGTACGCAGCAACTCCATCGTTCGATCATCCCTACAACGCTCGGAGAAGAGGTCCTCGTGTATTTCTGCTGCTGCTCTCTGCTGCTCTTCTTGCTGCTGCTGCAAACCTGCGCCCACGCTAAGATCAAAAATCTCTGACACTGCAAAATTCGAGTTAGTTGGTATCAAGACTCGGCACCACAATTGTAGGTTCCCGTCTCCCCCTGGCGCTGACAGCCCCGCGACGATGACGCTGGCGGAGTACTTCTCGCCAAAGTACGCCATCGAAGACGTTTTGAAGAAGGGAAAAGGGTGCGTGGCGAAAGAGAAGATTCCGGCGGGCGAGCTGCTGGTCAAAGAAACCCCGTTCGAGCGGGCTCTGAAGGACACCGCCGACAAGGCGCTCGTCATGAACCATCTGCTGCAGAGCGTTCACGGCACGGTGATGAGGGACCCGGCGACGCGTGATGAAGTGTATTCCCTGTACCCGTCGAAGGAAATCAGCGACCGAGAGTTCGACAAGAAGGCCCCGTCACCCGAAAAAGAAGAAGACGACCCGTTTCCCGACGCGCTCGTTGAAGACCTCAACCACCTCTACAACATCATCACGTGCAACACGTTTCTGGTCGACGACCACGACTCCCCAGGAGGCACGTGTTTCGCGCTCTTTCTCAAGGCCTCCCGGTTCAACCACTCCTGCACGCCGAACTGCCACTACTATTTCCATCGAGGTGACTTGTACATTCGGTGTGCTGCTGTTCTTTTCTGCTTTTGCATCGCGTCGCCTACCGATCAGGACATTGGCTTCTGTCCAATTGAACGGGTTCACAGTTCGCATGGCGGTGCGGAACGCAACGCACGGAAGAAATTACGCATGTTCTTATGGTAACAAATAACGCTAACAAACGCGTTTGTCATTATTGAAAAGATCCGGTTGGGGGCGTGTTTTGTTGCGGTGTAAGGGTTATCAAAGAGCTGCACACGCGCGCACAAACAAGACTTCCTGGCTGGCATCATTTGCGCACTTAACCAGGGTTAAGAAGACGAACGAAAACATAGACACAAACATAGCTCACAGCACCTGCAGAACAACACGAAAAGCCTCTAGGCAAACCCCGTTTTCACATTCCTTCCCCCCCAGGGCGTTGAGCGATATTGCGAAGGGAGAAGAACTGACGATATCGTACTGCTCCGAGTACCGCAGTAGGCAGGACCGCCGGGAGCATCTCAGGCGCATCTACCATTTCACCTGCGGTTGCCCTCGGTGCGCAGAGCTGGGGCTGTTCGACGTGACGCTCGACGCGTTGCGCTGTGAGAACAAGCTCTGCGACTACTACCTCACCACCGACAAAGCTGGCGTCACGCGCTGCACGGGCTGCGGGGCGACGAAGAGTGCCAGCTGGGTAGCTTCCGTGCGGAAGGACATCGAGCGGAAGGTGAGCAACGACCCGCTGAACCCGAACGTACTGGACGCCCTGCATCCGAGGAGCGAAGATGCGTTTGCGTTCTACGCCCGCGTGGTGGCGGCCGCGTTCAAGGACAAGAAGCAGGTGGCCGAGCGCGCGCCGGACGGCCTCGCCTGCGGGAAGAAAATGGTCGCTTGCCTGCAGGGCGCCGGGGTCAATCCAGAAGAGCTGCTGCACACCGTCGTGCGGTGCGCGGTGCTGTCGAGAAACGTGGCCGAGCGAGACGCTCTGTGGAACAAAGCGCGCGAATTGTGCGTCAAGTACCGGGGGTCTCCCGACGTGGCGCTATTCTTCCCGCTCCTTTGGACACCCGCTGTGCGAGCCAAGGAGTGACGGTGTTCCTGAAAAAGCATGACTCTGGTCCCTGGGCACGTCTCTCCTGAGTGCTCTCAGAACACTCGTTGCCGCGTTCACAGCAAAGCGCTGAACGATGCGTCGAGAAACGAGCTTCTGCCGATAAGAACCTCTTCACTGCAAACGACCGGGAGCGTGCGGCAGCGTCATGTGCACGAGCAAACCCGGACCGGACTTTCTTCTAGCTTCGAGCGTCTGCGTGCGGTTCCAACTGCCGCGTGCTCGATTACGCCCAAGGGAATGCGTGGAACTGGGGTTGGGCTTCGACGCCCAGTCACGTAGAGACAAGTTCGAGCGTCCTTCCCGTCTGTCCTTGGGGATACTCTCTCTGACCTCCTTTTTGTTCGCTTCTTTTAGATTCACGCCACCCCGTTTTTCCTTTTGCGAATCCTTCGTTACAGTAGCCGTTGCACGGCGGACTCGCAGTGATCCGGAAGTGAACTTGGAAAATGCATCCGACACAATCTTTATAAGGCCTCTCCGCAGCACCACACGGTCGAACGAGGAGAATCGATAAAGAAACGTCATAACCGGTCTACCGTGTGCATTTGCTTAGGACCTGCGATGGCCCACGGGATCTGAAATACTCGAGGGGCTGCCTTGTGCTTACTTCGAAGGAGGCTAGAGGGGGAGAACCAATACAACTACAGTGGGTCTTTTTGATTGAACGCTTACGCCCGCCGCTGAACCCAGATTCACCTGTGTTTCGTGTGGGCTACAGCACATTTACCTCCTTTGATATTTTGCAGCTGGGCAGCGTCCTCAAGTATTTCCTACAAAGCAGGTGCTTATCCAAGAAATAAAAAGGACCTCCGAAAGTCTACTCCATTTTTTCGAACGAGCCGAATCGAGAGGCGTCCCGTCCACTCGAAAGGTTCCGGAAGCCCGTTAGGAGTCGGGCACAGAGCGTGGCTGAACTGTCTCTTCTTGCAAGCACCCGGGGTGGGGGGTGAAATCGAAGCCTTCCCTCACGGAGGTAGCGTGTAGCTAGCTCTGCGGGACTCCATTGCGGATCTTACACCTGCAGGGCGTATATTGCGCGACATGTGTTGAGCTTCGGAGATGGCACTAATTCCTAGACCCCCACAACCAAGCACAACAAACCAAAGGTACCGCCCCCCACGGGATCATCGGAAACCCCAGAAAACAGAAGAAAACCAGCCACAAAGAATGAGGGCCGTCCTGGCTTTGTTGCTGCTAGCCGCCCTCCAAGGGGCGAGCGCCCAGTGCTCGCGAGTCCTCCCAGGGGGAGCCGAGTGCAAGTGGACGCCGGGGTGCTGCAAATCGGGTTCGTGCTACCAGAAAGACGCGCACTACGCCGAGTGCAGGGAGTCGTGCTCAGCGGCCGGCTGGACGTGCAAGGTGCTGGGGGCCGCGGCGCCGGCGGCCGCGGGCTCGTGCGCCGAGATGGCCGCGTGCACCAACACACCGGCCTGCTGCTCCGCCGGGCTGGTCTGCGCGGAGATGACGCAGTTCTATGCCGTCTGCCTCAAAAACTGCCCCGCACGTTCCGGGTGGCTGTGCGACACGCCGCCGCCGGCCCCGCCGCTTAGCGACCCCTCGGCGCCTGCGTTGTTGCAGAAGGCGCAGGCCGGTCCGTACGTGGCCGTCACCATCGAAGAAGGCTCCACCGGCTTCTGCGCGTCCGACGGGAGGACCGAAGCCGAGCACGCGGGATCCACCGGTGGCGGGTACACGAACGTCGTCAACGCAGTCGGATCGAGCGTGCTGTACGCCGTCACAGCGTCTGCGGCCACGACGGCCGTTGCGACGGTCCGATTTGCGAACGGCGGTTCGGCGGCGCGCGCGGCGACCCTGACTGTGCACAGCACGAGCAAGCTGATGGCGTTCGCGTCGACCGGGGCGTGGGACAGGTGGGCGTCGGAGCACGTTTCGGTAGACCTGGACGCCGGGATGAACATCCTGATCCTCGCAGCGGCCACCGACGACGGCCTCGCCAACGTCGACAACGTCGAAATCGCCGGCGTGGGTCTCACCCCGGGCCCATGCGTGCTGGTAGGACCCCCGCCGCCTGTGCCTGGACCTGCTCCTGTGCCTGCGCCTGGACCTGCTCCTGTGCCTGCGCCTGGACCTGCTCCTGTGCCTGCGCCTGGACCTGCTCCTGTGCCTGCACCTGGGCCGGCCCCTGTGCCGCCGGTCCAGACAGGTGCCGGGAGCGTTGTTCTGCAGGAAAACGGGGGCGGGTTCTGCGTGGTGGACGGCGTGGTCGAGGCGGCCGGCGCCGGGTTCTCCGGCGCGGGGTACGTGAACTTCGACGACAGGACCGGCGCCGGCGTCTTGTACAACGTGTCGGCCGCTGCCGCCGGGGCGGCCACGGTTTCGATTCGCTACGCCAACGGTGCGACCACCGCGCTCACCGGGAGTTTGACCATTGCGAGTGAGTGGTACCCCGTCAATCTGGCCCCGTCGGGGTCCTGGACCTCGTGGAGCACCGCATGGCTCTCGGTGCAGCTCGTGCAGGGGGCCAACGAGTTGATCCTCGTCTCGACGGGCAGCGCCGGGCTGGCGAACATCGACTTCGTGCAGATCAGCGGCGCCGGCCTCAGCGCCGGAGACTGCACGCTGGCAACACCTGTGCCGGTGCCAATGCCGGTGCCGACGCCCACCTCTCCTCCCGCGCCTACGCCTACAATTCCCGGGGTGACTGAAATTACGATTCAGCCGAACGCCGCTGGTTACTGCTTTGGAGACGGGGTGGTCCAGCATGAGCACGCAGGGTACACGGGAATAGGGTACTTCAGCGTGCCGAACGTGCACGGGGCCAGTCTTTCGTTTGAGATCACGGCGGCGGTAGCTACCAGTACGACGATCACGCTGAGGTATGCCAATGCGGGTCCGCAGGACCATCCTACGACTGCATCGATCCACAGCGTATCGCACGCGATGCGGATGGAACCGACCGGCTCCTGGGACAGTTGGAAGACCGCGACGGTTACCGCTCTCCTCGTCCCGGGCGACAACATGCTGGTCGTCGCCGCCAGCTCCGCTCAGGGGCTCCCCAACATCGACAGCGTGTCCTTCGCGGCGCCGGGCATTTCGGTGGGGGACTGCGTGGCGGGGCCCGCTCTTCCCCCTCCGCTACCGGCGCCGGGTTCGGTCGTTCTGCAAGAGGGCTCGGACGGCTACTGCATCTCGACGGGCGTCGTCGAGAGCGCGCACGCCGGGTACACCGGCCCCGGGTATACACGCACTGAGAATCGGGTCGGGGGGAGCATTCTGTACGGCGTCACCGCTTCGGCGCCGGCGAGTGCTCGGGTGACCGTTCGGTACGCAAATGGGGGCACCAGCGATCATCCCGCGACGCTTTCGGTGTACAGTGGTCTCCGCTCGATTTGGATGCCGTCCACGGGGTCCAATGCAGTGTGGAAAGAGGTCACCGTCACAGTCCCTCTCGCCGCAGGGTCGAACATGCTCGTCCTGTCCGCAGCGTCCGCCGCCGGCCTCCCCAACATCGACTTCATCAGCTTTTTGGGCGCAGGTGTTTCCGCCATGCACTGCGTACCCTAGCCGGCTCTCATTGATCCAAAGCCAGCCCACGTTCCGGCATGAAGGGCGGAATGCCGCTGGAAAAGAAGGGGACAAAACGGCATCCGGACGAACAACGTCTGCGGCGGCCTAGCCCCTCCCTCGAAACTCGCTCGACATGGATGCCGTCCACGGGGTTGAATGGAGTGTGGAAAGAGGTCACCGTCACAGTCCCGCTCGAACATGCTCGCCTTTCCGCAGCCTCTCCCGCCGGCCTCCCCATCATCGACTTCATCAGCGTTTCGGGCGCAGGCGTTTCCGCCATGCACTGCGTACCCTAGCCGACACTCATCGATCCAAACCCAGCCCACGTCCCCCCTCCCTCTGTTGGTGGGTCAACAATCCAACTCACAAGACAATCCTGGTTGTCTAGGAGCAGACAGCGAAAGAGCTCCAAAGAAAAGGAAGGAAAAAAGAAAAGCAGCGTCGCTATGAACGCTGCAGAACCGGCATGAAGGGCGGAATGCCGCTGGAAAAAAAGGAAACAAAACGGCATCCGGACGAACAACGTCTGCGGCAGCCTAGCTCTCACTCGAAAATAGGTGGGGTGCCCCGCGCGAGTTATTACGATGTGGCGCAATATAGTAAGCAACAAAGAGCGTTGTTTCGTTTTTGCTCAATCAGATTACGGACAACCAGGCACCCACGTTCGTCTGTCTTGATATCAAAACAGAGTCTGGAGCCAAACGCAGTCAAAAAATTCCCCACTCTTCTTTGCGATTGCCCCCCCCCAGCCCTGGCCTCGTGACGAAGTGAAGCAGACTGCCGGGTGACACGATATGGCAGTTCACCGCACTTCGTCGTGTGCGTCCCAGTAACACGTCAAAACAAGCGTCAAGAAGTGGCTACTCGACGATGTGAGCCCGCCGGTACTGCTATGAACGCCAGTCGCAAACTGTTGGAACCCTGATGTGCCCGTGCGAATTGTATGCGTTCCAGCCGCGGACACGCAACGCTTGTTCGTGCATATTGTGGCTGCGCAAGTACGAAGTGTAGCCCCACCGCTCGATCCCTTCAGCCTTCAAGAACCCTCTCTGCGTAACCGTGCTGGTACAGGGCAATCGCTCACGATCTTGCTTCCCCGCCCTTGCATTCCGTGGCGAATCACGTGAAACACACAAGACCCTTGGCAGTGGTGCGTGTCTGCTTAGCGACAAGAGCCCATCGCAGCAGCGCATAAGCGTATCCGTACACACTTTCGAGCAATCACACGCACCATCCTCGCGTCCAGAAGCTGTATTGAAAAGAGTACGAAAACGGCCGGTCTTTACTGAACGGGCGGGTGCCATGCACAAGAGCGAAGCAATCGGTTCGGGTCCTTCCACGATACACTGGCGCCTGGCTTGATCAAAAATATATCAACCATCATCACATCACGTAGGCTAGTGTAATGCTTTGCTGTCGTTGGCAAACTCGTTTCGAAAAAAGAAAAAAAAGCAAATCAACAAAAGTAGTTCTGGCTGGCTTCCTCTCCACTCTCCCCCTCCCTCCTCGAAGTACTACTTTAATTTAGTAGTGCGTTGCAGCTGAAGGGAACATTTCCGGAACATTAGCTGCATCAAAATGCAGGAAGCCCGAGAAGTTCATTCCACTATCGTCAATCCGAATGTCTTTGTGATATGTATCGACGCACGACCTTGACTCCGGAAATGTCCTACCGAGAGATTACCGTTCCTTTTTATACCTGGACACTTAAGAGTATCTGGAGTGAGTGCGTGGAGTAAAGATAGAATCCAGAGACGACAGCCATTTGTTTTCGAGACATTGCAATGTGTTCCAAAAATGTAAGTCTGAGCAATGAGCGAACCAACACCAAACTGAAGATCATGTCACGGTCACAGTTTACATGTCAGTGCTTCACATGGAGATCCCTAACTAGGTGAAAAAGAAGAAGAACAACCTGAAGAGAGGGCCCAAACTCGGCCTGCTCAAAAAAGAATAGGCGTGTGTTTGTTTGTTCGTGCCGGGGGAGGATTAGCCTGTTAGTGAGTGATAGTGAGTGAATATGATCGGTAGGCTAATCTTCTCCCAAACACGCTGCCAGCGTTCTCTTTCGTGTTTACAATTAATTGTTACTACGAAAAAAAGTGTGGATGCGTCAACGCAACAGTTTTTGAAAGGATAGCGAAAGAGCGAAGGCATATTTTTTTTTTTGTATAAGCACCTGCTTTGTAGGAAATACTTGAGGAGGCTGCCAGCTGCAAAAGATCAAAGGAGGTAAATGTGCTGTAGCCCACACGAAACACAGGTGAATCTGGGTTTAGTGGCGGGCGTAAGCGTTCAACAAAAAAGACCCATTTTGTAGTTGTATTGTTTCTCCCCCTCTAGCCTCCTTCGAAGTAAGCACAAGGCAGCCCCTCGAGTATTTTTAGAATTAACGCCTGCGTTGTAGAAGTTACTCGATGCCGCCAGTCGCAAGGGCTACAACACACAAAGCTCAGATGAATCTGGGTTAAGTGCTGGGTGTTAGAGTTCGACAAAAAAGACCCAATTGTACTGCCAACAATTGCTTCTCTCTCTCTCTCTCTAGCCTCCGTCGAAACAAGCACAAGGCGGCTCTTCCGAGTATTCTACAGCGAAAGGCTTAAGGTCGTGCAAGGCGGTCACAAAGCAATTCATTTTGTTCTGGCCGAATGGCAACCGGGGAAGTCCCCGGGTCTCAAGCGGATCCGATTTCCAAGAAAAATCCACAACCTGTAACCATATAGCCCTTTCTTGCTCTAAGAGAACCCATTCATGAACGGTCACACGGAGACCCTAAACCCACGGAATTTCAAGACTTTAACTCTAAAAAGGCAAGTTTCGTGTGCGCCTCGTTGCCCTCGACACTTTTTTTATCCAATCTGCCGGCCCACGCTAAAAACTCTGCCAGAAACATGGTTCTGGCTCGCTGGATACGCTTGTTTTGAGAATTTCAAAAAAAAGTTGCATTCTAAACCGGACTTTTCGGAAATTGCCTGACAACATCACTTCCGTTCAGTCAGCTGCGGTAAAGCCCGTTCCGACGATATTCAGTCCGGATAAATATGACGGTACTCCTCCGACTTCATCCTCTTCCTGCTTTTCCTTCTATGAACAAGGAGTGCGGTGCACCCTTCTCCACAGTTTCCTCATGCATTGCGCCGTTTCCCTTGTCCCCAGCGGCTACCGCACCCCATCTAGGCTCCGGGGCGAAATACTCATCGAAACACGGAATCGCACAAGAGTTGGTGCGCAATGGCCGACATCCGAGCCCCATGGCAGGCCTTTGGGAGTTGTTCGTTGAAGAAGGCTAATTTAGGAGTTGTTCGTTGAAGAAGGCTAATTTAGGAGTTGCTCGTTGAAGAAGGCTAATTTAGGAGTTGTTGTTGAAGAGGCTAATTTAGGAGTTGTTCATTGAAGAAGGCTAATTTAGGAGTTGTTCGTTGAAGAAGGCTAATTTAGGAGTTGTTCGTTGAAGAAGGCTAATTTAGGAGTTGTTCGTTGAAGAAGGCTAATTTAGGAGTTGTTCGTTGAAGAGGCTAATTTAGGAGTTGTTGTTGAAGAGGCTAATTTAGGAGTTGTTCGTTGAAAAAGGCTTATTTAGGAGTTGTTCGTTGAAGAAGGCTAACTACATACGGACGAACTACGCCACACCAGGTAGTTGATCCACGTCTCGGCAGCGAAGGCAAGCGCTTGGTTACCCCCTTCTCTGAGTCCAGCTGGTTCTGTACGAAAACGAGTAAAAGCACGCGTCTTGAAATGTTGCCTTTGCAGTGAAATAAGTCCAGTGTGTACGGTCGGGTTCTGCTTGTGTCAATGATGTCAGTGCCTGCAGTCGGAATGCGAAAGTGTGTGCGACCAACGATGGACTTGCGGGAAGCCGAGGATCAACATCCTTTCTTGGACAAGTTGCTTTGGAAGGGGCGTGTGCGCGCTGTCTGGTAGCATTTGTGCTCGTAGTCAATGCTAGTGAGTCGCTGCCTGCAGCGTCGAGCTGTGGAAGTGTGATTTTTTGGCACCCGGGAGACTGACACCTGAAGAGCGCCGGCGCACGAGATAAGTCAGATTACCTGAGACAAAAAAACCGACCATAGTGAGCCAGTCCACTGGGAACGAGCGCAGGCAGGCAGTTCCGGATGTGTGAGCCAACTTTCACCCTCTTACACCGGCGTTGCGTCGAAGTCCGCACTTTATTTGCTTTCGGGAAAGGAACACCAAAAGAAGAAAGAAGCGGGCCTCGTATCATCATGTCGTCGGAGCCGGTGCTGAAGTTCATCAAGAAGGAAGACATCCCGAAGGACTGCGCGGAGCCCGTCGACCCCGTCGCGCTGACGCAGGCGGCCGCGATTCTTGATGGGATCAAGAAGGGGGGCGCCGCGGCGGCGAAGGAGACCGCCGTCAAGTTGAACGACCTGACGAGCGACCAGGACGTGTACGTGACCAAGCAGGAGCTGGGCGACGCGTTCGCGTCGCTGTCGGAGGCGGAGCGTGGGGTGCTCGAGAGGACGGCGCAGCGCATCCGGTTCTTCGCGGAGAGCCAGCGGAAAAGCATCACCGACATGACGGTGGACATCCCGGGGGGCAAGGCCGGCCACACGGTGACCGCGGTCGCGTCGGCGGGCTGCTACGCCCCCGGCGGGCGCTACCCGCTGCCGTCGTCGGTCCTGATGACCGCCGTCACCGCGCGGGCCGCCGGCGTGAAGAACGTGTGGGTCGCGTCCCCCCGCCCGAGCCCCGTCACCCTCGCCGCCGCCCACGTCGCCGGCGCAGACGGGTTCATCCGCATCGGGGGCGCGCAGGCCATCGGGATGTTCGCCGAGGTCGTCGGATCTGACGTGATCGTCGGCCCCGGGAACAAGTGGGTCACCGCCGCGAAAAGCATCGTCCAGGGGCAGGGAAAGTGTACCATCGACATGCTCGCCGGCCCGTCGGAGGTGCTCGTGATCGCAGACGACACCGCCGACGCGGGCACGGTGGCCGCCGACCTCCTGGCGCAGGCGGAGCACGACGTCGAATCACGGCCGATCCTCGTGACCATCTCGCGGGCTTTCGCCGACAAGGTCAACGAGCAGCTCCAAAAGCAGCTGGCCGTCCTGCCCACAGCCGGCACCGCCCGGGAGGCGGTCAAAAAGGGGTTCTGCGTCGTCGTTGACAGCATCGACGAGGCCATCGCGGTCTCCGACTCGATCGGCCCAGAGCACTTGGAGATCCAAACCGAGGACTCGGAGGCTGTGGCCCGGAAGTGCGACTGCTACGGGGGCCTCTTCATCGGGAAGTGCGCGGCCGAAGTGCTGGGCGACTACGGCGCCGGCCCGAACCACGTCCTCCCGACCGGCGGCACCGCGAGGTACACGGGGGGGCTCTCGGTTCTAAACTTCCTCCGCACAAGGACGTGGATGCGCATCGACGAGCCGGCGCAGTCGCAGGTTCTCGTCAAAGATGCGGTGCAGCTCGCGCGGCTGGAGGGCCTCGAAGGCCACGCACGGGCTGCCGAGGCTCGGCTGGTAGCGTAGAACGCAGCATCCCGTCTCCTCGTTACGGAAGAACAGTCAAAGGTAGTACCCTGAACGGCCTCCACCCCGAATGCGGTTGTGTTTCGACTGACCGGTGGGGAGCACGTTCCGCAACACGCGCAACCGCAGCTTTGTCGAGCGGTGGGGTCTGCTTTCTTGTAGCCGTGTGTTGGGCGCTGGCAGCCGCTCTTCTTCCACCAGCGCCTCGTTCTTCTCTTTTGCGGGCTCCGCCGCGTTCCAGCTGCAAACGGCTTCCCTCTGTCCTCGTCCACCGTTTGCACCTTCTATCTTTTTCTTACGAAGCCTGGCACGCAACGCCGGCGTCCAATACGGGCAAAGCACGTTTTTTCGCCCGCTCTCACCTGGCCGGCTCCAGCTTGAATGCCCCAAGCCTCAAGCTTCGCTTTGTGCGGTTGAGGAGAACGTGGTGCTTTGCTCCTGGCAGTTAACCGTGTTGTCGTTCTCATCCGCGCTGTTGCCCTGCTCTGATGCGCAAAGCCCCAAGCTTCGTCTTGGTGATGTTTGGGATATGCTCCCGTGTAGAAGCTACATTGAGCCGAGTTTCCCCGTGCCCGAATCCAAAACCAAGTAAACTAACGTCGGTCCTAGTTGCTGCTGAACCTCGATGCAAGCCCCGACCGTGAGGTCGTGAGGGTGCAGATACGGAATGATCGAGGTGCGTAGCCCAGCCGTTACGACGCCGCTGCCAAAGGTTAAACGTGCTACGTGACCGACCAAACTCCAACCTGTCAGTAGCAACCTCGCGAAGCCTGCGACGTGCCTTTTCGTGTCCAGGAGGCTTACGAATCAACGTCACCCATTCTCTTGATATCCACCTCGTAACCTGCAAGGTCGGTGCAACCTGTACAGAACGCGGTACAGAGCCCAGCCGATCGCATCAGGTTCTCTCGGTTTCCCGGTGGCAGAGTGCGGCCATTTTGCCCCTCTGCTTGAGGGTGTGAGGCGCGTGGTCCAAACTCGCCACGGCCCCTGGCCAGCTGCCAGCGCCATCCCGGAAACTTGCTGCCGTCCTCCCCCCAAGCCACGATTTTCTTGTCCGGTCCTCCATTTTCTTGGTTTCCTCTAATGTTCGGTTCCCCGTCGCCACTCTCCCACCTTGACGCTGAGGAACCCTGCCTCGGAGCTCCCTTTGCCCCCCCCCCCCCCCCCATTTCTTTTCGAGGAAGACTGGTCATTCCGGTACCGTGCTTCGGCGCAAACGAAAATTCAGTGCGGGCGTTCACTCTGCATTTCGCAATGCGGGAGGGACCCGCGTGCGTTCTTCTTTAGCACCATCAAGCTCGCATCTTCATTCTTCGTGTATTCTTTCTTCCGACCTGCTCGTTCCCTTCATCGACGTGTTCTCGCTGCATGCCGGCAATTGCGCGCTTGATAGGGTGGGAGTTCCGTTCGGAGACGAAGGGGCTCCTCTGTCCAACTGGCGAGATGGGACAACTCCGGGGTTCTCTTGCCTTGCCCAATAAGGGTCCTGTTCAGGAAAGGCGATGAGTCGTGCCCGAGCTTCTGACAACCTCTGCGATATGATTCTGTGGCCGAAAACGATCCGGGCACGTTGCAATTGAAAGTTTCCTGTGCTCACGCAGTTTAGAACCGCAAGTCTCTGTTGTCCAGTTTGATGATGGCGGGTCGAAACCGGCATGAATGGTCCGTCGCCCGAATGGAAAACATGAGTAAGTAGCGAATGTTCATTTTTGGTATCCATGACCCAAACGTCGAGATAAATAAGCGGAGAATGCACGCTATGGCAAGCTGGTTGAGAACTTTCCATGTACCTGTGATCTACTGAATGGCAAGGCCCACAAAACGGACTGTTTCGCCCGCAGAATCAAACACAGCAACAGCGCGTGAACATGGTAAACCGTTTCACCGCTACCGGGCACGCAACGAGCTATATCAAGGGGACGGGAAGAGGGGGGCATTGGGCAATAAACGGAGAGGCAAGATGCCGAAGAGACAGCGCGCGGACAACACCACCGCCAAGGCACAGGCTTCGGCGAAGCAGGCGGGCAAGCAGGGGACGAAGACGGCCAGCAAGGACAATGAGGAACCGTCTCCGACCAGCCCGATGCTGTTACACATTACCTTTGTGCTCGTTGCTCTGCTTGGCGCTTCGGTAGCCGTGCAGCGGAGCTTCTTCGTCTCCGCCGAACCCTCCACCGCTAGCGTGTTCACTGCAAACGTGAGCTCCTCGAACGTTTCCAGCGGCATCAGGCGTATCCAGTGCACAGACGGTATGTCCAACTTCTGCAGAGTCACCTGGGACTTTTAGAGGCAAAGCTGGTGGTTAAAAAAAACCCCGCATGCCACCAAAGTACCTAGCCCAGTCCTATCTGGAGCGCTGGCCCGGCGAGCTGCGAGGGCACAAACCTTTTCCCCTTTTTTTCCCCCGTCTCCTTTCCATTCTTGCATTTTCAGGCCTGCATGCCCCATCAAAAGCAATCGAAAAGAAAATAAACGAGCGTTCTACCACCTCGCGCGGTGTCACGGGATGTTTGGCAGCCGCTGCCAAACACGTGTACTTAAAAGAACTCAATGCTAAACAAACATAACGTGGGCGGCGCCGAAGCTTTACCAGCTTCGGCTGACACCATTTGCGCACTTAACCATGGTTAAGAAGACAACTGAAAGCATAGACACAAAGATAGCCCAAAGCATCTGCAGAATAACACGAAAAGCCTCTAGGCAAAAACCCGTTTTCACAGTTCTTCCTTTTTCGTAGAGTCGAGTTGTAAACTTGGAAGATATCGCTGGCAGCGTAGGTTGTTGTTGGTCTTGTTGCTGTTCTTGTTGTTGTTGTTGTTGTTGTGAATGAGTATGAGTACTGAGGACTTGTTTTAAAGCCAAAGTTAGCTTGCAGATCCGGGGTTCGAAGTCTCAGAGTTACCGTCGTCGGGGGGGTTCTATTTATTCAATCTTGTGGTCGGCGCTGGACTGATGAGGTCCATGTACTTCGGTTTCTTACGCAATTGTCACGAACCAGGTAACAATAGGAGTAGTTTGAACTTGATACGCAGCAACAATCGGTGATGATAGACTGCACAACAGTGATAGTACCGGGGCGTGCCGGGGAAAGCTACGAGTGAACATGATTGTTAGGTTGATCTCCTTTCCTAAATACGCACAACAACAACAGAGCCGTTCGCATTGAACCGCCTGCGCCTTGAGCAGGGCGAGGAAGCGCTCGTGTGCATTGGAGAGAACCAGCCGGACATCAAGGTCCGCGGGCTCAGTGCAAAGCCGGGGCTCATCTACATCGAAAAGCTCCTGACCGAAGGCGAAATCAGCCGCGTGGTCCGAAGGGCGACGCCGCACTTGAAGCGCTCCCAGGTGCTCGACGAGCGGGCCGCCGGCAAGAAAAGCCACCTCATGAACGACGAGCAGTGGCGCAAGTCGACCTCCGTCGTGTTCGGAGACGGCCTCCTCCCTTCGATCGGCGAACGCGTTTCGAACCTCCTCAAGCTACCTGTGGGCGTCCTGAAGAACTCAACTTTCCAGGTTCAAAGGTACCAACCGAGTGAGTACTACTACCCGCATTACGACACGCACCCGTTGAGCAAACTCGGGAAGCAGAAAACAGCCGATTTCCCGGATTTCCCGTGGAGCGCGCGGTTCGCCACGGTCGTCATGTACATGAACGACGTCGACTCGGGCCACACGTTCTTCCCGCTGGACGGGATGTCCGAGGCGCAAGCCATCGAAATGTCGACCGTCGCGGCGACGAAGCACTTCGCCGCCCGGTGGAAGCGGTACTGCGCCCTGCCGGTCGAAGATCGGCCGGGCATCAACGTCAAGCCCAAGCGGGGGGACGCTGTCGTCTTCTACAACCACGAAGTGCAGGACTCCGGCCTGCTGGGCGACCGGGATCCTTTGTCGTACCACGGCAGCTGCGACATCCACGAAGGCCAGACCAAAGTGATGGCGAACCTCTGGCTTCAGGTTCCCCCCTCCGAGTTCGGCGAGCCCACCTTGTCGTCTCCTCCGCAGGTCGACATCGACACGGTAAAGCGTGTCCTCTCGTGGTTCGAATGGGAGTGAAGACGGGGTGACAGAAAAAAAAAGGGAGAACCCAATGCGTGTGAGAAGAGAAAAAAAAGAAACCCGCCGCAATGATGCCAATCGCAGAAATTGTCGCTTCTTTCCCCTCTCCGCGCAGATGCGGACGGAAGAAGCAGTCTTGCCTTCGCATTCTCTTTGAGGGTGTAAATGTAGTTGCGCATGAGGACGACATCAAGCATTATGGCATCCGTATCCTCTTCTCCCTCCCACACTCCTTGTAGACTAGCCGGAGACTGCAAAGCACCAAACCTCCCACAGCACAGCCACAGCAAAAGAACAAAAGGGAACGTCCCAGCCGGGAATTTCTTTTGGGTTCTCTTTTTATTGCCAGGGCGGCTCGATGAAGTCGGATGGCTTTTCTGTGCGAAGTAATCGTCAAAAACTCTTTTCAAGGAACCGTAAGCTGCCTTTGCTCGGCTCCTGTGAAGGCAATAACAGCAGGACCTCGGGCGTGATCGCCTGATGCTTTATCGCACGAAACACAGGGAGGTAATCCGGGCTTTAGTGCCGGGTGCAAGCGTTCAACACAACTTCGTAGTTGCACCATCTCCCGTTTAACATCTCCCCGCCCCCTCTTGCCCACCGTCGCAGTAAGCACCGAGCCTCTCCTCCACGAGTATTTCGGCCATTTACCCACCGCGGAGGGGAGAGGGGTCTTGGATTTGCTCACCCGTTGACTTGGGGGAAACCTGATCAATTTTGTTGCAGGTGACCCTCCGTGCGAGGCATACCGTGCAAGGCTTCTATCAAGATCGCCCCTTGACAGGAAGGCAACACCTTGGCATGTTCTTTGCATCGGGTCGGTAGGATTGAAGCCCTTTATGGCCACTACACTTCAAAGCGTGAACACCCATTTACTGATTGCCCAACGATTTTGCGCCCCCCCGGTTTTGGTCGTCCCGAACGCATTTGCCTTCCAAACCTCCAGCAAAAAAGGAAGAAACAGCGAACTTTTCACTCTTAAAAAAACAAAAGGCAACGCACTTCTTTTTTTTTCTTTCTTCTCGGGGTTTGTGCGCCGATTGTATGCGCACGTTTCCACATCTCACGGCCATGCGGATACCGCGGTTTCTTCGTCAAGAAAAGAATGGATCAAGAAAGAGGGGGAAAAACACTGAGGAAGAAGGAAGAGAAGCAGACCGGAAAAGGGAAAGCCTGCAACACAGAAAGCGCAAGAGCTCTGCCACGCTTTTCCGGTGTCTCTGTGCGTGCGTCTGCCTTTTTTCGTAATAACAATTAATTGTAAACACGAAAGAGAACGCTGGCAGCGTGTTTGGGAGAAGTTTAGCCTACCGATCATATTCACTCACTATCACTCACTAACAGGCTAATCCTCCCCCGGCACGTACAAACGGTTCGGTTCGTACCACTTATTGACAAGTGGTCACCACATCCGTGTATCACCACAGTGTTGCTGCTGCGTGTCACGAATTAGTCACAACCGATCATAACCATCCGCGGTGCCTTTGTCCGCGATTTAGGCAGATGTACGCTCTCCCTTCCTCGTAGTTTTTTTTTTCATTGGTACATTTGTACTAACGGGAACCTTTTCAAAGTGTTCTTTCCCCTTTCTTTTTCTTCACTTCTTTTGTTGCATCATGTTCCGCATCCACCGCCAGCTGGTCGGGCGTCGGTGACTCTGCGGCCGCCTCAAGTCTGCCGCAGAAAGCCGCGGCCATCGCTTCATGTCGAGGGGTCTAGGGCGACTACCATCGTTCCTGCATCACTCCCGACGCATTCGCGTTGGCCGCTTGGCGAATCCTCCGATTGCCACCTTACTTGATCGAAAGATCTCCTTCTGTTTCACTTTTTTTAGTACTAACAATCTTGTGGGTTGCCCTTCAATGTATTGTGCAGGCTAAAAAGACGTAGGCAGCGTGTCTTGGTGGTTGATCAGAATTCCTTACCTGAATACACACAGGGTAAATACAAGTGGGAAAACGATCAACCGGCACGCACAAACAAAACGAAGCGCCTGTCTTTTTCTTCTTTCGCTCGAGCTACCCCTCACTTTGACGAGAAGCGAACCTGCAAAATCCGTACCGTTATCACTAGCCTCTTTCCATCGAGGTAACATTGCCATTAGACACATGGGGGGGGAGGGGCGTTGTGTGAAAGAAAAAACAAGAAAAGAAAAGCGATTTTCAACAAAAAAAAAAAAACTTTAAAAAAACGAAATGAAATATATTTCACTCCAAAAAAAACGAACCTCTTCTCTTTCCAGTCGCTCTCATGGCCGCACCGGCAGAACAGAGTTTCATCGTCGAGGACGAGTTTTTTTAGAACTTACAATCTTGCGGGTTGCCCTTCATTGTATTGTGCAGGCTAAAAAGACGTAGGCAGCGTGTTTTGGTGGTTGATCAGAATTCCTTACCTGGAAATACACAGGGTAAATACAAGTGGGAAAACGATCGCCCGGCACGCACAAACACAACGAAGCGCCTGTCTTTTTCTGAGTGAACGTCGGCAGCGGGGGTTATCAAAAGATAAACAGCTTGGTATGCGTAGTGCACGAGAACCTTGCAACATTGTAACAACTAGAACCAACAAGAAACCCCACGCAGTACGTATTAGTTTAGCTAGAACTTTAAAAGAACCCATTCGACGACCCTGGGCTCCAGAATTCCGGATTCTCAAGCGAACTATAACTCTAAAAAATTTGCCGAAAGTGCCCCGGTGGTTTCACCGGGGTTCAAGTAAACGTTCGTAAGTGTGCAGCCGAAAAGAACTGCTGTTTGACGTCGTGGATGCTCTGTCTTGCCGTGCGGCCACGCGCAGGCGCTCTTGCTTCTTTAGAGTGTCCTCCGCAGCAGCAAGCGTTGTGTTGCAGCATGTTCTAGGTACCCCTCCGGGCACTCGCCTGCCCGGGAGCGTCCGACGGTACAATCGCGACACCGCTTTGTCAACAAAACCACGTTCATTTCCTTTCCTTGCCTTTTTCTCTCTTCTTTTCTTCGAGAAAATGACCACGGGTTCTTTTGGGGCGGCCGGGGGAGGGAAGTTCACCCCTTCCCCAGATTCAAAAGGGACTGAAAATGACGTCTTTCCCGACGACTTTCAATCCAAGACCCTGTGAGTTTGACAGTAGCCTGACTCTATGCAGTGGGTGCAAAAAAGGAGGTCGCAACAGCGAAATACCACTGTGGCTCCCGCTTTGCATATCGAAGGATCATAATTTGTAAGCATTGCAAAGGGATACAGGATGCCAAAGACGGGGTGTTGGGTGAAAACGATTTTGGCAGAGTATGGCGCTGCGCATGTGGGTGGGCGACCAATTGTCTCCGAACAGAGCCCATAATATTATTCTGAAGCTCCCACAAATTCACCCGGCATGCTTTAGTCTGAGACCCTCGTTTCTGTTTGGTATAGAGGTCGCATACCCCGCGCGCAGAGCATCCCTATCCAGAAGCTTTTTACCGAAATCGTCCACCCCCCCGCTTTTTTTGGCATCCTGGTGCCAGCACCAAAAAACCGGTCTTCCTTCTGGAGCCTTGAAAAGCCCTTGACAAAAAAAATAAAATAGAAGAATACTCGCCCCTCGGAATCGACACTTGCACACACACACACTTCGGTCTTTTCGAAAAGAGTAAAAATAGCTTTTTTATCTTTCAGACTTTCCACCAAAGATCAAAGGTTGTGGCGAGGTGGACATAGCCTCTTGTCCTGCGTCGCTTTTTTGTCCGCAAACGCTCTAGTTTGAGGCTGAAAACGTGTTCGGAATGGGACGTGCTCTCCTCCGATTGACCAGCAGTGGACACTGCTTTGGGGGTATGAGCGACAAACTTCGGTAGCGCCGTGGGGTCCCCTCAATGTAGGCAAAAAAACGAATCCTGGAGCAAAAAAACAGCAAAAAAACAAAAAAACAAAAAAACAAGGCCCTCCTGGTGAACCCAAATACTCGTGCACACGCCCGGCCGAACCTTGCTACACTGCACCTAGGCCACCAAAAAACGCCCAGCTTTTCACATTCTGCCTGCCAAGCCCATTCAGCTACTGCTCAACAATCCTGATAGTTCTGCAGACTGCTTCAAAAGCTTCTGATAAGTACTCGAAATGCCACCTCACCAGACCGCTGGCCTGCATGTGGAAGACCCTGGCTCACCCGAGCCAGCAAGAGTGCACCAGCAGACCACCAGGGCAAAAAAACACAAACCTCCAGAGCAAAAAAACAGCAAAAAAACAAAAAAACAAAAAAACAAAAAAACAGGTAGGGTGCCAACATTGGGTCCCCTGAGGCTAGGGCCAGTTTCAAGATCACGTTTTTTTTTTGTGCATCTGACACTGGTTTCCCACATGCCGAAGGCTCAGGGAGTCCGCTCAAGCGTCACCCTGCATGAGAGACAGCGGTCTGGCCCCTAAAGCGTCCTCCTCCCTTTCGGCAGGTTGCTCAGAAGTGCCGGCCAAGCCCGTGGCTGGCATTCTCCAGCTTCTGCAGCCCGGGACATGGTGCGCGCGCGCACGCAGTCATCTGCGAGTCAAACCCTTCTATGATAGAGGCCCGGGTCTCCTCCCCCGCTCCTGGCACCGGGAAAGGACTTCTCTCCTCTACCGGGGTTTTCCTTTCGCAGCAGGGCACTCTCTTGAGGTGCAATCTCGTTCCAACAAGCAACCGTCGTAAGACGCCAAACTGTTCGTCCTTCAGGACCCACGGGTTCGTTCTTTGCGTGTGACAGAGAAGCGACCTCTTTGGAGACGAGGGAGAAGACTTCCCGTGTAATAGCGCTTTCTGGTTGGAGTTCCTTCAACTTTTCATGTGCAGCCGTTGTTCAAGTGCTCCCTTCAATACAACCGTGCTACGAAGAACTTCAAATCCGAAAAAGAAACTTTTTCAATAGCTGTAGTGCAGTCGCAGTGCCGCCCGTTGTGCAGTAGTATTCCAGTAGGTGCTCCTGTGTAGCTCTAAAAGAACCCATTCATGAACGGTCACACGGAGACCCTAAAACCCCGGAATTTTAAGCGAACTTTAACTCTAAATACGAAGATACCCTCAGAAAGAGTGGGTACCATCGTTTGGGCGTGGCGGCATTAGTGCACGTGTACCTCTTGCTGACCAGGGGCTTTTCTAGGAAGACCCCCTCCTCTGACTCCATTCACGCAGAGCAGCAACCCGTGGGTTGTATGTTCTAAAAAGGGGCAAACCTAAACATTCCCTCACGCTTTTCAGAGTAAGGGTACGAAAATGAAAGCAAAGCCAGGGAACGGGAGAGGAGGGGGAAGGGACTCAAACTACCGTAATCGGAATAATATTGAACTGGACTAAAGCTGGAACGGGTAAATGACAGACCGGGTAAAACCTGGGAGTCACCTGAGTGACTGCACCAGTGGTGGTCCTGCAGCCTATCCTATGACAGCGGCATCCAAGGGTCGAGCTGAGTATGACGCTCACCGGGTAAAATACGGAACACCCAGGACCATTTTGGGAGGTGTCCCAGGTTTACCCGGTTCAACATTAATCCATTACGGCATGTACGCGTTGAGTTTGTACACCAGTTGAGTTGGGTGAAAACCCATGGTCCGATGACAAGAACGCTGCTTGGGCATGCAATCAATAAATTAGTACATACCACCCCAAGCACGTTCTTGCATCCCCACCCAACCGCCTTTATTGTTATCAAGCTTCGTCTTTCCACCACTGAGAAGTCAGGCTCCTCTTTGTAAAAGGGGAAAAAGCCCCTATTTATTCGTTGAACACCTGCACTTCATTCTTTGTTTTTTATTATTATTCTTCTTCTCCTTTTGGCATCTCTCAATACGCATCCGCTGGCGGCGATTTTCTCCCCTGAGAACTCTACGTGCTGTTTTCAAACGTAGCGTGGGGGGCGTAGCGTGCGTTGTCGTGTGGGCATAGACCCGCACCTGTGTGATCCGTGACCTCACGTCCGTTCAACACGTGTTCGGTAGCTACAGCACTAGAGATCCCTTCGGTTCTTTGTCTTGCAGCTTCGTCGAGAATTTTGTTCCTGTGTATCAAAAACAGACTGACGCACATCGTCGGAAACACAAAAAATCACGAAAAGAGACGGTCATACGGTACCAAGAAGACAGACAGTCACCTACTACGGCACCATACTGAGGAGGGCCTACCTTAAGTAAGGTGTGTGGATATGGCCGAAACCACCAATGACCAACAACCATGGTACCCACCGATTCTTACCCCGTGTAACCAACCACTCTTACGACACTCAGGGCGCAAAGGATATCTTCCCATACTGACGAAGGTTACCCGGAGACTTTAAAGCCCCGGAGTTTCAAGCGAACTTTCACTCTAAAAAGGGGTTCTGCCACCCGGGTGACCGTTGCGGGAGCGGCAAACCCAGGTCGGCCGCGAATTGCATGCCGCCGCGTCGCGTCGCACGTTGGAATCCGCCGCTAAAAAAAGCGCTACGTCTGCATCAATATCGCGAGACCGCTGGAAAGATCGCTTTCAGCGGACCGTGTGCCGGCTTGTGCGCAGCAACTTCGGCGTCTTCCGCTTCTGTCCTTCGCAGAGCGCGCTCTCTGCCGAGGAATCTACCCCCCGGGATGGCGGGTGAAGCGGGCATGGATAACAGCGAAAAAAAGAAGCATTACGTTCGGAACAGAATGCAAATAATCCGAAGCGACATTCCGCAGCGCAAAAAAGCATTTTCGAATAAGAATGAACACCATAGGCGCGAAGACAGGCGTTTCGTTTTTCGGTTTGCGTGTGCGTCCGAATCACACCCCTGGCGGTTGCTGCAGTCAACGTTTTGGTACTGAATTGCAGCACCTGTTTCATACAAAACGCGCCATAAACCGCCAGACGCGCATGGGGCAGAAAGAGTACGACTGTTCTAGTTTGATGTTCGTCATCTCGCCGGGACTCTGCTCGGGAAGAAATGGAAGCACAGGTAAATCTGGGTTCGCAGTGGCGGGCGGAAGTGTTCAACAAAAAAAAGACCCACTTCGTAGTTGCATTGTTTTATGGTAACAAGCTTGCTTGTCTATATCAAAATGTGTCGGATGGCAGCGTGCTGTGTTAAGTCACTCAAAACAGGGTTCAGCCTCCGTCGAAATAAGCACAAGGCAGCCCCTCGAGTATTTTCAAGTCCGGGAGCCCTTAACGTGTGCGCACGCGGGACAGACCAGATCAACGCCCGCCCCAAACGCGTCGCATCGCCATCAGAGGGCAGAAAAAAACAAAGCCCGTGATACTTCCCATCCCGAACCCCGTTTCCTGTTGTTCCTCTCTCTTTTTCTCCATATGACCCCTTCATGCTTGCATCCTCTCCTTCCCCCACTTGTTTCCTTTGGCCGTTTCTGCCATCCGGTGTGCCCCCCTCGTGGTTGCATTTCTCTCGTCATTGCGAAGGAGGTATCGCCTGCAGCGGTCAAGGTGTGTGGACGATTGCCACGCCGCCCATCGCCATTAGGAGTTTTCACCGCGTCCGTGTTGCAGGAATGCGGACCCAGCTGATAACACATGTGGAAGGAGGCCCGCTCAGACGTGAACCTACCTGTATCTCGGTAAAGGATTGACAAGAGAAAGTCGTGCCAAACCCGCGCAAGAACGAAAGATGCAGCGGAGAAGAGTTGTGGCGTTCCGGACGTTTTCTGTAAAACTTGGGCGTGTTGAGAGACGCGGTTTCGATGGGGAAGTACAAACAAGGTTACTATTTGCCATTTTCTTCTGGCAGCGAACGCGGGCGCCATTGTTAACTACATACATGCACAGTCTCTGCAACCTCGCTTCGCGCAGAGGTGCGACTGGCTATGAGTAGTCCACTTACTAGCAGAGAGATTCCAACTTGATGCGCCCGTGTGTCTCGCCGAGTGGACACGAAGGTGTTCGCTCGGGAAACACAGGAATTCCAATTTGAATGGGCTCGGCGCTCAAGCTAGCTTTGCTAGGCGTCGGCGTGTGCCCTTGGCAGCATTCGTCAAACTAGTGCCCCTTGTCCTTCGTTCCTCTCAGTTTTTTTGCCTTCGTCTTCTTCTCTTTGTCTCTTTTTCTTTTTGCGTTTTTGTGCCCGTCTCCGCGTTTTGCTTCTCTCTCACGGGAGCAGCTTGGGAGTGTGGATATATTACTGCCGCGGATGCGTGCCTTCTTCCCTTTTTCTTTGTAGATCGTCAAATGTGACCGGCCTGGGGGCGTTGGTCGCTCGTACCGAATCAGCCAAACCGGGCTATGTAGTTGTGTTGCGGGCCCACGCGGAGGGGCCGCTCACAGTGGTTCAAGCAGGGGGTCTGAAAGGATGGGTTGTCCGTCCTCAGTGAACATAGCCGCCGTCGGGGGGAAAGTATTAGTTTACTGTTTAGGCAGAGCACTGCCTCTCATGGATGGTTGATGCTAGCATCAAGTCTTCTTCGAGGAAGATGTTGTCTAGGAAAGGGATGCAAAATAGAAAGAGGTAAGAAGGGGAGTATACAGCTCCCAAAGTGGGGTATGAAACCTTGAGGGACTAGCCCCCTGTGTTCTTTTCACCGCGGTGTTGTGTGCACCTCGTTCTTCGTGTCAGGTTCTCGCTCTTGAACAGACCAATCCAAAGTCAGAGCTCATCAGTGGGTCCTTTGGATGGGAATTTTGAGTCCTGTTGGGGGGGGGGGACAGACACATGTGCATGCACAACTACCACCCCACCAGCTACCTTTTGCACTACTAAAATAAAAGCGCGCACCATGGGCAAGAGCTCGTCATTCGTCCGGTCCGACGTTGTGTACAAGAAGGTGCAATGGCACCCGAACGTGGACGCCGATCTTGTGGAGGTGGGCTACCTGGATCGGTTCCAAGGCTTGATGTGGACCCCGTTGAAGAAGTGGCGGCACGGCGGCAGCAGCGACTTCGATTCAATCCCGTGGCACCGGGTCACCGCCTACCGCAGCGACGGCGTCGTGTTCTGGGACCGGGACAACCGAGTGGACAGACTGGACGAGCTGTTCGCGGGCACGCTTCAAACCCCCCATCACGGCATCTGCGGCGCCAACCCGCGCCAGAGCAGACGAGGCTACCCGCGGACTGAGTCCGTCCGCTTGCTCGTCTACCACAGCAGCGGCCGATGGGTCGAGCTCCCGTCCTCATCCGCCCTCCCTCCGAACACACACGCGTATCCATCCGCCGTCTCCGGTACTGCGCACGCCGACGACCCCACAGGCGACGCACCGCACCAACGAAACCCGTCGACCAGAAACTGCCGCAGAAAGCACCCCCCCGATGCGTGCCAGCCTCAGCTGCAGAGGGCAGGCGGAGGCAGCGAAAGGGAAGTCTGCACCGCGCAAAGAGATGCTGCACCTAGCACGCCGCAAGGAGATGTTGATCTTAGCGCTCTGCAAAGAGATGTTGAACCGGGCGATGCGCAAAGGGATGTTGAACTTGGTACCGTACAAAGAGATGTTGCTCTTAGCGCTGCGCAAAGTGATGTTGAGCTTGGCGCCGTACAAAGAGATGTTGAACCTGGCGCTGTGCAAAGAGATGTTGGACCTGGCGCTGTGCAAAGAGATGAACCTGGTGCTGTGCAAAGAGATGTTGAACCTGGTGCTGTGCAAAGAGATGTTGGACCTGGCGCTGTGCAAAGAGATGTTGAACCTGGCGCTGCGCAAAGAGATGTTGAACCTGGCGCTGTGCAAAAAGATGTTGAGCCTGCCGCCGTGCAAACAGAAGCCGGACAGGACGGAAATACCGAAGCCCCGCTCCCTTTTGACGAGGCCCGCGGGCGACCCGAGCGAACTGCCGCCGTCCCGCCGGGCGGCGACGCCGCCGCGGACGGTTCCGCTCCGAGCCAGCACCTCCGCGTCGTGTCGTGGAACGTGCTGTTTCAAAAGTACGCCACGCCATCGACACAAACGCTCCACGAGGCGCGCTGGGAGGCGCTCGTAGCGGAGATAAGCGGGGCCTCCGCCGACGTGGTGTGCCTTCAAGAGACCAGCGACACTGTGTTCATCAAGTTCCTTCTCAACCACCCGGTCATTCAGCGAAGCTACGCCATTACACCCCCCGCGTTGTCCACGGGAGAAGCGCCCGAGACCATGATTCTCGTCCGATATGCTGTCAGCCCGCAACAGGGGCTCGAAGGGCGAGAATCGTCTTCACCCGCGGCGATCCTTTGGCCGAAGGTCGCGCCCGTTGCGGCTAAAATGCATTTGTACAGCCCGCACATACAAACGAGCATCGTCGAGTTCAGCTGCGGGAGCGCGGGGTTGGAGTTCGCGGGCGTGGTGCAGGTGACGGTGGCGAACACGCACCTGACGTCGGACAAGGCGGCGGACGCCGCCGGCAAGCGGAGCCTGCAGCTGCGGGACCTGACGGCCGTGCTGACCGGCCCCGGCCGCGCGGCGCAGCAGCTGCTGCTCGCGGGCGACTTCAACTTCGACGCGGCGAGCCCCGAGAGCTTCGCCGTCGACTGGAAGGGCCTGCGCGACCCGCCGCCGGCCGCCGCCGCCGCCGCGCCGACGTTTTCCCCCGCGACCAACCCGCTCGCGGCCTGGTGCTCCGTTACCGGGCTGGACAAAACGATGGACCGCATCCTCTCCACCCCGCCTGCCCTCCCTGAGCACCTCGTCCCCACCGCCCACCGGCTCCTCGGCACGCAGGCTGCCCGCTGGGCCACGCAGGTCCCCCGAACCGTCGAAGAAGCGGTCATTGCCGTTCCCCCCGTTCTCCCGGTGGTGGGCGGGTGTGAGTCGTGGGCCGTCGCCGCTGGGCCCGGCGCGAAGGTCGTGTACCTCCGCGGGGCGAACGGAAGCGGGAAGTCGACGGTGGCGGGCATGCTGCTCGAGGCCCTCGCCGCCGGCTGCATCCGGGCGCCGGACGGGGCGCGCGTGGCGGTCGTGTCGAACAGCAGCATCCACGCGTTCGCACTCGACCGCGGCGGCGCTCCCCCCCCGGGGGCGCGGCCGTTCGCGTTGGTCGTGGTGGACAGGCTCCACGCAACGCCAGCGCACGTACTCGAATCGAGGGAGCTGGTTCGTGGCTTGCTGGCTGGGTCCGGACGCACGGATCCGGTGTGCGTGGACGAGGTTGTGTGCACACTGGCGTGCGACGCCGAGACGTGCGAAGCGCGGCTGGCGGAAGGGCTGGTAGAGCCGGCGCACGGGTGGGCCGAACCGTCCGCCACCGCCGCCCTGGGCCCGAAGGCGGCAGCCGTGGCGCGTGCCGCCCGCGTGCACCTCGCGCCGCCAGGTGCGTTCTCGCCGCCGGCGCCCGCTGCCGTCGACGCCGGCGGGCCCGCACCGGACACCTTCGCCGCGTGCCTGCGGCTGCTCGCGGCCGAGGGCGTGCTCCGCCCGTCCGGCGACCGCCCCGCCGCCGCCGCCGCTGTCGCTGAGGCGGTGTTCGCCAGGTTCGCCAGCGCGCCGCCGGCGGCCGGCGCCGGAGCCGACCCGTGCCCGTTTCCGCTGCTCCCGCCGTCGGACCACTACGGCGTGCTCGTCGAGTACGCGGCGGCCGGCCGCGGCGCGGTGTGCGAGGCGGGGCTTGCCGCGCAGCAAACGCGGCCGAAATCGACGCTGTCCGTGAACCGACTCGACCGGGCGACTGCGCTGGCATGGGTTCCCCCCGGGTACGGAAGCACCGCACGGCGGTGCGAGTTCGCGCGCGCGGCACTGGGCGCGAAGGCGTTCAAGTCGTGGCCTCCCCACGCCAACGTCGTCTGGCCGTACCTCCCGGTGGACGCCGCCTGCAGCGAGCCCGGCATCCGCCTCGTGCGTGAATCCCTCGCCGAAGCTGGGCTGGACACGCCGTTCCGGCTGACCGCCCGGAAAGCGCTGAAAACCCCCGACGAAAGCAGGGGCAGCGCAAGCATCTCGCTGGTCCCCGAAGCCCTCGACCCGACCACCGGCGAGCTGTCCACGGACCCCCTTCTCGCCGCTGCCCAGGCTGTCCTGGATCGGATCGTCTGCGCCGTAGACGGCGCACCGGGGAAGGTCCACCCTCCGCACGTGACCTTAGGCAAGGCGCCGCTAGACAAATCGTCGACGCCCGACTTCGACGAAACCCACGGTTTGGACCCCGAATTCTCCCCGTGCGGGTTCGACGTCGTCATGCGCGAACTCTGCATCCTCCACTTCGACCCAGCAACCAATCGCATGTCCATTGCCCTGCGCATTCCCCTTGGTGGCAGCAGCAGCGAACGGCCTGCGCCGCCTTCATTCCCGTGGGCGCCGGCGAATCTCGTTGAATTCGCCTCGGTTTCGCAGCACTGGCCCGCCCTGAAAGAATCAGACGGCCCTGCCGCCTTCGACCGTCTCCAGCTCCCGTCGCACCAGACACCGAGAGCCATCATGGAACCGCATCCTTTGGGGGGGCGGAAAGAACTGGACTTGTACACCCCAGGAGATGCCCTGGAATGCTTCATGCTCTGCGCCTTCGCCGGGCTGTCGCAAGAAAAGGGGGTCGTCGAAGCCGTCCGCTTGTGCACCGAAGCACCGACGCACATCAGCCAAAGAGGCGCGCGGTACCACTGCCCAGGGAACCTCACGGACGCGTATCTGGCGTTCTGGTGCAAGACCGTCAGCTCCCGGTTTTCGTTCTTTTACTTGGAGGAGATGCGGGGAAGCGTCTTCCGGTGCTACCTCGATCTAGACGTGCTGCTGGCCTCAGGGGAGGCGGGCGAGCCGAAAGCGTTCGACCTGGAAGCCTCCGGCTGGCTGCCCTTCATCCTGACTTTCACACGCGATTTCTTCTTCCCGGAGACGGACTCCGCCACGCTCGCTTGCGTCGTCACCGAGTGCCACGGGCCGTACGAAAGCGAGGCTCTGCCCGAAATCAAGCTGAAGTCGGGGTTCCGCGTGTTCTTCCTCGACCTCTTCGTGTCGTACGCCAAGTACAAAGCATTCGTCCTCTCCCTCTCCGAGGCATTCCAAGCGCGGTTCAAAACGTACCCTGACATGCCGTCGGCACGCGACCCCACCGACATCATGTCTCACATAGTAGACCCGCAGGCGATCTCCTGGGAGCGTGGCCGCCTTTTCGGCACCCGAAAACAACGTGGCCGGAACACGGCGAGGGTGTATAAGTTTAGAGAAGCGCAGTCCTGCTCTAAGGCTGCAGGGGCGAAGGTGTCGACGGGGCTCACCGAGTACTTGGCTTCCCCTCGAAACCTCCCGCAGCTGCTGTTCTCGACGACGCTGCGCACGTGGGAGCAGCCGCCCGCGTTCTCGAACCTGTCGGATGCGGTAGTTCCTTCGGTACTCTCGCCTTATCACACCGCCTACGTGCCCGACAACGAGGACCCAGCGCAGTCGCTCTGCATCGACCTGATCACCCTCCGCAAAGTCTGCGGCACGACGCCTTGCGCCGTCGCGTCGCGGGCCTCCGCTTCGGCGCTCGGCCTGCTCAAAACCGTCGTGGTCGGCTTCGACCAGCCGCCGGAGCTCAGCGGGGCGGCGTTCGTGTCTCTCTTCGACCTGGCCGCGAGCGTCAACGGCGTTGAATCCGACTACGCTTTCCCCATTCCGGAAGGATTCACCCTCGGCGCCTACGTCGTGCACCTCTTGCGCAGCCACAGGGGCGAAATACCGCGCGAGGACCTGGCGGCCGCAGAGTGGAGCCGAATGCTCGTCGCTTCGAAAATGTACCTGTGAGGTGGCTCGTCCGGGGGACAGGGCAAGACCTGTCGAGCCATCGAAACGACGCTGTGAGGTGGCTCGTCCGGGGGAGAGGGCGAGACCTGTCGAGCCATCGAAACGACGCTGTGAGGTGGCTCGTCCGGGGGACAGGGCGAGACCTGTCGAGCCATCGAAACGACGCGGCGCGGGAAAGAAGCGCAAGCGCTCGCTGAGGGTTCTCGCTTTCCCTCGAGAAGCACCGGTGGCTCCTTCGGTTCTGACTTGGGACTTCGGCGTGATACCTTCGGCCGCGGCATGACGGTCGAGTGGAACCGGGGGCTCGATCGCTTCGACAATGCACCTGCAGGTGTACCCATTTATTCCGATGGGACAGGGAAACCGCATCACGCGTCGATACACGCAGCTCCTGCCCAACTAAGCATCTACATGGGATGTTGGCAAGCGGCCCCAGGCTCGAATTGAATGCTCTGCGATTGTTAGCATTCGGTAGTCTTCCTGAAAAGTGCACGTACCCTGGATGGACAGGGCAACCCCACACCACGTGTTGATACACAGATTACACAGTAACACGTCTCGTTGAATCACTCAACTCTCAACCGTCCCTTCCCGCATACCACGGAAGAGGAAGGACGCAAGCCCATTCAGTACATTCCCTGCCTTCTTTTTTTTTGCTTCCATCTTGCGGGTACGACGCGTCCCTGCTCTAGCACTTAGGGCACGCGTCGATGCGCCTTATACTTCCTTTCGGGTTAGAAACAGCAGCTGGATCCTTTCCACTCATCAGGGAGTCGTCTTGTATCGAGCCCATTTTCTTTTTACCAACCATCTACCCTGCCTGTTTCGGCGGACACCTGTGGTAAAATAATGAGCAACCCTACGCACTTTTTCTCGAAGACCTGATGGGAGACATGCTTCTGCCCGACAACCGAGAAAAAGAAGCGACACCATTAGCAGCTGGCAGTAGCTACGACTCCCCATTCTTCGGTAGTGGCACCGCGCATTACGAGCTCGATCCTCGATCCAAAAAGAGGAATACTGAGGAAATAAATAGGTGACCGGCTGTACCTCAGATGTTTTGCTCCCTCAGCGCAAGCACTTTCATCCCAGCGAGAGGAGAGTCCTCGCGGCGGTTTGTTACGAGCAACCCCCCCTCTTCTTTCTACACGGATGACGGGTGAGATGAGAAACAATGAATTCATCCAACAAAGAAGAAACCAGCGGGTGCTAGTCCCTCATGGCGTCGTTCCCTACTTCGAAAGTCTTGCGCCCCCTTTCTCTCTCTGTGTCATTTCACCGAGGAAGACTTGCTGCTGCGTTAGCGTTGTGCCTGAGCTAGAAAACGTAGCATCGTCGAAAAAAGGACATGGCTTCGTTTTGTTTGTGCGTGCCGGTTGATCGTTTTCCCACTTGTATTTGTGACCCTGTGCCATTTCCAGGTATGGAATTCTGACACGCGTGCCTACGTCTTTTTAGCCTGCACAATCCATTGGAGGGCAACCCGCAAAGTTGCTATGTACTAAAAAAAAAAACTGAGCGAATAGAACACGCATGTCATCATCAGCCGAGACACGTCTAGTTCTCTACTTCTTATTGAGCCGTTCAAAATAGTTGCGACCAGCTGTCAACTCTAGCGGCCCTGGTTTCGCGCACACACCTGTGAGCAACACTGGAAAACACAGCGGCCGCAGGAGTCTTTTTTGGCTAGCCAAAGAGAGTAAAAGAGTGAAAAGAGTACGTACAGTGGTGAGTAGAGAAGAGTACGAGTGTAGAAGAACGGAGGTAGCACAGACTACACCGCAAAAAGGTTTCTTACCTTTTCCTTATCCCTCAAAAAAAAAAGGCGAGAACTTGGTGTCGGTCACAAATTGTTTCGAACCTGACTCGCCTAAGCGGTAGCAAGTAAAGTGTACACGAAAGAAGCCATGCATGCCCCCCCAAACCCACCCAGTACGTATTAGCTTTAAAAGAACCCATTCGACGAAGGTCACCCGGAGACTCTAAAATCCCGGATTCTCAAGCGAACTATAACTCTAAAAACCAGCACCAATAACAACGACCCCCCGCACATGCCAAAGTCGGGCGAAGGATCGGCCGAAGGCTCGACGCTCTTTTTGACGGTCGTCGGCGTGCGCAATGTCCCCGTGGTGCCCGGCCGGCAGGTCTCGCCTGAGTGGCTGGTGGAGGCCTCGTGCGGGAGCGTGAAGGGCGTAACGCCGCGGGCGCCGGCGACGCACGGGAGCGATGCGAGCAGTTGCACGTTCGACCACACCCTCTCCCTGCGGCTGGTCGGCGGCCCCGGCGGCGACAAGGTGTTCCGCCTGAGTCTGTCCCTCGTGGAGCCCGACGGCTTCGTCCACGGCACCGCGACGCTGACCGCCCAGCCACCGGGCCCGGCGGAGCCCGTGAAGAACCGGTGGATCCCCCTCCAGCCGTACGGCGGCGACATCCACGTCAGCTGGACGACGGCCCCGGTGTCCCTTTTTTTGGCCGAACACAGCTACGACGCGGAACCCTTCGAAACCGCCACCCCCGCCGGCCCGCCCCTGAACCCGGGCGCGCGGACGCGTCCCATCAGCGCGCCGGGCGCGAGGCTGTCGTGTCCGGATGCGAAGCCGCGGCTCAAGGAGGAGCGCTCGTCGTCCGTCTCGTTCTGGTCGCACGACGCGGGCGCAGACGAGTCGCGGCGGTACTCGGGGTTCCTCGGCTTCGCGGCCGGGAACCCGCAGCGGCGGCAGAGCGACGCGCTTTTCTCCATTCTGAGCATGCAGGGCGGCGCGCCCGGCACGCTGACCATCAGCGTGCTTTCCGTCGACTTAGCCGCTGAGGCCGCCGGGTACCGTCGGTTCTCCGTCGCTTGCGGGTACGCGCGGTGCGAGAAGGTCGGCTCGCTGTTCAAGAAAGACACCCTCGGGACCCCGCCGGCCAACCGGCGCGCGGCCGTTAGGGTGGGGCAGTCGTTCGAGTTCGATTTGGTGTACGGCGCCGAAGGAAGCGACGCGGTGGTCTTCTCGCTGTTCGGGCACCACCCGGCGCACGTGTTCGAGGCCGATGAATTGGGGTCCAGCGGGGCCCTCGCGTCGTTCGTCGAAAACCGGCGTACCATCGCCTTCGGCCGCACCGGGTCGTCGCTGCTGCCTTCCCCGCGGGGGCCGCCCAACGGAACCCCGGAGGAAGATTGCATCGGATCCGGCTCCTTCGTTTTCAGAGACGCGCACACCGCCTCGCCGGCCCCCCAGTTTGTTCAGCTGTCCGGCGGGTATGCACGATTACCACTACCCCACTATATCTATCTCTGTGCAGTCGACACCGCACTGCCACTGTGCAGCCTGTCGTCACAGACTGTTGCTGCGTATCAAGTGTAGTGGGGCGACCGGATACTCCCCGGAGAGATGGTCCCTACACTCTAGCTCGTCTCCCCCCCCTCTCTCTCTCTCTCTCTCAAGTCCAAACTACTACGGAGCCGCGAAGACGACAGGCGAAGGCAAGGAACATAGAGGAGGTCTCGCCCGCGGAGACAACCCGCGAGAGAGAAAAGGTGCGCCGGCGGCGGACGTGAAGCGCGCACCGGAGACGAACAGTACGCGGGGCAAGAAGCGACCGAAGCATGACATGAGGCGTGCAAAGAGGTAGTCTGTAGCGCTTGTACAGTCTATCGTCACAGACTGTCGCTGCATTTCAAGTTCAAACTACTACTCCTCCTCGTCGCTCTCACTGGTCGCCCACTCAGGACTCATTACTGTCACACCACCCACCATCTCGGTTACTTTCATAAATCAGCTCGTTTAACATGCAGTTCCCGTTTCGTCGCCACGGCGGCGAGGAAGCTTCCTTTTGCGCATGCTTTCCGTCGCATTCTTCACGCAGAGCACTGCTGCAAGCTAGTGAACCGCACACCCCACAGCCACGCCATCACCTTCAGCTACAGCGTCGCTCTGCAGAAGCCTGTCTGCGACGGTGACCGGGGTCGCCCGAAGTCTGCCCACCCGAAGCGCGCCCACAATGCATCCGCGGCATCTTTGGATACGACCGCTGAAGGGCAGTATTCCCGCGCCCGGATTCCTTCTTTGCCGTCCTATGCTTTGCGTCCTGCCAGCGGACCGCCTGAGGTGGACGAGTACCCCGCGTATGGTGACGCTGTTGTGAACGTGGGCGACGCTTTCCACCAGCCTCGCTCGGCGGACCAGGTTTCGATACTGCTGGCTTTGAAGGAGTTAAGCGAAAGCGTTCAGAACATGAGTTCTAACTTCTCGAAGCAGATCGCTGGGTTGCGCGGCAGGGTGTGTGCTCATTCCCTCTTCGCGGTGAAGTGACCTTTGCTTTGATATATGTGGTGTTATGTTGTGTTCTTGTGGTGTCTCGTTGTGTCGTGTTGTTTTTCTGTTGTCTCAGTGCTCTTATGCTGCGTGTCGTTTCTTGGTGTGTTGTGTGTTGCGTTCATGCGTTGTCTTGCGTACAAGGAATGCACTCTGGAACGCATGTTGTTTGTATTGCGGTATACGAGGAATGCACTCCGAAACGCATGTTGCGCATCGTCTCGTGTTGTATTGTATTGTATTGTGTTCGGTGTTGTGTTTGTGTTTGGGGTACACGAGAAATGCACTCCGAAACGCAGGGGTTCTAACGCCGGGTGGGTGTGTGGAATTTGTTTTACAGTTTTTGGACGAAGGCTCACGCCCACCGCGAATCAACCCAGGTTTCGAACCTCGAAGAAGTCGTGGAGAAGTTGCCCGCCGCGCGGCCGGAGAACAACGGTACCGAGGCATGGACAGCAGTAGAGACCGCATCGAGCCCGCGCTCCCCGCCCCGCCGCCGCGCCAGCTTCGCGCGGGGAAACGAATTAGTGTCGCACGTCGTCGCCAACGAAGCGGCCCCGAAGAAGGCGACGGCAATGGAGACAACAAAAGACCCGGTAGCCGACTTAGACAAGGACAGTCCCTCACTCGATCATCCGCTCCCCAGCCTGCCCAGCTTCACCAGCGCTGCGGGAGTGAAGTACGACGTGTCCGGCGCGTTGTTGACTGAGGGGCAGATTCAGCGGAAGTTCTCCGAGTTCGACCCGGACAACAAAGGATACATCACCAAAGACCGCCTCAAGGCGTTTTACCACACATTCGACTTCGGCCTCGAGGAGTCCGAGAAGCAGGTCGATGCGAAGCTCTTTCGCTTTGCTGCGACCGACTTCGTCTCGTACCCGGAGTTCTTTGGACTGGCATTGTTTTTAGCGAAACGCTAGCAGCACCGGCGAGAAGAGAAATTCAGTGAGGATAGCTAAGGCATTGCCTGCACGGCGGACTCCCCCAACCGTTGGGGGAGGGTGAATGCGGGAGTGAAAAAGGGGCGGGAGTGATTTTTCGCAAAATGAACACGCATTCGCCTGTATTTAGCATCCAAAACGCCAAAGGGCTGCTTCCGCGTTGCGGTGTAGTGCTCCCGCATGGCGGATGTGAATGAATGGTGTGCCACTCTCGCCTTGCGGGTGTACATGCCAAAAAAATAAGGGAACCCCCCAACTGCACAACCGACCGCAAACGCTCCCCCATCCGGTGGGCACTTCGCCGTGTGGTGACTACCCGATATCTGCGTTAGCGTGCGTTGCGGATTTCAGTCGTGTTGTGTCGAACACTTGTCGCATCCTCAGAAGAATCATGGGGCACTCCCCAAAAGTCGCCGACAGATCACAGAGCGCAAATACCAGGAAGAGGAGACAGGTGCGAACGACGAGACGCTGCCTCGTAGCCGCCTACGATCTGCATTTCCGCGGGGCGACAGTAACCAGACAATCGCGTTAGCGCAAATGTGGCCATCGTGTTCAACACTGTCGTCCTGGGGTTCTCTCGTTTTCTATAACTATTATCCAAACGCGTCAATGCGACTCGCGTCACGCGTATTTAAACCTCTATTGCGGCACGTCATCAGATCCCAAAAGCCGTTCGAGCCACACGCTTTCCAGCGTTTTGACTGACACAACACGGATCTTTCCCCCGCACTCGCTTCCTCCTGTAGACATTTGGTCGGGCCTTCCGGTCTCGAAAGCGAACGAATACACTGCTCGTGGCTCTTGCCCTTTTTCTGTTGTGATACAGCTCAGCATCTTTAAACCACATCTCTGTGGGATCGAATATACAGGATCCACAGTGAACAGGCAACCATCGAGCACATACGTGGAACTCCGCCAGGGCTCCAAAGGACACCCATGGGGCTCAGCGCACTGTAGAGAGTTCCCGAAGGATTCCCACGGCCCATAGAATAGACTTTAGTTCGGGGAGTTCGAGAAGCCCTCGTACCAGCTAGGAGCGTCAGTATGCCGGGACCCGAAGGCCTGGGGGCACTACCGATAGCTGTAGGACCGACCCACAAAAGCCGCACCGCCCCCCTTTTTTAAGCACACTCCCCCCCCTCCGCCCCATGTGGCCGGCCCCCGCCGCGGGCTGCCCGCCGCCGGCCGCGGAGGCGGGGAGGTGCGTGGTCGCTGCTCTGCAGCTCGGGTCGCACCCGCAGGGCAAGCAGCGCACGCTGCAGGCGGTCCTCGGCTACGAGGCTGCTATTGCCGCGGCGAAGTGCAGGTTGGTCGTCATGCCGGAGGCGCTGCTCGGCGGGTATCCTAAGGGCAAGTCCTTCGGCACTCCCGTCGGCTACCGGCTGCAAGAGGGGCGGGACGAGTTCGCTAGGTACTACGAGAACGCCGTCGACGTCCCCGGCCCCGAAACCGACGCGCTCGCGCAGCTGTCGGCAAGAACCGGCGCCGCCCTGGTTGTCGGCGTGGTGGAGCGGGACGGCCACACGCTGTACTGCACGGCCGTGTACTTCACCCCCGCCGTGGGCCTCGCCGGGAAGCACCGGAAGCTGGTTCCGACGGGCGCGGAGCGGCTTATCTGGGGGCAAGGGGACGGGTCGACGCTTCCGGTCATCCAGTGCGGGCCGTTGCGCTTTGCAGGCGCCGTCTGCTGGGAAAACCACATGCCCTTGCTCCGCATGGCCATGTACGCCAAAGGACTGAACGTCTGGTGCGCTCCCACAGTGGATGAACGAGACGTCTGGCAGTGCTCCATGCGCCACATTGCACACGAAGGCCGTTGCTTTGTCGTCAGCGCTGTCCAAGTCCAACCATCGCCAAACGAGTCGAACGAGGAAGCCCCCCCGGGCTGGGATCCGAGCCGGCCACTCATCAACGGGGGTAGCGTGATTGTGAGCCCGCTGGGCGAAGTCTTGGCGGGGCCCCTGCGCAAGGAGGAAGGGCTGCTGCACGCCGAAATCGACCTGGCGGACATCGTCAAGTCCCGGTACGATTTCGACGCGGTGGGGCACTACGCCCGGCCCGACGTCTTCTCGTTGGCTGTAGACGAAACCCCGCGGCAGACTGTCAAGTTCGGCAAAGCCGACGCCAGCCCCCGGCGTGACGTGGCCACTCATTCTTTGCCCAGCACTTTAACACCGCGAGATACGGGTTCTGCTGTCTTTCTGCGCTGAAGGCCTCCTGGGGTGCTTGTTAAGAACCATCCATCCATCCATCAGCCGGCTGCGTTTATCTGGCTATCCGGCCAAAGTGGCTGATTCTTAACAAGAGGGCTGGAACCCCCCGGGCTCCGTTCTCCCTGCAAGGAGGAAGAAGCTTTCGGCTTCGCTCCGTGACACAGCATGTTCTACCTCCCTTTTGTCAGGCTTTTCTGGCAGCACACCTGTCGACAACGTTTTGCATGCTGGTATAAAGGCGCGCTTCCCCTCTTACTTCTGCCCCGCGGTACTTGTCTCCCGAGCCGGCTGCCATGTCAGCTGCTCCTCTTAACACTTCACGCCGCGCAGCGCATCCGGTAGCAGTGAAAGAACGCAAGGAGTAGAACTTTGCATGCGATTGTTCGAAAGCTATGCGCAGCCCTCGGTAACCGCAGAATTGCTACCCGCGCTGCGACAGCTTGCAGCGAGCAGCGCGATTTCCCGGTTGGAACCTCTCCGCCTGGGCTGGCGGCTCAGTTGTCACCCCCCACCCCGAACTTTAGTGTGTCCCCTAACCAGTCTTCGAACAGAAATTAGTCATTAGTCACAAACTGGGTCACTTTCAGTACCCGACTCCCAGCCTCAACGGCCAACCGAAGACCCTAAACCATCGAACCTTTAAACCGCACCAAACGCTAGAATGAGACGGTGCGATCGACCGTCGCGCGAAGACCCGAATGTCTGTAGTGCCGTTGTTGCGCGGTTCCCCACAATGAATTGTCAGGTGCTAGGCCGATCGGAACTTCAAAGCCTATTCTGGGTGCGTAGGTTCTCCCTCCCCTACAACCTTATCCCTCAAAACTAGCACCAATATCCACGACCCCCTACAACTTGATGCTCCTCTCATGCGTCAACCATGCATGAGAGGCAGTGCTCTGCCTAAACATTAAACAGATTCCCCCCCCCCCCCATTAAACGAAGATTTTCCCCCCTCTCTTGCCGCCATTTCATTGACGACGGCGGCGGTGTGTACCCACCGCAGCTCGCCGACAGAACAAAGTTTACACTGTTTCACCCACAGGATCTTGCAACACCTGGAGGAAGGGGAGAAGGGGAGTTCCAGGGAACAAAGCACAACGAGCAACAGAACATAGAAACACCCGCGTCAAGACCGTGCCCGTCCGTTGGGTGCGGCGGAGCTAGACTCGACGCCCGCCCAAATTCAGTCCAGCGTCTGCTTCGTCGAGCGCTCTATCCGTCTATCGTGAAATCTCCTGGTGCCCTGCTGGCCACGGAAAAAAAGACTTAAGAATACGTCGCAATCAAATAAAGATCGCCGGAAACACAAATCGGGATCGACGGTAGCACAAAAAACACTGTCACACACAAAGCTGAACCCCGCAAGCACAAAACGTCGAAAGACACCAATCTGTACGCCCATACGGGGTCGTCGGAAACACAAAAAGCTGCAGCGAGGGCAGCTAGCAAATCGCTTGCGGTGGACCACCGCCTTTTTACCGTTTCTTCTTCCTCCGCAAACGCGTCGCTTTCGCCCAATTGCTTCGAAAGGGGAAGTGCTCCATCAGCCGCGTACGTCTCTACGGCTCGAACGTTTATAAAGAAGAGTTTGCCGCCCGCGTTCGTGGAAGCGATTCTGACAGGGCAGTCCCCGCATGCTGAAGCCACCAGTGGCAGGCTGGTCCGCCGTCTACGTATTGTCCCACGTTCTGTTCGCGTGCGAGGTATACGGACAGTGTACGAGTCCAGCTTGCCTGTATGTACCGGACAATGACCTTCCAGACATCCGAATCAACGCTTCCGCGAGCGTTTCTGGCGAGTATTTGTGCCTGTTCGGCGGTGCAAACGATTGGGACTGCGCAACGGAAGAGTGCATGATCAGCTCTGTCGATTGCTTGGACACAGCGCAAGGCACCCGCTGGATAGGCGGGTTTGATCCCATACCCGATGGCTACAACATCTCAGGGAGGCAGTTCGCGGCGCCGTTGCAAGGGAGAATCGTCGTGCTCATGGCGGGGGCTTACCAAAAAGTCGGCGTCGCCCCGTCCGCGAGTCTAAGGGACATTCTAATTTGGGACATGAACGCGGCCTCCGGCAGCCAGTGGAAGATTTTCCCCGGCGTGCTGCCCGAGCCGAGGGCTCGGATGCAGGCTATCTACCACCAAGGAATCGTTCTGTTCGCCGGCGGCGTCACGGTTGATGAAAACGGGGAACAAACGGTGTCCAATTCTATGTTCGAGTGGAGTCTTGATTCCCCGCAGGTGGTGACACGGCAGGCAGGTTTGCCGGTTGGTGTCGTTGACTTCGCGTTGGTCAGCAATTCCGACCACATTTACATCCTGGGAGGTCGCAGGCCGAACGCAAATCCGGTTCAGTGGGAGAGTCAGTTCTTCCGTTACACGTATTCGTCCAACCGTTGGGATAGAATGACGCCGGAGCCTCCCGTGAGAATCCCGTACATCCGCAGCACCATGTTCGGCAACACGCTGTTCGCCACCGGGGACATCTGGTCTTTCAGCGATTCCATGCCGCTGTACATGTGGAACGCAGCGACCAACCACTGGTCGCAGGTCGATCTGGCGGTGCCGGCGTCTGCCCGGGACATCCGCAGCCCCATCTTCGCCGGGCTGCCCCCAAACGGAGGGAGCGGGTCGTCGCCTTCCATGTACATGTTCGGCGGGATCCGCAAGAACGAGACCCACACGTTCGCAGTGTCCACTAGCGGCCACATCTCGACGAGCGTCGTAGTCCCGTCGTTCACATGCTCCCCGGAAAGCCCGGTCGTCGGCGATTCCATCGACATTTCACTCTCCGGAATCAGCCCCGAGGCGTTCTACAGCATCCGCGTGTCGCAGTACCCGGATTGCTCCTCGAGGCTGCCGACCACGGAGGACAGCGCGTACCCGTCGGACAGCCCGTACGTCGTCACGGTGCGGCCGGAGGTGGCCGCGCCGCGGGCGTACGTCTGCTTCTCGCTGGGCGCGTGCCCGGCTCCCACGAACGCGACGCCGTGCACGCTGCCGCCCATCGGCGGGCAGTGCGCGACCGGCTGCTGCGGCGCGCTCCCCGAGTGCCGCGCCAAGGTGCTGGGCAGCCCCTTTTTCTCGCTCAACTTCCTGCCGCTCGCGATCTCGTCCCAACCGGTCAAGCCCCCCGGGGACGGGCTGTTCGGCCTCTCCCGCAGCAGCGCGCTGTACTTCTGGATCCCGAGCGGTGTGGTAGCTGTCAGTTTCTGCACCATGGCCATCTTGGTGACGAGGAGGCGGAAGCCAGCCGGGGCTGAAGGTCCCGACAGCAAGTACGACCTCGTTTCGAAGCTCGGGTCCGGCGCATACGGCGTGGTGTACCTGGTCAGGAGACGGGCGGACAAGGTGCTGCTTGCGATGAAGTACATCCCCTGCTCTTCGAGCGAAGAGCAGGACGAGGCCATGCGCGAGTTCTCCGTCATGCGGCAGCTGCAGAGGCACCCAAACATGATTAAAGTCCTCGAAACCACCCTAAACTGGGTCGAAGACGCGGACGGGCAAGACGATCGACTTCTGTCGGCCGACAAACGCACCAAAGACTCCTTCCGCCCGTCCCCGCGGTACGTGTGCCTCATCATGCCCTACTTCCCGGAGGGCGACTTGCGAGGCTTCGTGCTGTCGCACCACTGCTTACCGTTCGAAACCGTGCTGAATTTCGTGGGGCAGTTGGCAAACTGCTTGGACTACATGCACACGATGTCGCCACCGCTGGTCCATCGTGACTTGAAGCCGGAAAACGTGTTGATGGCGGACAATGGGACGAAGCTCGTGGTCACCGACTTCGGTTTGACGACGTCTGTCGATGCGAATGAATACTGCAGGACGCAGGCGGGGACCCTGCCGTATATTGCGCCTGAATGCTGGGAGAGGAGATACGGGACAGAGGTTGACTTGTGGGCTTTGGGTTGTATCTGTTACGCAACAGCGACCCGACGGGTTGAGCACAAGAACACGAGGATGATGTTTACGGATGTCTTGCGGCTTGGACAGAAGAAGTTCGAGGAAAGCATTGAAGAGGATCTACTCGGCAAAGGGTATCCGCCTGCTCTGGTCACCTTGACGTGCTCCCTGTTGCAGTTTGACTACCGGGCACGCCCGACTGCGAAGCAGATCCAGGACACGATTGGTTACGTCCCCTCGGATTCGATCCTGTCGCAAAGGGGAAGCTTCCAGTTGCTCCGGACCTCCAGCAGGGGCAGCCTGCCGCCGGCTGGCCCGTTCAAAAACTTATCCACGAAATTATACGGGACCCTCAGCGCGCCGGTGGATTCTGAAGTGAGGTCGTACGATGTACCGAACGTGGCCCTGTCCAACCGGACCTCCACGGGCGACATGCTGCCGTCTTCGTCTCCCGATGAAGACTCGGACTCCTTTCAATCGGACTTCTCCGACTCCATCGTCATCCCGCCCCGACCGCCGATTTTTAACCCGTTCACCCCGTCGCAAGCATCTGTCCCCCTTTACCAGAAGCCGCCCATACCGCCCTCCCCGCCGCCTTCCGCACCCCCAGCTTTCAGAAAAGGCCGAGCCCTCAAAAAGCTCAAACCGGACGCCGAAGAGGAATACTACTACCCGGTGGGCGCCGAAGGCGGAGTCCTCAAGCAGTCCAAAAGCCTGGACGACGTACCGAGCACCACAAGCCTTGAGTAGCGGACAGGGGGAGGAGGTGGGTCTTGTCTGCGGACGTGCAAACGTCTGCATAGGCGTCTGCGTCTGCAGTACCATACCAGTCTGCGGTCAGCCTGCTCGGGTATCGTTCACGTGACGTGCAGACCTCAGGAATTACGAAGACCTCGGCGTAGCGTGGATGAACGGTGGATCTTGTCGTCGCAGCACTGTGCGTAGTTGCTCGTCTCAAACCTGCCGCTGCCCGGCAGACCTGCACGTCCAGGGAAAGTTGTTGAGGGACGGAAACGACATTTCCCTCAGTTCAGTTCATGTGAAAAATATACGTCTATTCAGGGTAGGCAGCTCCTCCGACAACGAACAAGCAAACATAACATTTTCTTTTCAACACGTTCTACTGTCCCAGCTAGTAAACGGCAGGAGTAACTGTCGCTCTCTCCGGGTGGCGGGTTCTTTTCGACGTCCGAAGAGCCCGCCAAGATACCGCGCGCAGGCGAAGGCCATCTGCCGGCAATCAAAGCTCGCTATTTACCCCCGCCCCGTGTTAGTGTCGCCTCCGTTTAGCCCTTGTCAGTGTCGCCTTTTTTGCCTGAAAACGCGAGGCGACACTAACACGGGAAGACGGTTCTCGGCGCCGTCGACGCTCCATCCTGAAGTGCAAATACTGCCGACGCGTCACTGCTGCTGTGTGCGCTCGGATTGGCGCCGCTCAAGCGGCCACCTTAAGTCACTCGTTAGTTTGTAAAGATTGCTCCGTTCTTCTCCCTGACTTGTTTCCGGATTAGGATGACACATACTACTACTACTACTACTGCACCCGCTTTGTAGGAGATATATGAAGACGCTGCCGGTTGCGAACTGCAAAGGCGGCACGGCAGAAAACGAGAAAACGTCCAATTCTGGCTCTGACTTGCGAGCTTTTCCCACACTACCAAGCAGCGATTGCAACTGTCACCAGTATGCACTACGCTGAAAGCGCGCCGAAAGTGACCGCCCCCCTAGCCTCTGTCGAAAGAAAAGCACCGGGGCACCTCTGAGGACTTCGTATTCTTTACTATACACAACCCCTGCCCAACGTAGAACGTGGGGGTCCAAGACTACACTCCACGAAGGAATGTACTTGGTGTCGGTCACAAACAGTCCCGGACATAACCCATAAGCGTGTACCAAATATACAACACGTAACCATATAGCCCTTTCTTGCTCTAAGAGAACCCATTTATCAACGGTCACACGGAGACCCTACAACCCCGGAATTTCAAGCGAACTTTAACTCTAAAAATGCAACGTTCAAAAGCTCCCAACCACCACAAGCCGTGTTTCATTTGCGTCCTGAACTGCACGATGCACGTCAAAATCAAAAGAGAGATGCCTACTCTACTACTTATGGTGCAAGCGTTCTTGTTCGATGGGTCACGCGTGATTCAAACGCAGGCATTTTGCAAAATGGACCTCAACTCGCTCTCTGTCTCGCGCGTTCTCGTTTTTTTTTACATAAACGCCAGCTTGAAAGGAAATGCACGACGATGCTGCCCGACAAAGAACCGAAGGGATCCCAAGTGCTGTAACTACCGAAACACGTGTTGAACGGACGTGAGGTCATGCGGGTTTACCCCTACACGACAAATCACACAAACACAACAGGTCAAAGTCCTGAGTGAGAAAACAACACACGGTGGTGTAAGCGAAGAACAAATCAGATTGTGTTTGTATTGTATTTGCGCCTTACTTCTATGTTTCCTCCCTTCCATTCGGAGTCGAAGCAGCTACGTCGAGTATTTCTTTTGCTTCGTGTCAACCCGAAGCTTGGAAGCAACCTTTGAACAATCTTGACTCCTCTATACAGACCCATTGCCAATTCCTTTACTTTGGCACTTGCACGTGGCTAGTCCTTGAAACAAGCAGATGACTAAGCAGGATCAACCAGGACTCAAACACACCAGACTGGATCGAGGACCATCTGCCGAACAGGAAACCCTCCGATATCAGAAATTAGTGTCAAGCTACATGTTGCATTTGGCGAGCCTTTGGGGCGGCAGCCGGATTCGCGGCCATTACAGGACGGACGGTTCTGGCAGGGTAAGCCCTGCACCACGGGAACCAAACTTCATGTTTTGTTTTACCGGCTAATAACGTGCTTGGGTAGGTACAAGATTTCTCTCCCCTCACACAATCGCTTGCGCTCTTGCTTCCTTTTGTCCTATACACATTGGTTGGCTGTGGGCCGTCAGGAGGGCGTGGAGTTCCCAACCCAGGGGTCTGCATTCAGATCCTGCCAGGTGGTAGTTCGTCGAAAAATGACGTTCTTCGAAACAGGAGTACGAAAATGCTCGTACGTATCAGGTTTTCACCGGGATCTCGTCAGGTGTTGGAGGGAGGTGGTGTCGCATGTTTGCTGGGGTTGCTCAAAGAAATTCCAGCTGGAATGAGTTTCAAAAAAGGTGCGGGGTCTCGTTGAGATTCGAATTGTGATATCAATAACACGATTTTGTGCAGAAAGTACCGGAAAAACGGGGTAGCGGCTCGAACCGTGAATGTTCGCTCACTTGGCGAATTGTCTGAGCAGCTACAAAAACTCGGCGGGAAACAAAAAAGTCCCTGTGCCTTATGGTGTGCTCGCACAAACGAATCTCAAGGTTCAACGTGCGTGGCTGCACACGGGCCCAACTGAGCAAACCTATTGGGCGCACGCCATCCTGAGCAACCGGTTCCTATCAAGAGGGGCGACCGGATACTCCTCGGAGAGATGGTCCCTGCACTCTAACTCGTCTCTCTCTCTAGACTCGCAAAGAGTGGTCCTAGCACCATTAATTTGAGAAGGTGCCTGCTTTGCAAGCATTCTTCGGTAGATAGCTTCAAAAGGTTCTGCAGAAGCCGTTTTTCCGGATTCCCACAGTGTACAAGCACCTGCTTTGTAGGAAATACTTGAGGAGGCTGCCAGTTGCGAATCAATATCGAAGGAGGTAAATGTGCTGTATCCCACACGAAGCACAAGTAAATCTGCGTTTAGTGGCGGGCGTGAGCGTCTAACAGAACCTTAACTTTATAAAAGACCCACTTTTCGGGTGATCCA